>JAWPHD010001054.1:0-362964 GCA_037043455.1 Cyrtodaria siliqua
TCGTCCTTGAATGCTGCTTGTGATAGTCCTTGCTGCAGAACAGTTCTTAAATTACTTTTCTATTTTATATTATATATTTTAATGGCAGATCTGGGTGACGATAATACCATTTTGCAAAGAGGTTTCGAAGTTTATGGTAACGGTATCCCCGATCCCCGATGGAGTAGTTTTTAGTTTTTAAAATCATCATTACACGCTTTAGAAAAACGATTAAGATAAGAAACATAAACTACATAAGATGTCGCTCTGAGGACATCCCCGTCTAAGTAATAATTAGCGAGTTAGTTTATTGAAACACGTAGATGCCCATACAAAAATAATTAACGAACCACTGTGACATGATCTATCTGTTTCGTAGTGGGGTGTACATAGTGATCCTGTCCATACTCTAAATTCATTTATCGTTTATCGATTTAAACGAGTTAATGCTATTCATTCACAAAAGACACTTTCACAGACCGACAGTAGGGATTATTAACGATATCCAAGTTAAAATCATCTCTCATAAATATTGCTTAATATTTCACCATTTTCAGTTGAGAGATACATTGAAAAAATAAGCGACAATACGTATCAGACAAACATAGCTTTGTTAAATTGAAGTATTCTTTATGTATATATTATTGACCATAGTACAACAAAGAGTTGCCTGTAAACATCATCCAGATACCGGGAGGTATTATTATAGGCTTCGGGTTTGTACCCACAAAATGTATGATTCTCCTGGTGGGGAAAATATTTTCTTTTTTTTTAAAGGTTCGACACAGTCGATTTTTTTGTCGGGCACTTTTAAGGTCTTTGTAAGAATGGAATTTGGCTAAATACTTATTCGCAAGTTTCCAGTTCTCAGTTACATTCGTTTCCGAAAGTCCATAAAATAGTTGAGTTTACCGTTTCTATCTCGACTCTAAATCATTTATCTTTGCATAGGATACTAAAGCTGTTTTCGATTTTGTTTTCGATTTTGCAGATTGCGTGTCGTTTTCTTTTTCATTAGTTGGTCCGGCCTTAATTCCATAATGCGATGCGAAAACTTATATTAGCAGGATTTTATAACGGATATTTTCGACAGTAAAATATGTTTAAAAACTATGTGTTCATAGACAACTTTGGTTGATTTACATCCTGCTGAAGTTGTGTTGCCCATCTTGTTTGCGGTACCTAATTCGTGTACATTTGCTATATATGGTTAATGACACTGGGATATATTTTGGTACGAGCTATGTTGAAAAATGGCGCATTCAGGTTGTGGATAGGAGTCAATTGAAACTATTGAGCATTAAAGGGGGTACATCAGGCTTTGGGACCAACTTTGTTTAAACAATTACAAGCTATGAAATTACCAATGTAACATGTTAAATCTTCAAAGCTAACGATGGAACATTAACAGTTTCCTACAATACATTGCAATAATTAAAATGTATAAATTACCACAAGTCTAATCCGGTCATAAGGGAATCCAGAAGTCATAAATAGCTGACGTTTGGAGAACCTCGGCGATGTATACATAACGTTCGCGAAGCAGCACAATGCAATTTGTTTTACCGCCAAGTTTAGAATAGCTAGTTAAGAAATAATTTCTTCGGGTAATTTGTTTTTATATCTTCGGTGTAATTTATATTGCGGTTTATGGCTCATTTAATTTATTTTTATCAATGTAATACAAAAAGTGTGTATTTGAGCAAGACCAATTTAATTAATTAATCTTCTGCTGTTGTTGAGAGAACGACATAATTGGTGAGTTTATTTGTGCTGACGTAAAACGGAAAGCACTAGTTCCAGATTGCCTATCGTTTGCGTTTGATTGTTTATATGTTGTTGTTTTTTGTTTATACGCACTCATTTTTTGCTCATCGCTTCCGCGCCTAAGCCGGATTTTTCATCTTGATTATGGATTATGGATTACAATATTATTCGATGGAGAAGTTGCCTCTTTGCCTTTTATGTTGTTGTATGTTTTGAATGTACACACAAACACAAACACTTACACACACACACACACACACACACACATATATATATATATATATAGGATTGAAAAAATACATGAATCTACAAAATACCTATATATACAGGTATATATATTAATATATATAAAAAACAGTAAACCACAAGGTATAGAGCTCTCATTTATTTCATACAGAATACTCGTATAGATCTCACCCGAGTGTTACTGTTAGACGTATACTAACATTAATGAATACCTTTGCAACCAAACTAATTTGGGATCTCATATATTGCATGTAATATAGATATAAAAGCCGAACAGGAAAAGTAGCATTTAAGGACGACAGTCAACCACAAACACACACAGAAACAAAGAACAACTATATTTAACTAGATGGGTGTTCCGCAGAACACGTGTGTCGCCTGTCAGCGCTTTGTCAGTATAACAACAGATCATTCGCTTTTTTTCAAAGCATATTGGAAATAATTAGTAGGAATCGTAAGGAATTGTACAATTAAAGTGACAGAATAATGACCTCTGGTAAGAAAGTTAATAATAGTTCATTATCAGCAATCAGCTACACAACACGTCCGCGAACAGGTAATCACTTCCGCTAGCTCACAGACGGGTATAATCCTATCGCTATAGGTAGGTAATTATGAAGTTAAAAGCGTGCGCCATTAAGGCCCTTGATTAGGTACAGCTTAGCATTATAACAGCAATTCAATGATTCCCATTATCAAGTGTAAATCTATATTAAGACAAATGAATAACGACTGAAAAATAGACAAAAAGAAATTGTGAGTCCTTAATAATATATATAGTGATTATGAGACTTTCCGACCAAAAACGCTAAAAACGCTAAAAAACGCTAAAAACGGTAAAAAACGCTAAAAACGCTAAAAACGCTAAAAACGCTAAAAACGCTAAAAAACGCTAAAATCGGTAAAAAACGGTAAAAACGCTAAAAACGGTAAAAACGGTAAAAAACCATAACATGGTCAATATTTGTCAAAAAAAAATTCATCGCGTTTGCCGACCAAATCGCGTTGCCGACCAATCGCCCGCCAGGACCAATCGCGTTTGTCGCCCAATCGCCCCGCCATGGTTTCGCCATAGCAAAATACATAGCCGGGGTTCTGAACCAAAACCCCCATAACATGGTCAACCTACCTATCCATGGACTCCCGCCATGTTGACAAACTACATAGTCCACCTGTCCATGGGCGCGCACACAGAGGACGGCCCACCATGGCTTCGCCCGCCATGGACTAAAAATACATAGCCTGGGGGTTTTGATCCCTACCAGACGAACGATGCTCAACAATGCAGCGAGGGTTTCTGGCCCATTGGGAATTGAAGGGGGGTCACCCACCATCTCGCTATACCTACAATATGTATTAAGGAAATATATAATACAAACAAAATAATGGAAATCAATTATCAAAAAAAAAAAAATGTTTGCAAATTTATTAAAACTAGATTACACAATCCATGTAAAAATAAGACTATAAAAAATTCTAATTATTGCAGTTTGCATAAGTATCTATTGAAAAGTCAAGTATTACCATGCTCAATATGTAAAAAAGGTACATATGCAAAAAGTAAAATTTGTGTTGATTGTCGTGTATTGCCATGCTCAAGATGTAAAAAAGGTACAAGAGCAAAAAATAAAATTTGTGCTGGTTGTAGAGTTTTAGTCAGAATAGTGGATAAATTTATTGGACATTTTAATTATAATGCTGAGTGCATAAGATTTAGATGTATTCAGGTTTAATCACATGATGGCGAGTGGACCAGCTACACCACGATAAAAAAAATGAATCGGTTTAAGAAAAAATAATCAAGTTATAAAACAATGAGTATATAAATCGGACGAGTAGTCTTTGGAACATTCGTCGCATCGAATTCGTTAATCCTTCGATTTTTTCTTTTTCTCGATCTTACAGTCCCGTTCCCCATCCTTCGTCTTTTTCTTCGTCGCATCCTTTGGCTTCGGACGAGTAGTCTTTATCGCATTTGTCGCACGAAAAACTTCGGTCGGCGCCGCATCTTTCAACGTGAGCGACTAATCTGTTTATTGTCGTAAGAGTTTTTTTACACCTGGGGCTATCGAGGTTGTCAGCGTCTGTAATTATAGGATGGGGAGTGCACATACTAACCTCTTGTATTACATGTTTAATGGCGGAGCTGTCCGCCCGTATACTAACCGATTTAACGCAAATGCACCCAATAAGATCGCATGCTTTTTTAAAATCATCCGCACTCGCTTGCAGTTGCAGCTGCAGCATAAATTATAACATGAAAAATGTTACAATTTAATAATGGTTTAAAATACATATTGTAGTTATAGTGAGATGACCGGTGGGCTATGTTGAATACAAAGGTGGTGGATCATACTCGTACACATTACTAAAACAATGTATCACACACTTTTTAGACTGTTTTGTAAGGTTGCCATTACTTCTTTTCTTCCCTGCTCCACTAGTTCTTTTTTTTGAACTTCGCTAATTTCAAGTGTCTTTTGTTCTTTCAAATGATAGTATCTCTCCAGTTCATCCAAAATCAACTTAAACTCTTGCTCAGATATCTGTGCATCACTCAATGCTTTTGATATTAACTGCTTTATACTATTCAACTTCGACTCTGCCAAAGTTTTTATTTTATGATGTTTTTGAGCTTTTACATTAAGCTTGCGTCTGACGAAATTAATACAAACACCTGTAGCTCCACATAGTATTGCTGCTATTTCTAAAGGTAACAAAACTGGAACAGCAAATCCAATCCCAGCCATAATAACACCTGCAGATATTAAGGTAGTGTCAATTCCATCCGTGATATTAATACCACGTTTATATTTTTTATAAAGAGACTTGCGTGTGTCTCGCTCTATAATGAACTTTTGTTCAATCTCTGAAATTTTTTGTAATCTATAATTTTGTACGTCCTCTGACAACTCTGGATATAATGGTGCTGTCGGTTGTTTCATTTTTTAATAAGAAAAAAATAAATTAATTCAATCAATAATGACACCACCGTATTTACAGCGGTAGCGTTAGCAACCTTGCATACAAAGTTGACAACAGAACCAGCATCAATCTCTAAAGGACTATCAAAGTTATCGTGTTTGCGTGGGGTGGTGTGAAGCGTTATACCATAATTGGGTTGTTCAACACCATCGACAGTAACTATGACAGTGACGTCACCAACTAATCGGTCACATGCTAAACCTATTCCCATAATCCGTCCACGGCGTGTCATTACATACCCCACATTTGTTTCTGCTCCACCGTTACCAAATGAGAGTACTCTATTCATTGCAATAGGACCCTTAGCCTCCGCGCAGAGTGTTATAATCCCATATTTAAGAGTATCAACTCGATTAACAATAGGCACAACTCGCCTATATACATTTTGAACATCATTTATCAAAGCCTCTAAGTCTTCTATTTTTTTAGGTCCAAATATACTCATCGTTTTTTTATATAATTGTTTAAATAATTTCTAAAACACAACTCATAGGCAAGCCGTGATTATCTATCTTGTTGCCATGCTCATCTCTGACTTCTATTTTTAATTCAGAAATTGTACCACCCGAAAGACGGTGATATTCAGGATAAAAATAAGGTGTATATACAATATCTCCATACTGCTTATTTACTACAGGTACAACCCCTATAACAGTGCTTGGTTTACCATTGAAATAATTACCACTTGTATTAATTTGTTCCAGATGAACATAGAGCTGTTTATAAGGAGCTAAATCTATTGGACAATCTCCAGCACGAACACCTTTTATCCATCTTCTGTCCTTGAATCCCAGCATATTTGAAAGACGGGTTGACATTCGTGTCTCTATTGGCGTATCTAAAATGGCTGTAGCACTTTGCGTATAAATGGTTAGGATAATATCTTCATTTAGCAATTTAAATTGTTTTGCCAACTCTTCAAAGTTATAGAGTCCACCTGGTATAGGTTCTATTTTATCTGGGTTTTTTGTCTTTATGACTTCTCCATCAACATTAAACCAACCGATAGTGTATGTAAAACTTTTCAATCCAACGCGCTTATCTCCATTTCTATTATCGACATACTGTTGTAAGTGAATAGAGCTGTCTATGTTTGAAATGGTATGAAACATTTTTTTTTTAATATATATAAATAAAAATGATTTCTAAAGAATTCAAATATAACCCGGATGCTCACTATTTAAGTACTTTCAGCAAGAAAGTGATAGATATAATAAATCAAAACATAATCATTACATCCAACGGTAAAGGCTTTAAAGCATCATTTCCCAATGTCTTTGAAAAATACAAACTCCCATACGTCAAATCAGATGCTATAGTCCAACGCTGGGGAACAGATTGGATGTTATTTTGGCAGAACCAGTTGAATTTTGCCATTTGGTGGGCGACAACTGGATGTGGTATTGATTTTAACAACCATCTAAAAGCTGATGCCTTGGTGGGTTCGTTATTTCGATTTCATGTCTATTACCAAGTTAGAAGAATATTATTTGAGATGAGTGTAGCAATGCCACAAGACTCAAATTGGAATGCGTTTAATAACACATATAACCGAAACGCGTACGAGAGAATATGCACGGAGTTTAACGTTAACTTATATTCAGACTGGAGACAGAAACAAAGCTATAATGATGGTCTAGGAACAATTTATAATTACTGGACACATATTGGTTATCATCCTTTGGAAAATACTGTATACGACAACAAAACGATGAGTTTTACAGTCTATGGGAGTGATAAAACATATCACATTGATTACATTACCCAAGGATCTGAGGCTGACAACAGCTGGTCTACTTTTATACTAGATTGTTCATCTGGATTTACAAGGGCAGGAGTAGAACGCATCAATGACAGCATAAGAACATACTGCTGGGCAATCCTTGGCTCACAATCCCAAACAAAAACAGATATACTTGGAACTGGAACGGCATTTGATGCACAGAAACAATTTTTAGCTAACATAGAAGATGCAATAAACAGCCCCATCGACTTACCCAGTCAAATTTCAAGATATGAAACCACCCTAAAATATGCAATAAGTAAAGTAAATTCTGTCTATTGGAGTGGATTGTACATGTCTCCGGGTGACATGGAGTTGAGAATTGGAACAATACAAGACTACAATAATGAAATTGTAATAGCAACCGATACACAAGCATTAGGATTAAATAATGATGTAAATGTAAAACCAGTACCACCAAAAAGTGTTCAACCTTTTCAAGGCACCACAACAAAGAAATTTTTAGCGGAACATACTGATAAATCAATACATAAAACTGTGGAACATAACCCACCAGAAATACAAAAAATAGCGATTGAACACGAAGATAATAAAACAACCATAATTGTTGGTACTATAGTAATAGGTCTTGCTGCATTACTTATCTACGAGATTTACTAAACCACTCTTTGGCTGCCACATATAGCAACCCAACAGCGGCAGCAAGCAAAGCCCAAAGATTGTTATCAAGCGAGTTAATAACATTACCTGTTGCAGATAAAAGCCATGATACTATTGCACCAATAACTCCTGGTAAAGCTGCTGCTGCTTTACCAGCTAGGTTAGCAAGAAGTTTACCAAGATTACCTAGTTGTTTTTTTATCCAATCCTTGACACTTGATGAATCAGGTTTTGGAGTTGGAACAGGTGCAGTCCCTCCCGTTGTGGGAATAATGGCCTCAACTAATACCCCAATAATCATACCCAACGCAGTCAAAATACTAACTATAGTAATACCTTGCTCCCTAAACAAGGTTTTGATTCTCTCACCCAATGTTGTGTCTTCTTTTAACACCTTATTTATAGTTTCTTTTATCCTGTTTATTTGACTGCGTAATGCTTCTTTGTTTTCACTCGCCGCTTCAAGTCGTGCACTTCTTTCATCTTCTAAGTTTTTTATTTTGTCACGTAGGCGCTCTTGTTGAAACTCATCCTCCTGCCCGGGGGTGCTCACCTGTTCTAATTTTTGTTTTTCTTTTGCTATATCTTTATCAAGCTCAGTGAGCTTTGAGAGATTATTAGTAAGTTCTCCACGAAAGCTTTGCAATCTCTTATCTAAACCTCGTATCTCTCGCAGTGTTAGATCTTCTGGTTGTGTTTTAGAATAAGTTTCATCTATTGTATTACTCAAATTACTCTCAATTGTAATTACAGCATCTACTGTATTTTGTACATCTTCAGTTGTTGAAAAAGTTTGCAATGGTATATTTTCTGCAGCGATGGTATCTCTTGTTTTTGCCAAGGATGCTAATTCCGCCCTACCCCGAGCAAGTCTTTCACGTGGAACTAAATAATCATACATTTTTTAAGTGTTTTTCACAAAGTCAATACCATATTTTTTAACTAAAGTGTCCAACTTATAAAACTTGATTGGTTCGTTTGGATTACTTCCCCTATAATAGGTAAGTGGGACGTCATCCTTCCCCATCCGAACTGCATATAACATTGTTCTACCGTTTTCATCCTCAGCCGCTCTGAAATCATCTTTATAATCAATTCCGCTGATCTCAGCATTAACTTCAGTAAAAAATTGATCTACTAACCACTTTTTTGTGTGAGCTGTTCTTTTATTTTATCTTCCCCTTGCAGCTGATTAATATGATTATTTTCATTTAAAATTTGTCTCTGGAATTCTAAGCCAGGTTGTATAAATTCTTCATCAAGTAATTCATCTACATAAGTATCTCGATCGAACGTAGGATTGTCAAACTCAGCCATTGTTTATTTTTATTTAAAAAAATAAAATATATATATATTTAAAAACATGTCAGCTTACGGAAGTAAACTCAATCCTCATAGAAAACTAAGAGAACCTCATGGTGCCAAGGGTATCCGCACAAGTGTAGTTGTTACTAACAACCCTTCGACGATAGACCAAACCCAGCGACTACTTGTGATATTTCCCAATCTAAGTACTAATGATGTGATAGTTCCACGTACTGCTCGTCTTGCCTTTGAAATAGAACTTAAAAGCAGAACAGACGCCAACGCTACTCTATACCAGAATCTAGGTAGAACAATTGTGAAAAAAATGACAATCAGAATAAGTGGTAACAAAGTCATGTCAATAAATGACAGTGATATATATCATTGTTATGTAGATTTATGGAAAAGCCCTAGCGAACGACAAAACATGGCTTACCAAGGTGTGGGTAAAGCAAACATGTTAAAACATAGAATTGGCGCGGGAGATGCTTCCTCAAACACCGGAGATGAAGCGTTAGCAGCAGCTTATGGAAATAGATTTTTTATACCACTGGACTTTGAAATGTTAGAAAGTCATATGCCATTTTATCAAGCGGGGCTTGGTGATAGGTTAGAATATGAATTAACGTTTAACGAGTATAACAAAGTTATCAAAAGCAGTGATGATGATGCATCTTATGTAATAAAAAATATCTGCTTGAAATTTGATACGGTTAGTGATGTTGAATTAGCCAGACAAATAAGACAGCAAACCAATGGTAAGATGTCATTTATGTATGATCGTATCTTGCAACTTAGAAAAATAATAGTAAACAAATCTGATACCCTTTGGAATATCGACATTAATACACCAGCACGGAGCATGAAAGGTATTTCAATGCTGTTTGAAGACCCAGAAAGAACAGACACGGAATCCTTTTACAACCCAATGATTGAAAAGGTTGAAATGACAATAGAGGGCGTACCAAATCAGTTGTATAGTCAGGGCATGAGGGCATATCAGCATTGGGATGAAATCAACAAATATTTTGCCTTAACGTCGAAAAGAAACAAAGAAACAGACGTAGTAGCGAGGGACTTATACTTTACCCATGTTTCTCTTGAGACCTATCTAACAAAAGCATATGCTTTGTGGCTTGACCTTAGAACATGTGATGACAATTTATTACACGGCAGTGGAAGAAGAATAGAGGGCGGCGGTGGGGGCGGTATATCGATACTCATAAATAAAAAAGCAGATGCAGATCAACTTTTAAATATTTATCTATATATAATACAAGATGCGCAAATCAATTTCGAAGATGGAAGATTCAAGGAAGTACGATACTAAATATCCTAAATATCCACACAGTGCCATTATCTGCGGTCAGACAGGCTGCGGCAAAACAGAGTTTGTTCTTGACATACTTGAATAAGAGTATGTTGGAGTTTTTGAACATATAATTATATTGTGTCCAACCATAGAGTGGAACGAGGCTTATAAAAATAGATCCTGGATAGGAGATGTGAGACACCCGAGAGATAAAAAAATAATAATTGTCAACGTGAGCAACGACAAAGAAATGCTACAAGAACTGTTGCGTTTATTTTTCAAACAATATGCTGGCAAGCCTACATTATACATCATTGAGGATTGCTCCGCCACAAAAGAATTAACAAAGAAAAAAGATATGTTATCAGAGTTGGCATTCTCCGGTCGTCACGCTAAACAATCAGTATGGGTCATTTCACAGAGATATAATTCTGTATTGAAAGATTTGCGGGAGCAAGCAAAATGGTTGTGTATGTTTTACACCAAGGACAGAGATAGTTATGAAAATTGTTTGAGAGAAAATGATGTTATTCCAACGCTGGAAGAGAGAACCAGAATAAGAAAAGCTTTAGCAAAGACTAAATATTCAAAGTTAATTTTGAGGACTGACCAACCCACTGGTTATTGGGTTGAATAATTTTTAATAGCATGTTGCTATTAAGAGTTTGGAGTACTAGATTAAAATGCGATTTTATCCATTTTTTCTGTATTGCAGCGGAGCTGAAATAAACGCGGAGAAAAAAAGGCGGCTAGAGTTGCTGGGATTTGGAAAATGTGGCATGATTTTGGACAACCAACCGACTGACGACGTGTCAACGCTAGTCACCGACAAAGGAGAAAGTTTCATCATTCCCGAAACGTACACGGACGAGGCTAAAGATCGGCTCAACACCTTATTGTGGCCCAAAGAAGAAGAATACACCGACCATTTCAAAATGGAGCGAGATATAAAGGACTCCATGAAGCTGTGGAAGAACGTGAAAAAAAGGGACAAATTTAGACTCGTGGACAAATACGTGCTCGGATTAAAGTGCGACATCAAGGAAAAGAAACTTATAAAAAGTGTCATTACCACAGCGCTAATTTTAAAGATGATTCCAGACTGCGACGTCACCTACCAGGATTTTGAAATTAAACACATTAACGGGACCTTTGACGAAGATTATATTTCAAAATTGAGTAATGCTAATAGCAATGCTAATAGCAATGCTAACAGTAATTGAGTAATGCTAATAGCAATTGAGTAATGCTAATAGCAATGCTAATAGCAATTGAGTAATGCTAATAAAAAAAAATAGCATTGTTTTAACCATTCGATGGGGAATATTTTTCAAAATTGAGTAATGCTAATAGCAATGCTAACAGCAATTGAGCAATGCTAACAGCAATTGAGTAATGCTAATAGCAATGCTAACAGCAATTGAGTAATGCTAATAGCAATGCTAACAGCAATTGAGTAATGCTAATAAAAAAAATAGCATTGTTAATAACAATGCTATTAACAATACTAACCATTACTAGTTGTGTGGTGAATATCGCAGCTGGTTGTTTCGTATTTTATGTTTATTTCAAAATAAAAAATAAAATGACTACTATAAAAATGAATGCGGAAGAACTATTACAAGGTATCATGCCGGAAGGTTTTACGGAACCAGATGAATCAAATCAACAAGAAACAAAAAAAGAAAGATTATCAGCCATAGTGGCTGGCGGTGGTAGTCGTCAATATTTGGGTAAAGACATACAACTCGAGACTATAGATAACATGCCCCCAGATGAAATTAATAAACTTTACTGTAGATATGAAGCAAGACTTGGGGCAAGCATGGCCAAGACTTTAGGTAATTATTTTATTAAGTTGTATGTGATGGGAGTATCAACATATTTTAATATAACCAATCCACCAAAACTGACAGAAGATTTGGAGGAAGACCCATTTATTAAACATGCTTTAACAAGTGCGTGTTGTGAGTTGTATTACAAGTATGGAATGTACTTAGCACCATTTACAGCAATGCTGACAACTGTTCGACATATTGATTTTAATAAAAATAAAAATGTCGATAATAAAAATGATGGAGAACCAAGTGGAGAACCAAGAGAGTGAAGTTGATACACAATCTGTTAAACAACAAAATCCAAAACGAGTAAAAGCTGGGAAAAAAGGAGCAGCAGCAAGGAAGGCAAAGCGTTTGCTTCAAGATGCAGGACAGATAACAAAAGTATCAAGAGAGGAACCAGAAAAAATCAAAATAAATGTATACAAAAATTATATTCCACCGGTTTTATTAGTAGGCTTTGCTGGGTTGGGTTTGTATATTTATAACAAGAAATCGGTAGCACCACCACCTGTAGCTGTGCAACCTGTTTATGTTGCACCAAAAGACCCGTTTGATTTTTAATTATTTTTTTTCTTCTTCATATTAAAAATAATGGCAGCAAGTATTGACGGAAAACAAATTGTAAATATGATGTATCACGCTGGACTGGAAACACTTTTAACTGTAGGATATTCTGAGATTGGCAGAAAACTACTAAAAAGACCAGCCCCTAAAGTGGATTTAAATATGGTAGATGTTATGATGCTGTCTGTGGATATAATGTTAGGAACGGCTAC
Source organism: Cyrtodaria siliqua (assembly GCA_037043455.1). Classification (NCBI taxonomy): domain Eukaryota; kingdom Metazoa; phylum Mollusca; class Bivalvia; order Adapedonta; family Hiatellidae; genus Cyrtodaria; species Cyrtodaria siliqua. The sequence continues at coordinate 12,616 of JAWPHD010001054.1, forward strand.
AAAGGATATGTTGATCAAGCAAGGTATTATTCCTGCGGATATTATGAAATAAAAAAAAATATATAAAATGGCAAGCGCAGTAGCAATGATGATCGGTGGTGCATTAACAAACGCATTGGCATTTAGCGGTTCAAATTATTTCTTTTCAAAAATGGGAAGTCATTCAGATGAGGAAAGACAAAGGCAGGACAAAGCCGTAGAACAATTGGAAGCAGCACAAGCGGCGTGGAATAAAAAAAGAACAGAGAGATAAGATTTTATTAACAAGCAACTGCAAAAAGAGCATCATGCAGGGCAGACGTTTGATGATGTGGACCAAGCTATGAAACAGTATTATTACATAACTGGCAAACATTTGCTTTTGGAAGCGGAGCCCAAGTTGAGTGATTTTTATACACCATCTCCAGATCAACAGAATAGAGAAATTACGTTTATTGTGGTGGGCATGGCTGCAACTGGATTTGTAGCGTACAAATTGAGTTCATAGTTTAAAACTATATAAAAATAGTTTTAAACTCTAAGTATGTTTACTTTGCCAGGTCTAGGTCGTCTAAAAACCCATTTCCCTCTGACTTGGTTCTTCATCGTCTTCACTTCCCAGGTCTAGGCCGTCCAAAAACCCATTTCCCTCTGACTCGCTCTCAGAGACATGTTTGGCGTGACGCTTTTTCGCTGTCTTGGCGTGACTCTTTTTCTTTTTCTTTTTCAGTTCTCCACTTTTCGGAATGATTAAGTCATATGCATGATAGCTATGTTTGTTCTTAGTTGGTTTCAATCCAAGTGGTCGCACATAATATGGTGGTTCTACACTTACCTCCTCTATTCTATCTTTGAGATGACCAGGCGCCCATACCTAACTGTCGTCTGATAATGTTAATATCATGGATGGACCATATCGAGTTTTCACTATGTGTGTATCCGTTATAGCGTATATTTTATTCAATTCCAAGTCGGCTCATTTCTTTGTGCTATTTTCTGATTTTTGCTCTTTAAGCAGTTCATCAAATCGTGCAGTATCCATTGTTTTTATTTAATATATATATTTCCTTAACCCATTTTCAAAAATTGTTAATAGTACTGTTAATAGCATTGTTTTATATATATTTTTCTTAATACTTTAAAAATGGAAAAGATTTATTACAGTCCACAAGGATTTTGGAGAGGTTACACAGCAGTTAACAAATTAGCAAAAGAGGCTGGTGTCAGTAAGAAACAGGCCTTAGAATTTTTAAAGAAACAAGCTGTGTGGCAGATTTATTTACCCGCGCCAAAGAAAATAATTAGACCCAGGTTTGATGTTTCCGTTAAGAATGGAGTGCATCAAGCTGATTTGTTATTTCTACCGCATGACACTTTTGGCCGCAAGACATATAAATATGCGTTAACCGTGGTTGATATTGCGAGTAGATACAAAGAAGCAGAGCCGCTGACTTCCAAGGATAGCAAAGAAGTTGCCAAAACATTTGAAAATATATACAGTCGGCATCTAAAATATCCAAAGTTATTACAAGTGGATCCAGGCAGAGAATTCATGGGTGCAGTATCGCAGTTGATGGTAAAACACAATGTAAATATCAGACGGGGTAGAACAGAGATACACAGAGACCAAGCTATAGTGGAAAGATTTAACAGAACATTAGCTGAAAGATTGTTTGGTTATCAGTATGCTAAGGAAATGGATTCGAAAAAACGCAACAGAGAGTGGGTAAAGAGATTACCAGAAGTTGTTAAAGCTATAAATGCGGAGATAAAAAAGCCCCCTCCTGTTGAAACAAAACTATTAAAAGGTGATCCTATCTGTATGAATGCCAGTGTAAGATAATTATATCAACCCGGGGAACAAGAAGGTGGAAGACGCAGAGCAACTGATCCAATGTGGAGTGTAGATATTCACAAGATTGATAGTTATATGGTGACGCAAGGCATAAGAGTTTATTATTTAAAAGCACCAGCACCTCAAAGAGGATTTGTCAAAGAAGAATTACTTATTGTTCCTGCTGATACTCAAATTCATAAGTTTTGATAAAACCCATAGGCATCCGTTGTAATTCCATCTTCTCGAATATATGTTTTAGTGTAAAATGGTGACAGTGTTACTTTGTTTACTGTTATGCCATATATTTGATGCTTTTTCGATCGTATCATATTCATTTCATGGATGTATTTTTTCTTGTTAAACAATGCATCTTTGTAGTTCTCAAAGTTGATATGTTTTTGGATTACATATTTTTTTACTCCCTTTGCTTTCTTAATAATCTGCTCATCCGCTCTCAAAATAGAATATAGCTTGGGTCTTAATCCAATATACTCAACTATAGGAACACCAACACATTCATCTTTCATTTTACCTATTACTTTTTTGTTTGTATCATCGTGCATGGGGTGATTTTGAGAATAATCACTTAGATCATACTCGTCTTTCATTTCAACCATGTCTTTGTATGCGTCTTCTGTTTTGATGTCTATCAGTAGGCTGTCAGTGTCTGTGTATAATAAAGTACAGCCATCTCCATACCTTTTCTTCAGGGTATTATAGTACCAGTCATACATCATGTACTTTGATAAATCTAAGACTGCCATCCCAACATAAATTGGTTTGTTTAATGTTATTTTCGTGTACATGTAATGCCGACAATTCATCTGAAAATGTTATCCGCCTGTTAAAGTTGGGTTTAGCTATTATTTTTCTTATTTTTTTATTTTCAGAGACGTCAGTTTTGACTAGTTTTATATCAGTTCGCTTGCGTATATTTTCCATTGTTTTACCAAACACAGAGTTGTTCATAAGTTTGTAAAAATCCTTTTCAAAGGTTGATTTTGCTTTTTTCCTAAGTTCTGTGTTTAGGTTTATGTATGATGCCATCCATGGTTTTTCATTGAATTCTAATACTCTGTGGATTTTTGTTAATTTCATGCCTAATGATAAATACAACTCTAAATTTCTGTAATGTAATACGTATTTTTCTTTGTCCATAAGATTGGGGACTAGTTGTTCTGTCATAACGTTATTTTCTAACAGATCTGTCTGGTATTCAGATAACCATACTTTTTTCACTGCTAATGTTTCCGGTGCAAGTGGATAATTATTGTGAGATTCATGGAGTTCTTTTGGATATTTCAAATCCACTTCTAGAAAACGTCCTTTTCCTTCTGTTGGTTTAGAAAATTGTCCACTCTTGTTTTTGGTTTTCCAAACAAAACCAGAATATGGAAGTGGCTGACTCATTGACCACACATAAAGATTATTTGCATCAAAATACATTAAAAAGTTGTTTTCCTCGTTAGGGTTATAATCAGCTACGTGTGGATTGTTTGCTTTGGCATATCGTTTTGATACCATACTAATTCCACCACGCATACCTTTTTCTACAAACAAGTGCTGGTCAATGTCTGTCAAAAGTTCTAATTCTATTTTAGAATGTTTAAGTAAAGCATCCCAAGATAATCCAGGTGCTGTGTAGTAATGCAAGGGATCGAGTTTATAGGCCGTCATGCATGTTTTTCTGAACGTTTGGAATACATCAGCCAACAAAGTGACATCCGTTTTTAGATATAAATCATGATAGTCTCCAAGAGTTTTACAGTTAAACTCTTTCCATATTTTTTGAGCATGCTCGTAATCTTCGGGACTTATACTTTCATCTGAGAGACTACTGTAAAACCTTTCTATAGGTGGTAATTGCGTTTCCTCAAATCTTTCCACACTGTCCATATATTTGTATGGATAAACCCCTTTTCGTAAAAGTAGATCAGTTTTATCTGCAAACGTTTTTTTGGTGAGTTTGAAATCAGATTTGTCTGTTGCATCCACCAGCCTTTCTAAGGAAGATGCCATAAACTGAAAGGAATCCAAAAATCTAAGTTGTCCAACACTAAATGAAATATACTTTTCAGCGTTGTTTGGGATGCATGTAATACTACCTGTCATTTTGTGTATTTTTTGCATGATGAGATGGCTATCATATCCTTTGAGGTTATGAAATACAACAGGGATGGTTGTTATACCTGGTTTTATTTTCAGTTTCAGGTTACAGTCTTTATGTGCTGCGCCTCTGTATTCACCTGTAAAATGACAGTGGTCTCTTACTTTACCGTTTTTACCGCTTCCTATTTTATTCTCACATATCCAACAGTGTGTTGCTTTTTCATGATCTTTCTCATTTTGCCGCGTCATGATTAAGGTTTTTGGGTGTTTAAATATTTCATTAATGTTGTTTTTTTCACATTCTTAGTGATTTAAAATCTTTTCATCAACATCTTCCCCTCTGTAAATAACAGGTTCTTCAGCTTTGCCATCATATCTGACAACCTGGTATCCAAACCCGCAAGCTTCATGTACATTTTTAATTTCAGATTTTTCTCCAAATTTAGTCGATTGCGGCTGGATTGTACTCTCAAAATCAGCATATATTGCATAAGGCACATGCATCTGATTTTGATGATTTTTAAATTGTATGTGACCTTCTTCCGGCATTTCTATTTTGCAAGAATTTTTGTTGATACCTTCACAGTCTTCTCTGTGTTTGGTAAGTAGCCCTTTTCCAGAAAAGCCGTGAAGGCAACGATCACAGAAGTAAGTTTTACCATGATGTTTGTTTTGGTGAGAGAGTAGTCTATTCAGATGTTTTATCCAACAATAGTGATATTTTGTTATTTTTGTTGTTGGTTTGTCATCTTCTTCATTATTTGGATCATCTTCAACCTCAACGTCTTCAGATATTAAAAGCAGATTAATTCGCTCAATATCTTTTGGTTGTTCTGATATTTTATACGGAAACACATTTACTTTTTTGTCATCATCTATGGTGTATCCGTAAACATTAAGAGCAAGATTGTTTTGTTTTTCTACTTTGGACATTTGAGAAATTGGTGTAGGAAAGTCAATGCCCTTTTTCTTTAAGAACCCTATACTAGGATATTTTGACAACCTGTCGGTGTGATCTGCGGCTTGATTTAAAGCAGAATTTATTGCATGGAATAAACATTGATCATCCTTATTTTTTACATTGATAATCGCTTTCTTGTCAGCTACTGCTTTAGGTAAAGGAATATATGAAGAACCTATTAACGGCTCGTACATTGCAATATTTAAGTAAAGATCAACACAGTGGTCAATTTCCAATCCTGATGCTGCCTTTGTAAATCTTTCCAAGCTCTGTAGTAGGTTTGCGGATGCTTCATCGTAAAACTCATTTATTTTTTCAGAGTTTAAAATTGCATATTGGTTGCTTAATAATACTGCTGTGATGTGGTTTTCGATAAGACCATTATCTTTGAAGAGCTCTACAGTGAGACCTAATTGAAACTTTAATCCATTCATCTGTGTCAGCTCTTCACTGATTTGTTCTGTAATAATGGGTTTCTTATCATGTAATAGTTCTTGAGGGTCTTTGTATCGCTCAACAGACATCTTGTATGCTTTGAAATAACCACATCTTGGTTTGTCAACCAGTTTTAATTCTTCTTCAGATTTTCTATCATTAAGCTCTTTTAATTTTTTATCATTAAGCTCTTTAAATTCATTTATAACATTCTCTCGTAGTTGAGCATATTTCTTATCAGATTTCTGCTTTTCTCGTTTACGTAGTTTTTTGTTACGTCGTCTCTTATGTAAATTTTCTAATGTTTGAGATTTAACCTCTGTAGTTTCCTTTGGAAGAGATTTAACCTCTGGAGTTTCCTTTGGAAGAGCATCTAGCCCCATTCTAAGCTGATCATCATTAATTCTTCCTTCCCGGTGTAATTGAAAAATGTAGTTCGCGTTGTCCGTACTCATTGGTTTAACTCTTGGAGCTGGGGTTGGTTTAACTGGGGTTGGTTTAACTCTTGGAGCTGGGGTTGGTTTAACTCTTGGTTCCGGAATTGGTTTAACTCTTGGAGCTGGGGTTTTGAAATAACCACATCTTGGTTTGTCAACCAGTTTTAATTCTTCTTCAGATTTTCTATCATTAAGCTCTTTTAATTTTTTATCATTAAGCTCTTTCAATTCATTTATAACATTCTCTCGTAATTGAGCATATTTCTTATCAGATTTCTGCTTTTCTCGTTTACGTAGTTTTTTGTTACGTCGTCTCTTATGTAAATTTTCTAATGTTTGAGATTTAACCTCTGTAGTTTCCTTTGGAAGAGATTTAACCTCTGGAGTTTCCTTCGGAAGAGCATCTAGCCCCATTCTAAGCTGATCATCATTAATTCTTCCTTTCCGGTGTAATTGAAAAATGTAGTTCGCGTTGTCCGTACTCATTGGTTTAACTCTTGGAGCTGGGGTTGGTTTAACTGGGGTTGGTTTAACTCTTGGAGCTGGGGTTGGTTTAACTCTTGGTTCCGGAATTGGTTTAACTCTTGGAGCTGGGGTTGGAATTCTTGATTTACCTCGTGGTACTGGAATTGGTTTTACACTTTCCAGCACTTTGGACTCAACTGGTTGAATAGCCATAAGGCTATGTTCTAGTGCTTCTTTGCTTATCACTCCTGTATCAAACAGGTGTATTAATATTTCTATAACAGTCGTCATTTTTTTTTTTATATATATATATTTTCATATTTTCTTTGAGTCATTTTTCAAAAAAAAAAATAATGGTTCAAAAATACATATTGTAGGTATAGCGAGATGGTGGGTGACCCCCCTTCAATTCCCAATGGGCCAGAAACCCTCGCTGCATTGTTGAGCATCGTTCGTCTGGTAGGGGTCATTACCCCCAGGTTATGTATTTTTAGTCCATGGCGGGCGAAGCCATGGTGGGCCGTCCTCTGTGTGCGCGCCCATGGACAGGTGGACTATGTAGTTTGTCAACCTGGCGGGAGTCCATGGATAGGTAGGTTGACCATGTTATGGGGGTTTTGGTTCAGAACCCCGGCTATGTATTTTGCTATGGCGAAACCATGGCGGGGCGATTGGGCGACAAACGCGATTGGTCCTGGCGGGCGATTGGTCGGCAACGCGATTTGGTCGGCAAACGCGATGATTTTTTTTTTGACAAATATTGACCATGTTATGGTTTTTTACCGTTTTTACCGTTTTTAGCGTTTTTAGCGTTTTTTACCGTTTTTAGCGTTTTTTACCGTTTTTAGCGTTTTTAGCGTTTTTAGCGTTTTTAGCGTTTTTTACCGTTTTTAGCGTTTTTTAGCGTTTTTAGCGTTTTTGGTCGGGAAGTCTCATAATCACTATATATATAATTTCACACAATTTCTTATTCCCCATGATGCAAAGATATTATAACTATACATGAAAACGCAAGCCCAGCGGCACAGTCCACGTGTTTAAATAACTATTTCCAGCCTATTGTATTTGGTTGATAGGGAGAGAGTTTGTACAGATAATTGTAACTCACTGTTCGACATACATTTTTATTAGAAAAAATGTGTAAGAAGTCCTCTACCGGTTTTAATCGGTATGATTACCGAGGTTATTTTCAAGTATGTCTACAAATGAATGCTCGGAAGTCCCTAGAAAATACATTTTTTTTGCGGATTTTGTTTTCTATTCACTTATTCAACTTATAAATACGTATAAGTGTTGTTTCCTCTATTATAACATATTTGTTTTCTATTCACTTATTCAGCTTATAAATACGTATAAGTGTTGTTTCCTCTATTATAACATTTTGTTTTTCTATTCACTTATTCAACTTATAAATACGTATAGGTGTTGTTTCCTCTATTATAACATATTTGTTTTCTATTCACTTATTCAACTTATAATACGTATAGGTGTTGTTTCCTCTATTATAACATATTTGTTTTCTATTCACTTATTCAACTTATAATACGTATAAGTGTATTTTCCTCTATTATAACATATTTAAAATGAAATACTAGGTAAATACGAAATCGATGGTAGGTAAACTTTAAAGACGAGAGCTTGCCTAGTTAAAACATGAACAGTTATAATTATAACGGAAATGTATTTGATTTCAAAAACCTGATATGCAAATACGTCACGAAATTCCATAAGCGCTGCTAATGTACTGAATAACAAATCTGGAATTTAATGTGAACTGAAACAATTCTTCCTCGTTACCGGATTTCATTTTGCAAACACTGTTTCAAGCACTTTCTTTTTGTTTGACTCAAAGTGATAACATTTTGACATGCGTGTGCAACATTTGCATTTCTTACCCTGCGATTCTCACCACGTCATTTGACATCAAATGCACACGTCACTTAAAGGGAAATACGGCAAATAACTGGTGTTTTATAATCAACAATTAATAATATGCAAACACGATTTGTTTGCACGATTAAAATAATTATTTTTAATAATGTTTTGCAAAATATACAAGTTATGAAGAAAAAACAGGCAGTGCCAAACAGTAAATATAACATGCTCGTTTAGCGTTCATGTCCCATTTTCAACGTAAGTTGCAGCTAGTTAACTTTAAGTTTGTGTGTTTTGTCTCACCAAAGTTAATGGCGTTAATTAACTGATTTATTGGGTGGTGTGGGTGGGTGGGGGTCGGGGTGATGTGGAAAGCACATCAAAAGTATGAAAAATAAGTATACTAACATTATAATGCATTATATGGCCAGTAAATGAATTTGCATTAATTTGCAGTGATTTTCTTTGCTTTAAATGATATTTACCAATATGCCATATATGGTAATTTAGAACTATGACGTCATAGTTTTCAAAATGGCGACTCCCATATCCTGTTATAACGATCTTCAAATGGTCATATTTTCTTTGTTTATAGGGATACTGCCTTGGAACGGTCAGTGGCAAAAATGGCCGCTGGGGGTTTAAACCAGGTTCTAAGGTGCGCCAAACCTCACACTTACCCTACTATCATCCCAAAAAAACGGGGCAGTGTAAATAAAGATATCCCAGCCGTGAACTATTCTCTAACCAACAAGGCAGTATCAAGAGGCAATATAAGTAAAACACAAAGATGCACGTGTATATATAAATACAAAAAAAAACAATAGCCTAGAAGGCCGCAAAGAAGGTACTCAATGACTTGGCAGAAGACAGAGCAACAAGACAATAAACAATCAATTGAGGGCACGACAATACAATATTGTAGACAAACATCAAACGTCACCGCCCTTTTGGACTTTAGGTAGACGTCATCATTGGGTCCACAGCCTGTCCGCTTATCGCACAATTAAAGAGGAAAGCATAGTGGCGAACTGTAAATGGGTCCACCACCAAGCATGAAGTGCGTTGCAAAATGATAGGGTCATAACCTATTTTGATAAATCTTTAACAAGTTAAAAAAGAAATTATGAAAATGAGCATGACCAAGGATCTTACGAAGTTTGTAAATCACGTCACCGAAGAAGTCAGGTTGTGATAGTTATTGTCGCAGAAGAGTTCTTTAATTACTTGACTGTCGTCCTTGAATGCTAGTTTTCCTGTTCGAGATTTTATATCTACATTTATATTTGGAAAGAAGTTCAGGGTTGCGAATAAAATTTTGCAACGGTTTTACGAAATTTATGGTAACGGTAGCCCTGATGGAGCTCTGAACCGATGACGTCACCGAAACAATACGGACCCCAACGCGCACCAAAGCAGTGCATGCGATACCTTTTTTGACTATCACCCTACGATTTACTGTCACCCTGCATTATTGGAGAGCACTGTAATAACAACACATAAAATATTTTTTAAACTTTAATAGATTTGGCAAATATTGGGCGTGGCATGGATTGATAAACAAGCCCCAATCATGGGGCTTAACAATTGGGCTGCCGGTAAGCACAAAAGATCATTATGGCAAGCCCTTACAGTAGAAAGCATTAAGCAATAAAGCAAATAGAATATTACGATATTAAGGACATAAATACATGTGCACCAAATTAAATTTTTAAAGCATGTAAGCAAGTGTTGAAAGCACGGCTGATATTCAAGCATAATTACAAGAGCACCGAATTCAATCAATTCAAATGTTGCTTAGCAATTCGTACGGACAGCAAATTTGTATATAATTTATGGTTAGATTACAATTCGGTCTCTGGGTATACAGGAGCTGAATAAAGTTTAACTGAAACGTATATGTCCTTCCTTTCACACCTTCGCTGCCCGCCATATGGATGGGCGCCCGGACACTCCCATCATGGAGTGTCCAGGCTCCCATCCACCGCCAAAAACGGAGGAAACATTTTGTGTAGGTTTTTTTGGCAGCAGCGAAGAGTGCGTATCAAAAGCAAAAGATCCAAATGCCACGCCCAAAACAGAAACGATGCCAAAAAAGTATATATTTCCTTAAGCACTGCCCACTTTTAATGAAACATTAAAATCCAGCCAGAAACTGGTTAAGAAACAAGTTGTTCCCCACATTTGATAAATGAACACCATCCGGTTCAAGACAGATATCATCAGCCTGAATGCCTTCGTATAGCAGATAATGGCCCCCAATATCTATTATCGCCTTAACAGCATAACTGTTTAGCCTCTTTCGCGCCCTTTCCATTACAAAAGGGTGGTTAGGCTAACGCCATGAAAGCCTAGGAAGTATGTGAGACCAAATAACGACAACATTATGTAAATTGACCCTAAAAACTCGGTCAGAAGCTTAACATGCTTTCTAAAAGCCTTTAATGGATATTTCTCTAAATCAATTCCTCAGGACCACATGAGTTGATGCATCAGACATTGAAAAAATAAATAAATGTCAGAGAAATATCCAGTATGTAAAGGCTGGAGGAAGATTGTAACCTTTAATGTGTGGCGCCAAACACAAATTGACTGTTAAACGTTTCGAAGCTGTCATAAATTAGCATCAGAAATATAAATAATATGAAGTGTAACATGTACATGTTACTCAGTTTCAGACCTTGAACATTGAATGATTTCTGATTAAGGATGTATCATTTCCTCCTGTTTCGTGTGCCACTGTTTTTTCATTTCAGTCAGCAAGCAACTGATATACATTTGTTCGTATATAATATGCACATTTGCCCAATTGTATTAACTTTTGCCTCCTTGATAATCAAGTTTATGTCTATTGTGAACAGGTCTTTAACTGCATTTTTACCTTTAACCTACGATCGGTTTTTAGACTTTTGTATCAATCACCATCATCAGAGGCCTAAGTAATTGATGAACAGTTAGTCAATCAATCGTTACATGCCCGTGTACAAATACTGATAAAGGTGATCCTTTGGGAGCAACAAACACAATTAAGAGAATAAAGCAGCAGACTCGGTTGTATTGAATCTGTTCATGAGAAGTAATGAAAGAAGCAACACCTCTCACGCCCCCTAGCACCGGCTTAAGCGGTATTCTACTTCAAAGCCACCTATATTGGGCTCGCTGGTCCCAAAGGACCAGTAAAAATACTACTACTACAAGCCATATATAGTAACTTTCAATTGATGTCATTGCTCCACTGTTTTATCAGCCACACTTGAAATACCAAGTATTTGTATAACGATTTATAACTATCTGAAAGCTAATCCATTCAAACACTCCGACAACAATAGACGAAGAACATGTATCCATTTCAAGTAAATTCAGGGTTCGACATTAACAGTTGTCCCCTTGTCCTGTGCCATGTAGATTCTACTGGGGACAAGTTAATTGTCCCAGGTGCCCTGTACTACGTACAACTGAATTGTTTAACAGAAAGAATTTTTCATCTTTAAAACTTGTGGCTGAAAAAATGTCAAACATTGGCGAGCACATTGTAAATGACAAATAAAAACCATCTTGTTGTCATTGGTGGAATGCAACTGAGGGAATGTAATGTCACTTCTATGATTGATCTTGTTTTTTGTATCACTTTTACATGAAGTGCGGAGAAAAGTAAATTTGACTGGGGACAAGTAAATGGTGTAAGTTACTTGTCCTATGGAATAGTTGCTGAAAAAAGGTAATTTCAAACCCTGGAATTAGCCCACATTTAAAAGGTTAGCCGCGAAACTATGTAAACTCCTTTTAACTAATACATAAAGGTGATTTCATCGTGATTTGACGCTGACTATTGGAGTGACATTTACCTCATTTATCACCTTCCTGTTTGACAACCTAAGATGAGTTTGCTGAATTGGATGAAGTGTTATTAGAATAACATTTGCAACCTGCCCAGATTCTATTGTGCATACTCGTATACCTTTTGGACGCCCTGTTGTGTATATGACTATGACTATTGACTATAAACCCCAGAGCTACACACACACATTGCAGTGTGGAACCTTGCAGAGAAGCTTATTTAGTGTGACGTCAACTATCGCTCTGGGTCATGAATATGCATTGCCTCCATTGTCAGACCAACAAGTTTTATTAGCAGCAACAGTCAACAGCAGCAAGTTAAAATTAGCTGAGATCAACAAACTGTTGAGATATACTTATCCGCAGTAAGAAAACATTTTGCCTAAACACTACAATTACATGGTTAGCATCATAAACCACGATTTCACCAACAGCGTTGGAGTTAAATAATAGCAGCAGAAGCTGAAAACATAGTGCACAACAACGATGATGATAACAATAGGCTAACATTATGGCTTGATCAACATTTCTCCATCAACTAGATGGTGTCAAAAAATTATTCTTATATAAATGGTTTTCATAATAGTTCTTAAATAATATTTGCAGTAGATATGGACTCAATAATTATTATTATTATTGTTTTCATTGTGTTTGCAAATTGATTCACTGAGTTGAAAATGTAGTCTAACTACTGTCATTACAAACAGGATATTGTTTACTTTGATACCATTTTAAATTTCCTAGTGCAGCCACCAACATCTACAATGAACTTGCAATTTGCATTTGCAGACTCCTGGTAAAAACATGATAATATGTTAATGTTTGGTGATTTTTGCATTATCTACGACAACAGCATTTTTAAGTGTATAAAAACGAGTCCTGTCTCCGTAGGCAGTGCAACATATGTTCCTCTAACTGACTAACGTCTGTGTACGGCCGCTTCTGCAACCAATCGAGCCACTCAACGATCTGTGACGTCACTGAATAGCTGAACAATAGTCACACCCTTCGGGTCTGCTGGAAGGCAACCGCTGACTTTTCCAGGCGTTAACCGGCAGAGAAGTAACCCTCGAACTGGCTCGCTTTCCACGACGCATTATCCAGTGTAATTATGAAAACAAAATCGACGTACCATGTATAAACCGAGCACAAATGGAGTACAAATGAAAATAAAATCCTAAATAGTAATACCAACGTATTGTTATAACTGTTTGTGCAGTCTTCGTGTAGATCTAGTCTATTTTTATTTATTTTATTTTATTTATTTATTTATTTTTATTTTTATTTATTTTTTTAATATTTTTTTTTTTTTATGTATTTATTTATTTATTGTTTTTTTTTTTATAGGTTTGATATTATTATCATTATTAGTATTAGTATTATATTTATTTAATTATTATTATTACCCCACACCCAAAAACTCCCTCAGTCGAAACGCACCCAGACGCATAAGGCCGGTATTCCATGTGTACGCGTCCGCGCTCCGCATCCGCGTGTCCGCGTCCGCAAAAAAAAGAACTGGTTGAAAATTGTTGGATCTATTCCATGTCTCCGCGAGCCGCGTCCGCATGTATCGTCCGCATAACGTGTCCGCGAGAAATCGCACGGTGAGCGATTTTTCACGGAAGCGGACGCAGTACACGGATGTCAATCAAAGATGAAGGGCAAACTTTCGAGCATCGAATTGAGCGAAAGAATAATTTATTTGGTAAGAGATCACCCTGAATTGTACGACCAACGTTTGAAGGAGTACAAAGACACTGAGTTAACATCCAACATCTGGAAAAGCATTGCAAGACTTCTTACGGTTGATGGCATATCAGGTTAGTGACAACAAATATCTGCGAAAATATACCTTCTGCAGACTCTGCACTCATTTATCGCTTCTCAAACGGCAAGGTATACAGTATTAAAGCAGTATCTATTGATGTTTGGATTTCACGAATAATGGATGACGTCCACTTTTATTTACAGGAGATGATGTCAAGACCAGATGGAGATCTCTTAGAAACCTGTATGTCAGAAAGAAGAAAGAACAACTTGCGAGCCGGAAATCGGGGAGCGCTGCAAAGAAAGGAAAACGTTGGGTGTTCCTCGATATTCTAAGTTTTCTCGATCCATACCTGCAGGAAGCTAGGTAAATATTGTCAAGCACACATATAAAAGGATAGATAAACTAAACATAATCTAGAATTTTGTAATCTTGCAACATGAACTTATGTATTAAACAAAGAGTAAATTTTAAGTTTTATAACTTTACTCAACTTTACTGCAGTTTTACGTGCTGTTGTTAACATCAACTGGCAATCTAGAAACCTGGGATCGATTCTCGGCTTCGCTAGACAATTGTTTATAACAATATTTGTTTACGCCGAGCCCGGCTAGCTCAGTCGGTAACGTCGCCGACTTCGAGTCACAGGGATACTGGGGTCGCTGGTTTGAACCCCGGCTCGGCCAACATTCTTTCCGATGTTTAATGAAAGTCATCGTGACCCGATTCATTCGTCTCTCGCCACTGGACAGTAATTATTTATGCGGGAAAGCAGTCAGTGGCTTGGAAAGAATGTTGTCTAGTACTGATGAGGACATACCAGGATAGGTGCACTGACCGCCGTGATATATCTGAAATACTGTTGAAAACGGCATAAAAACCCATTCAAACAAAAGACAAAAAAAAGAAAAAATAACGATAATTCTATATCATTTCAAATGACATTTTTTATTCATCTGAACTGTTTATTTCAGTACTGACAGTAACATCTCCCTGTAGAAGAAACAATGGGCGATGTGGACTCCATGGTGGACACACAATCATTGGGCGATTCACAGTTCGTAACTGACACTCACTCTCAAGGGTAAATAAAAATATTTTGTCTGTTTTTAAGAATCACCAAAATATCCTTTACGGACCCTACTTTCTTGCCATGGCAACACATTTTTGTGAGCAAGTAATCCCTGAATTTGTCTCGTATGCATGCAGCTTTCTCTGATCCGCGCGATCCAACTCTTGACAATGGCCTGATACCCTCAACTCTTTCTTCATTGAAGTCTTGGAGGATAGTGGTCGTCTGTGTAGCCGTAGTCTGTCTCTGTAGGAGGTTGTGAAGGACAATGGAGGCCTTGAAAATGTCCTTTGTTGTCTCAGGTGACACACCAATCTTCGTAAAAAACACTCTCCATCTCGCAGCCAAAACCCCGAACGCACGTTCTACACAGCGTCTGGCACGGGACAACCTGTAATTGAAGATTCGTTGCTCTTCTGTGCACCCGCGGCCTGTATAGGGACGCATCATGTGCTCTTGTAATGGAAATGCCTCGTCTCCTATAATAACATAAGGCATGGGTCCAAGATCCTCTGCACCAGGTAAAGTTGTAGCAGAAGGAAGGGGAAGATTGTCGCTTACTAGTGCCTTGCCAAAATTTGAATGGGAAAATATTCCACCATCACTGTTTTTCCCATACGAGCCAATGTCAATCATCACAAATTGTAAATGAGCATCTACTAACGCCATCAATACAATAGAAAATGTGCCCTTATAGTTGAAATACTGAGACCCCGAGTTGTATGGTGACCTGATCACAATATATTTTCCGTCAATGGCCCCTAAGCAATGAGGAAATTGCCACTTGGCCTGGTAATCCTCGGCTATGACTAGCCAATCCTCTGCACTTGACGGCATCTTAATGTACGTCGGTGATAGCGTTTCCCACAATACCCTGCAGACCTCAGGAACGATGTTTGAAATCGTAGATTGGCCCACACGATACGAGTACGCCAATGATGTATATGTTTCTCCGGTTGCCAAGAATCTGAAAATACACAAACACATTTATGTCGATGTCCGAACAGTATCAATCGAATATTATTTTATACATGTACGTTTGTATTTCAGAGACCTGAGTGATGAAGATGAGCTGAGATCGACCAGTGCTGCAGTTGGGCCAGGACCAAGTATTTATCGACAACCAAGCCCGGTATTAATCCCCGATAGGCAGACCCAGACTCCTAGATCTACTGTCACTACCGCCTGTCAACCTCCGAGAACCAAGCGAAGAAAGGTCGATAGCATGTCGACATTCGAAACATCATTCCTGGAAATTGCCAAGGCGCAGGCGTCACGATTGGACAAGCAGACCGAGAAGGAGGAGGAAAAACACCCTATGGATGCATATTTTGAGAGTTGTGCGTTAAGAGCAAAGAGATTGACACAAGCTAAACAGGGTTGGTTACAGATGCAGATTTCGACGTTGATGTACATTGCTGAAACGAATGAAAACATGCCTCAATATGCACCAATGATGGGTCAGACATTTGCAACACCATATTCCCAGAGAACGGACTCGTATTATCCAGCGCCCGCCACATCAACAATCGAAGGGTACGTGAACATTCCAACTTGCAGCATTGGTGGCTCATCTCAGGACCAGCCCCAGACAGGACTGGATATTCTTAGTGCTGCCATGGCTACATTAAACTGACATTAGGCATATGCCAAGGAGTGCATTTGACTTTCATTAAACATCGGAAAGAATGTTGGCCGAGCCGGGGTTCAAACCAGCGACCCCAGTATCCCTGTGACTCGAAGTCGGCGACGTTACCGACTGAGCTAGCCGGGCTCGGCGTAAAAAAATATTGTTATAAACAATTGTCTAGCGAAGCCGAGAATCGATCCCAGGTTTCTAGATTGCCAGTTGATGTTAACAACAGCACGTAAAACTGCAGTAAAGTTGAGTAAAGTTATAAAACTTAAAATTTACTCTTTGTTTAATACATAAGTTCATGTTGCAAGATTACAAAATTCTAGATTATGTTTAGTTTATCTATCCTTTTATATGTGTGCTTGACAATATTTACCTAGCTTCCTGCAGGTATGGATCGAGAAAACTTAGAATATCGAGGAACACCCAACGTTTTCCTTTCTTTGCAGCGCTCCCCGATTTCCGGCTCGCAAGTTGTTCTTTCTTCTTTCTGACATACAGGTTTCTAAGAGATCTCCATCTGGTCTTGACATCATCTCCTGTAAATAAAAGTGGACGTCATCCATTATTCGTGAAATCCAAACATCAATAGATACTGCTTTAATACTGTATATGCCATCAACCGTAAGAAGTCTTGCAATGCTTTTCCAGATGTTGGATGTTAACTCAGTGTCTTTGTACTCCTTCAAACGTTGGTCGTACAATTCAGGGTGATCTCTTACCAAATAAATTATTCTTTCGCTCAATTCGATGCTCGAAAGTTTGCCCTTCATCTTTGATTGACATCCGTGTACTGCGTCCGCTTCCGTGAAAAATCGCTCACCGTGCGATTTCTCGCGGACACGTTATGCGGACGATACATGCGGACGCGGCTCGCGGAGACATGGAATAGATCCAACAATTTTCAACCAGTTCTTTTTTTTGCGGACGCGGACACGCGGATGCGGAGCGCGGACGCGTACACATGGAATACCGGCCTTATGCGTCTGGGTGCGTTTCGACTGAGGGAGTTTTTGGGTGTGGGGTAATAATAATAATTAAATAAATATAATACTAATACTAATAATGATAATAATATCAAACCTATAAAAAAAAAAACAATAAATAAATAAATACATAAAAAAAAAAAATATTAAAAAAAAAATAAAAATAAAAATAAATAAATAAATAAAATAAAATAAATAAAAATAGACTAGATCTACACGAAGACTGCACAAACAGTTATAACAATACGTTGGTATTACTATTTAGGATTTTATTTTCATTTGTACTCCATTTGTGCTCGGTTTATACATGGTACGTCGATTTTGTTTTCATAATTACACTGGATAATGCGTCGTGGAAAGCGAGCCAGTTCGAGGGTTACTTCTCTGCCGGTTAACGCCTGGAAAAGTCAGCGGTTGCCTTCCAGCAGACCCGAAGGGTGTGACTATTGTTCAGCTATTCAGTGACGTCACAGATCGTTGAGTGGCTCGATTGGTTGCAGAAGCGGCCGTACACAGACGTTAGTCAGTTAGAGGAACATATGTTGCACTGCCTACGGAGACAGGACTCGTTTTTATACACTTTATAATGCTGTTGTCGTAGATAATGCAAAAATCACCAAACATTAACATATTATCATGTTTTTACCAGGAGTCTGCAAATGCAAATTGCAAGTTCATTGTAGATGTTGGTGGCTGCACTAGGAAATTTAAAATGGTATCAAAGTAAACAATATCCTGTTTGTAATGACAGTAGTTAGACTACATTTTCAACTCAGTGAATCAATTTGCAAACACAATGAAAACAATAATAATAATAATTATTGAGTCCATATCTACTGCAAATATTATTTAAGAACTATTATGAAAACCATTTATATAAGAATAATTTTTTGACACCATCTAGTTGATGGAGAAATGTTGATCAAGCCATAATGTTAGCCTATTGTTATCATCATCGTTGTTGTGCACTATGTTTTCAGCTTCTGCTGCTATTATTTAACTCCAACGCTGTTGGTGAAATCGTGGTTTATGATGCTAACCATGTAATTGTAGTGTTTAGGCAAAATGTTTTCTTACTGCGGATAAGTATATCTCAACAGTTTGTTGATCTCAGCTAATTTTAACTTGCTGCTGTTGACTGTTGCTGCTAATAAAACTTGTTGGTCTGACAATGGAGGCAATGCATATTCATGACCCAGAGCGATAGTTGACGTCACACTAAATAAGCTTCTCTGCAAGGTTCCACACTGCAATGTGTGTGTGTAGCTCTGGGGTTTATAGTCAATAGTCATAGTCATATACACAACAGGGCGTCCAAAAGGTATACGAGTATGCACAATAGAATCTGGGCAGGTTGCAAATGTTATTCTAATAACACTTCATCCAATTCAGCAATCTCATCTTAGGTTGTCAAACAGGAAGGTGATAAATGAGGTAAATGTCACTCCAATAGTCAGCGTCAAATCACGATGACATCACCTTTATGTATTAGTTAAAAGGAGTTTACATAGTTTCGCGGCTAACCTTTTAAATGTGGGCTAATTCCAGGGTTTGAAATTACCTTTTTTCAGCAACTATTCCATAGGACAAGTAACTTACACCATTTACTTGTCCCCAGTCAAATTTACTTTTCTCCGCACTTCATGTAAAAGTGATACAAAAAACAAGATCAATCATGAAAGTGACATTACATTCCCTCAGTTGCATTCCACCAATGACAACAAGATGGTTTTTATTTGTCATTTACAATGTGCTCGCCAATGTTTGACATTTTTTCAGCCACAAGTTTTAAAGATGAAAAATTCTTTCTGTTTAACAATTCAGTTGTACGTAGTACAGGGCACCTGGGACAATTAACTTGTCCCCAGTAGAATCTACATGGCACAGGACAAGGGGACAACTGTTAATGTCGAACCCTGAATTTACTTGAAATGGATACATGTTCTTCGTCTATTGTTGTCGGAGTGTTTGAATGGATTAGCTTTCAGATAGTTATAAATCGTTATACAAATACTTGGTATTTCAAGTGTGGCTGATAAAACAGTGGAGCAATGACATCAATTGAAAGTTACTATATATGGCTTGTAGTAGTAGTATTTTTACTGGTCCTTTGGGACCAGCGAGCCCAATATAGGTGGCTTTGAAGTAGAATACCGCTTAAGCCGGTGCTAGGGGGCGTGAGAGGTGTTGCTTCTTTCATTACTTCTCATGAACATATTCAATACAACCGAGTTTGCTGCTTTATTCTCTTAATTGTGTTTGTTGCTCCCAAAGGATCACCTTTATCAGTATTTGTACACGGGCATGTAACGATTGATTGACTAACTGTTCATCAATTACTTAGGCCTCTGATGATGGTGATTGATACAAAAGTCTAAAAACCGATCGTAGGTTAAAGGTAAAAATGCAGTTAAAGACCTGTTCACAATAGACATAAACTTGATTATCAAGGAGGCAAAAGTTAATACAATTGGGCAAATGTGCATATTATATACGAACAAATGTATATCAGTTGCTTGCTGACTGAAATGAAAAAACAGTGGCACACGAAACAGGAGGAAATGATACATCCTTAATCAGAAATCATTCAATGTTCAAGGTCTGAAACTGAGTAACATGTACATGTTACACTTCATATTATTTATATTTCTGATGCTAATTTATGACAGCTTCGAAACGTTTAACAGTCAATTTATGTTTGGCGCCACACATTAAAGGTTACAATCTTCCTCCAGCCTTTACATACTGGATATTTCTCTGACATTTATTTATTTTTTCAATGTCTGATGCATCAACTCATGTGGTCCTGAGGAATTGATTTAGAGAAATATCCATTAAAGGTTTTTAGAAAGCATGTTAAGCTTCTGACCGAGTTTTTAGGGTCAATTTACATAATGTTGTCGTTATTTGGTCTCACATACTTCCTAGGCTTTCATGGCGTTAGCCTAACCACCCTTTTGTAATGGAAAGGGCGCGAAAGAGGCTAAACAGTTATGCTGTTAAGGCGATAATAGATATTGGGGGCCATTATCTGCTATACGAAGGCATTCAGGCTGATGATATCTGTCTTGAACCGGATGGTGTTCATTTATCAAATGTGGGGAACAACTTGTTTCTTAACCAGTTTCTGGCTGGATTTTAATGTTTCATTAAAAGTGGGCAGTGCTTAAGGAAATATATACTTTTTTGGCATCGTTTCTGTTTTGGGCGTGGCATTTGGATCTTTTGCTTTTGATACGCACTCTTCGCTGCTGCCAAAAAAACCTACACAAAATGTTTCCTCCGTTTTTGGCGGTGGATGGGAGCCTGGACACTCCATGATGGGAGTGTCCGGGCGCCCATCCATATGGCGGGCAGCGAAGGTGTGAAAGGAAGGACATATACGTTTCAGTTAAACTTTATTCAGCTCCTGTATACCCAGAGACCGAATTGTAATCTAACCATAAATTATATACAAATTTGCTGTCCGTACGAATTGCTAAGCAACATTTGAATTGATTGAATTCGGTGCTCTTGTAATTATGCTTGAATATCAGCCGTGCTTTCAACACTTGCTTACATGCTTTAAAAATTTAATTTGGTGCACATGTATTTATGTCCTTAATATCGTAATATTCTATTTGCTTTATTGCTTAATGCTTTCTACTGTAAGGGCTTGCCATAATGATCTTTTGTGCTTACCGGCAGCCCAATTGTTAAGCCCCATGATTGGGGCTTGTTTATCAATCCATGCCACGCCCAATATTTGCCAAATCTATTAAAGTTTAAAAAATATTTTATGTGTTGTTATTACAGTGCTCTCCAATAATGCAGGGTGACAGTAAATCGTAGGGTGATAGTCAAAAAAGGTATCGCATGCACTGCTTTGGTGCGCGTTGGGGTCCGTATTGTTTCGGTGACGTCATCGGTTCAGAGCTCCATCAGGGCTACCGTTACCATAAATTTCGTAAAACCGTTGCAAAATTTTATTCGCAACCCTGAACTTCTTTCCAAATATAAATGTAGATATAAAATCTCGAACAGGAAAACTAGCATTCAAGGACGACAGTCAAGTAATTAAAGAACTCTTCTGCGACAATAACTATCACAACCTGACTTCTTCGGTGACGTGATTTACAAACTTCGTAAGATCCTTGGTCATGCTCATTTTCATACTATCTTTTTTAACTTGTTAAAGATTTATCAAAATAGGTTATGACCCTATCATTTTGCAACGCACTTCATGCTTGGTGGTGGACCCATTTACAGTTCGCCACTATGCTTTCCTCTTTAATTGTGCGATAAGCGGACAGGCTGTGGACCCAATGATGACGTCTACCTAAAGTCCAAAAGGGCGGTGACGTTTGATGTTTGTCTACAATATTGTATTGTCGTGCCCTCAATTGATTGTTTATTGTCTTGTTGCTCTGTCTTCTGCCAAGTCATTGAGTACCTTCTTTGCGGCCTTCTAGGCTATTGTTTTTTTTTGTATTTATATATACACGTGCATCTTTGTGTTTTACTTATATTGCCTCTTGATACTGCCTTGTTGGTTAGAGAATAGTTCACGGCTGGGATATCTTTATTTACACTGCCCCGTTTTTTTGGGATGATAGTAGGGTAAGTGTGAGGTTTGGCGCACCTTAGAACCTGGTTTAAACCCCCAGCGGCCATTTTTGCCACCGTTCCAAGGCGGTATCCCTATAAACAAAGAAAATATGACCATTTGAAGATCGTTATAACAGGATATGGGAGTCGCCATTTTGAAAACTATGACGTCATAGTTCTAAATTACCATATATGGCATATTGGTAAATATCATTTAAAGCAAAGAAAATCACTGCAAATTAATGCAAAACATTATTAAAAATAATTATTTCAATCGTGCAAACAAATCGTGTTTGCATATTATTAATTGTTGATTATAAAACACCAGTTATTTGCCGTATTTCCCTTTAAGTGACGTGTGCATTTGATGTCAAATGACGTGGTGAGAATCGCAGGGTAAGAAATGCAAATGTTGCACACGCATGTCAAAATGTTATCACTTTGAGTCAAACAAAAAGAAAGTGCTTGAAACAGTGTTTGCAAAATGAAATCCGGTAACGAGGAAGAATTGTTTCAGTTCACATTAAATTCCAGATTTGTTATTCAGTACATTAGCAGCGCTTATGGAATTTCGTGACGTATTTGCATATCAGGTTTTTGAAATCAAATACATTTCCGTTATAATTATAACTGTTCATGTTTTAACTAGGCAAGCTCTCGTCTTTAAAGTTTACCTACCATCGATTTCGTATTTACCTAGTATTTCATTTTAAATATGTTATAATAGAGGAAAATACACTTATACGTATTATAAGTTGAATAAGTGAATAGAAAACAAATATGTTATAATAGAGGAAACAACACCTATACGTATTTATAAGTTGAATAAGTGAATAGAAAAACAAAATGTTATAATAGAGGAAACAACACTTATACGTATTTATAAGCTGAATAAGTGAATAGAAAACAAATATGTTATAATAGAGGAAACAACACTTATACGTATTTATAAGTTGAATAAGTGAATAGAAAACAAAATCCGCAAAATAAATGTATTTTCTAGGGACTTCCGAGCATTCATTTGTAGACATACTTGAAAATAACCTCGGTAATCATACCGATTAAAACCGGTAGAGGACTTCTTACACATTTTTTCTAATAAAAATGTATGTCGAACAGTGAGTTACAATTATCTGTACAAACTCTCTCCCTATCAACCAAATACAATAGGCTGGAAATAGTTATTTAAACACGTGGACTGTGCCGCTGGGCTTGCGTTTTCATGTATAGTTATAATATCTTTGCATCATGGGGAATAAGAAATTGTGTGAAATTATATATATAGTGATTATGAGACTTCCCGACCAAAAACGCTAAAAACGCTAAAAAACGCTAAAAACGGTAAAAAACGCTAAAAACGCTAAAAACGCTAAAAACGCTAAAAACGGTAAAAAACGCTAAAAACGGTAAAAAACGCTAAAAACGCTAAAAACGGTAAAAACGGTAAAAAACCATAACATGGTCAATATTTGTCAAAAAAAAATTCATCGCGTTTGCCGACCAAATCGCGTTGCCGACCAATCGCCCGCCAGGACCAATCGCGTTTGTCGCCCAATCGCCCCGCCATGGTTTCGCCATAGCAAAATACATAGCCGGGGTTCTGAACCAAAACCCCCATAACATGGTCAACCTACCTATCCATGGACTCCCGCCAGGTTGACAAACTACATAGTCCACCTGTCCATGGGCGCGCACACAGAGGACGGCCTACCATGGCTTCGCCCGCCATGGACTAAAAATACATAACCTGGGGGTTCTGACCCCTACCAGACGAACGATGCTCAACAATGCAGCGAGGGTTTCTGGCCCATTGGGAATTGAAGGGGGGTCACCCACCATCTCGCTATACCTACAATATGTATTTTTGAACCATTATTTTTTTTTTTGAAAAATGACTCAAAGAAAATATGAAAAAATATATATATAAAAAAAAAAATGACGACTGTTATAGAAATATTAATACACCTGTTTGATACAGGAGTGATAAGCAAAGAAGCACTAGAACATAGCCTTATGGCTATTCAACCAGTTGAGTCCAAAGTGCTGGAAAGTGTAAAACCAATTCCAGCACCACGAGGTAAATCAAGAATTCCAACCCCAGCTCCAAGAGTTAAACCAATTCCGGAACCAAGAGTTAAACCAACCCCAGCTCCAAGAGTTAACCCAACCCCAGTTAAACCAACCCCAGCTCCAAGAGTTAAACCAATGAGTACGGACAACGCGAACTACATTTTTCAATTACACCGGAAAGGAAGAATTAATGATGATCAGCTTAGAATGGGGCTAGATGCTCTTCCGAAGGAAACTCCAGAGGTTAAATCTCTTCCAAAGGAAACTACAGAGGTTAAATCTCAAACATTAGAAAATTTACATAAGAGACGACGTAACAAAAAACTACGTAAACGAGAAAAGCAGAAATCTGATAAGAAATATGCTCAATTACGAGAGAATGTTATAAATGAATTGAAAGAGCTTAATGATAAAAAATTAAAAGAGCTTAATGATAGAAAATCTGAAGAAGAATTAAAACTGGTTGACAAACCAAGATGTGGTTATTTCAAAACCCCAGCTCCAAGAGTTAAACCAATTCCGGAACCAAGAGTTAAACCAACCCCAGCTCCAAGAGTTAAACCAACCCCAGTTAAACCAACCCCAGCTCCAAGAGTTAAACCAATGAGTACGGACAACGCGAACTACATTTTTCAATTACACCGGGAAGGAAGAATTAATGATGATCAGCTTAGAATGGGGCTAGATGCTCTTCCAAAGGAAACTCCAGAGGTTAAATCTCTTCCAAAGGAAACTACAGAGGTTAAATCTCAAACATTAGAAAATTTACATAAGAGACGACGTAACAAAAAACTACGTAAACGAGAAAAGCAGAAATCTGATAAGAAATATGCTCAACTACGAGAGAATGTTATAAATGAATTGAAAGAGCTTAATGATAAAAAATTAAAAGAGCTTAATGATAGAAAATCTGAAGAAGAATTAAAACTGGTTGACAAACCAAGATGTGGTTATTTCAAAGCATACAAGATGTCTGTTGAGCGATACAAAGACCCTCAAGAACTATTACATGATAAGAAACCCATTATTACAGAACAAATCAGTGAAGAGCTGACACAGATGAATGGATTAAAGTTTCAATTAGGTCTCACTGTAGAGCTCTTCAAAGATAATGGTCTTATCGAAAACCACATCACAGCAGTATTATTTAGCAACCAATATGCAATTTTAAACTCTGAAAAAATAAATGAGTTTTACGATGAAGCATCCGCAAACCTACTACAGAGCTTGGAAAGATTTACAAAGGCAGCATCAGGATTGGAAATTGACCACTGTGTTGATCTTTACTTAAATATTGCAATGTACGAGCCGTTAATAGGTTCTTCATATATTCCTTTACCTAAAGCAGTAGCTGACAAGAAAGCGATTATCAATGTAAAAAATAAGGATGATCAATGTTTATTCCATGCAATAAATTCTGCTTTAAATCAAGCCGCAGATCACACCGACAGGTTGTCAAAATATCCTAGTATAGGGTTCTTAAAGAAAAAGGGCATTGACTTTCCTACACCAATTTCTCAAATGTCCAAAGTAGAAAAACAAAACAATCTTGCTCTTAATGTTTACGGATACACCATAGATGATGACAAAAAAGTAAATGTGTTTCCGTATAAAATATCAGAACAACCAAAAGATATTGAGCGAATTAATCTGCTTTTAATATCTGAAGACGTTGAGGTTGAAGATGATCCAAATAATGAAGAAGATGACAAACCAACAACAAAAATAACAAAATATCACTATTGTTGGATAAAACATCTGAATAGACTACTCTCTCACCAAAACAAACATCATGGTAAAACTTACTTCTGTGATCGTTGCCTTCACGGCTTTTCTGGAAAAGGGCTACTTACCAAACACAGAGAAGACTGTGAAGGTATCAACAAAAATTCTTGCAAAATAGAAATGCCGGAAGAAGGTCACATACAATTTAAAAATCATCAAAATCAGATGCATGTGCCTTATGCAATATATGCTGATTTTGAGAGTACAATCCAGCCGCAATCGACTAAATTTGGAGAAAAATCTGAAATTAAAAATGTACATGAAGCTTGCGGGTTTGGATACCAGGTTGTCAGATATGATGGCAAAGCTGAAGAACCTGTTATTTACAGAGGGGAAGATGTTGTTGAAAAGATTTTAAATCACTAAGAATGTGAAAAAAACAACATTAATGAAATATTTAAACACCCAAAAACCTTAATCATGACGCGGCAAAATGAGAAAGATCATGAAAAAGCAACACACTGTTGGATATGTGAGAATAAAATAGGAAGCGGTAAAAACGGTAAAGTAAGAGACCACTGTCATTTTACAGGTGAATACAGAGGCGCAGCACATAAAGACTGTAACCTGAAACTGAAAATAAAACCAGGTATAACAACCATCCCTGTTGTATTTCATAACCTCAAAGGATATGATAGCCATCTCATCATGCAAAAAATACACAAAATGACAGGTAGTATTACATGCATCCCAAACAACGCTGAAAAGTATATTTCATTTAGTGTTGGACAACTTAGATTTTTGGATTCCTTTCAGTTTATGGCATCTTCCTTAGAAAGGCTGGTGGATGCAACAGACAAATCTGATTTCAAACTCACCAAAAAAACGTTTGCAGATAAAACTGATCTACTTTTACGAAAAGGGGTTTATCCATACGAATATATGGACAGTGTGGAAAGATTTGAGGAAACGCAATTACCACCTATAGAAAGGTTTTACAGTAGTCTCTCAGATGAAAGTATAAGTCCCGAAGATTACGAGCATGCTCAAAAAATATGGAAAGAGTTTAACTGTAAAACTCTTGGAGACTATCATGATTTATATCTAAAAACGGATGTCACTTTGTTGGCTGATGTATTCCAAACGTTCAGAAAAACATGCATGACGGCCTATAAACTCGATCCCTTGCATTACTACACAGCACCTGGATTATCTTGGGATGCTTTACTTAAACATTCTAAAATAGAATTAGAACTTTTGACAGACATTGACCAGCACTTGTTTGTAGAAAAAGGTATGCGTGGTGGAATTAGTATGGTATCAAAACGATATGCCAAAGCAAACAATCCACACGTAGCTGATTATAACCCTAACGAGGAAAACAACTTTTTAATGTATTTTGATGCAAATAATCTTTATGGGTGGTCAATGAGTCAGCCACTTCCATATTCTGGTTTTGTTTGGAAAACCAAAAACAAGAGTGGACAATTTTCTAAACCAACAGAAGGAAAAGGACATTTTCTAGAAGTGGATTTGAAATATCCAAAAGAACTCCATGAATCTCACAATAATTATCCACTTGCACCGGAAACATTAGCAGTGAAAAAAGTATGGTTATCTGAATACCAGACAGATCTGTTAGAAAATAACGTTATGACAGAACAACTAGTCCCCAATCTTATGGACAAAGAAAAATACGTATTACATTACAGAAATTTAGAGTTGTATTTATCATTAGGCATGAAATTAACAAAAATCCACAGAGTATTAGAATTCAATGAAAAACCATGGATGGCATCATACATAAACCTAAACACAGAACTTAGGAAAAAAGCAAAATCAACCTTTGAAAAGGATTTTTACAAACTTATGAACAACTCTGTGTTTGGTAAAACAATGGAAAATATACGCAAGCGAACTGATATAAAACTAGTCAAAACTGACGGCTCTGAAAATAAAAAAATAAGAAAAATAATAGCTAAACCCAACTTTAACAGGCGGATAACATTTTCAGATGAATTGTCGGCATTACATGTACACGAAAATAACATTAAACAAACCAATTTATGTTGGGATGGCAGTCTTAGATTTATCAAAGTACATGATGTATGACTGGTACTATAATACCCTGAAGAAAAGGTATGGAGATGGCTGTACTTTATTATACACAGACACTGACAGCCTACTGATAGACATCAAAACAGAAGACGCATACAAAGACATGGTTGAAATGAAAGACGAGTATGATCTAAGTGATTATTCTCAAAATCACCCCATGCACGATGATACAAACAAAAAAGTAATAGGTAAAATGAAAGATGAATGTGTTGGTGTTCCTATAGTTGAGTATATTGGATTAAGACCCAAGCTATATTCTATTTTGAGAGCGGATGAGCAGATTATTAAGAAAGCAAAGGGAGTAAAAAAATATGTAATCCAAAAACATATCAACTTTGAGAACTACAAAGATGCATTGTTTAACAAGAAAAAATACATCCATGAAATGAATATGATACGATCGAAAAAGCATCAAATATATGGCATAACAGTAAACAAAGTAACACTGTCACCATTTTACACTAAAAGATATATTCGAGAAGATGGAATTACAACGGATGCCTATGGGTTTTATCAAAACTTATGAATTTGAGTATCAGCAGGAACAATAAGTAATTCTTCTTTGACAAATCCTCTTTGAGGTGCTGGTGCTTTTAAATAATAAACTCTTATGCCTTGCGTCACCATATAACTATCAATCTTGTGAATATCTACACTCCACATTGGATCAGTTGCTCTGCGTCTTCTACCTTCTTGTTCCCCGGGTTGATATAATTATCTTACACTGGCATTCATACAGATAGGATCACCTTTTAATAGTTTTGTTTCAACAGGAGGGGGCTTTTTTATCTCCGCATTTATAGCTTTAACAACTTCTGGTAATCTCTTTACCCACTCTCTGTTGCGTTTTTTCGAATCCATTTCCTTAGCATACTGATAACCAAACAATCTTTCAGCTAATGTTCTGTTAAATCTTTCCACTATAGCTTGGTCTCTGTGTATCTCTGTTCTACCCCGTCTGATATTTACATTGTGTTTTACCATCAACTGCGATACTGCACCCATGAATTCTCTGCCTGGATCCACTTGTAATAACTTTGGATATTTTAGATGCCGACTGTATATATTTTCAAATGTTTTGGCAACTTCTTTGCTATCCTTGGAAGTCAGCGGCTCTGCTTCTTTGTATCTACTCGCAATATCAACCACGGTTAACGCATATTTATATGTCTTGCGGCCAAAAGTGTCATGCGGTAGAAATAACAAATCAGCTTGATGCACTCCATTCTTAACGGAAACATCAAACCTGGGTCTAATTATTTTCTTTGGCGCGGGTAAATAAATCTGCCACACAGCTTGTTTCTTTAAAAATTCTAAGGCCTGTTTCTTACTGACACCAGCCTCTTTTGCTAATTTGTTAACTGCTGTGTAACCTCTCCAAAATCCTTGTGGACTGTAATAAATCTTTTCCATTTTTAAAGTATTAAGAAAAATATATATAAAACAATGCTATTAACAGTACTATTAACAATTTTTGAAAATGGGTTAAGGAAATATATATATTAAATAAAAACAATGGATACTGCACGATTTGATGAACTGCTTAAAGAGCAAAAATCAGAAAATAGCACAAAGAAATGAGCCGACTTGGAATTGAATAAAATATACGCTATAACGGATACACACATAGTGAAAACTCGATATGGTCCATCCATGATATTAACATTATCAGACGACAGTTAGGTATGGGCGCCTGGTCATTTCAATGATAGAATAGAGGAGGTAAGTGTAGAACCACCATATTATGTGCGACCACTTGGATTGAAACCAACTAAGAACAAACATAGCTATCATGCATATGACTTAATCATTCCGAAAAGTGGAGAACTGAAAAAGAAAAAGAAAAAGAGTCACGCCAAGACAGCGAAAAAGCGTCACGCCAAACATGTCTCTGAGAGCGAGTCAGAGGGAAATGGGTTTTTGGACGGCCTAGACCTGGGAAGTGAAGACGATGAAGAACCAAGTCAGAGGGAAATGGGTTTTTAGACGACCTAGACCTGGCAAAGTAAACATACTTAGAGTTTAAAACTATTTTTATATAGTTTTAAACTATGAACTCAATTTGTACGCTACAAATCCAGTTGCAGCCATGCCCACCACAATAAACGTAATTTCTCTATTCTGTTGATCTGGAGATGGTGTATAAAAATCACTCAACTTGGGCTCCGCTTCCAAAAGCAAATGTTTGCCAGTTATGTAATAATACTGTTTCATAGCTTGGTCCACATCATCAAACGTCTGCCCTGCATGATGCTCTTTTTGCAGTTGCTTGTTAATAAAATCTTATCTCCCTGTTCTTTTTTTATTCCACGCCGCTTGTGCTGCTTCCAATTGTTCTACGGCTTTGTCCTGCCTTTGTCTTTCCTCATCTGAATGACTTCCCATTTTTGAAAAGAAATAATTTGAACCGCTAAATGCCAATGCGTTTGTTAATGCACCACCGATCATCATTGCTACTGCGCTTGCCATTTTATATATTTTTTTTTATTTCATAATATCCGCAGGAATAATACCTTGCTTGATCAACATATCCTTTGTAGCCGTTGCTAACATTATATCCACAGACAGCATCATAACATCTACCATATTTAAATCCACTTTAGGGGCTGGTCTTTTTAGTAGTTTTCTGCCAATCTCAGAATATCCTACAGTTAAAAGTGTTTCCAGTCCAGCGTGATACATCATATTTACAATTTGTTTTCCGTCAATACTTGCTGCCATTATTTTTAATATGAAGAAGAAAAAAAAATAATTAAAAATCAAACGGGTCTTTTGGTGCAACATAAACAGGTTGCACAGCTACAGGTGGTGGTGCTACCGATTTCTTGTTATAAATATACAAACCCAACCCAGCAAAGCCTACTAATAAAACCGGTGGAATATAATTTTTGTATACATTTATTTTGATTTTTTCTGGTTCCTCTCTTGATACTTTTGTTATCTGTCCTGCATCTTGAAGCAAACGCTTTGCCTTCCTTGCTGCTGCTGCTCCTTTTTTCCCAGCTTTTACTCGTTTTGGATTTTGTTGTTTAACAGATTGTGTATCAACTTCACTCTCTTGGTTCTCCACTTGGTTCTCCATCATTTTTATTATCGACATTTTTATTTTTATTAAAATCAATATGTCGAACAGTTGTCAGCATTGCTGTAAATGGTGCTAAGTACATTCCATACTTGTAATACAACTCACAACACGCACTTGTTAAAGCATGTTTAATAAATGGGTCTTCCTCCAAATCTTCTGTCAGTTTTGGTGGATTGGTTATATTAAAATATGTTGATACTCCCATCACATACAACTTAATAAAATAATTACCTAAAGTCTTGGCCATGCTTGCCCCAAGTCTTGCTTCATATCTACAGTAAAGTTTATTAATTTCATCTGGGGGCATGTTATCTATAGTCTCGAGTTGTATGTCTTTACCCAAATATTGACGACTACCACCGCCAGCCACTATGGCTGATAATCTTTCTTTTTTTGTTTCTTGTTGATTTGATTCATCTGGTTCCGTAAAACCTTCCGGCATGATACCTTGTAATAGTTCTTCCGCATTCATTTTTATAGTAGTCATTTTATTTTTTATTTTGAAAAAAAACATAAAATACGAAACAACCAGCTGCGATATTCACCACACAACTAGTAATGGTTAGTATTGTTAATAGCATTGTTATTAACAATGCTATTTTTTTTATTAGCATTACTCAATTGCTGTTAGCATTGCTATTAGCATTACTCAATTGCTGTTAGCATTGCTATTAGCATTACTCAATTGCTGTTAGCATTGCTCAATTGCTGTTAGCATTGCTATTAGCATTACTCAATTTTGAAAAATATTCCCCATCGAATGGTTAAAACAATGCTATTTTTTTTTATTAGCATTACTCAATTGCTATTAGCATTGCTATTAGCATTACTCAATTGCTATTAGCATTACTCAATTACTGTTAGCATTGCTATTAGCATTGCTATTAGCATTACTCAATTTTGAAATATAATCTTCGTCAAAGGTCCCGTTAATGTGTTTAATTTCAAAATCCTGGTAGGTGACGTCGCAGTCTGGAATCATCTTTAAAATTAGCGCTGTGGTAATGACACTTTTTATAAGTTTCTTTTCCTTGATGTCGCACTTTAATCCGAGCACGTATTTGTCCACGAGTCTAAATTTGTCCCTTTTTTTCACGTTCTTCCACAGCTTCATGGAGTCCTTTATATCTCGCTCCATTTTGAAATGGTCGGTGTATTCTTCTTCTTTGGGCCACAATAAGGTGTTGAGCCGATCTTTAGCCTCGTCCGTGTACGTTTCGGGAATGATGAAACTTTCTCCTTTGTCGGTGACTAGCGTTGACACGTCGTCAGTCGGTTGGTTGTCCAAAATCATGCCACATTTTCCAAATCCCAGCAACTCTAGCCGCCTTTTTTTCTCCGCGTTTATTTCAGCTCCGCTGCAATACAGAAAAAATGGATAAAATCGCATTTTAATCTAGTAATCCAAACTCTTAATAGCAACATGCTATTAAAAATTATTCAACCCAATAACCAGTGGGTTGGTCAGTCCTCAAAATTAACTTTGAATATTTAGTCTTTGCTAAAGCTTTTCTTATTCTGGTTCTCTCTTCCAGCGTTGGAATAACATCATTTTCTCTCAAACAATTTTCATAACTATCTCTGTCCTTGGTGTAAAACATACACAACCATTTTGCTTGCTCCCGCAAATCTTTCAATACAGAATTATATCTCTGTGAAATGACCCATACTGAGTGTTTAGCGTGACGACCGGAGAATGCCAACTCTGATAACATATCTTTTTTCTTTGTTAATTCTTTTGTGGCGGAGCAATCCTCAATGATGTATAATGTAGGCTTGCCAGCATATTGTTTGAAAAATAAACGCAACAGTTCTTGTAGCATTTCTTTGTCGTTGCTCACGGGATTGACAATTATTATTTTTTTATCTCTCGGGTGTCTCACATCTCCTATCCAGGATCTATTTTTATAAGCCTCGTTCCACTCTATGGTTGGACACAATATAATTATATGTTCAAAAACTCCAACATACTCTTGTTCAAGTATGTCAAGAACAAACTCTGTTTTGCCGCAGCCTGTCTGACCGCAGATAATGGCACTGTGTGGATATTTAGGATATTTAGTATCGTACTTCCTTGAATCTTCCATCTTCGAAATTGATTTGCGCATCTTGTATTATATATAGATAAATATTTAAAAGTTGATCTGCATCTGCTTTTTTATTTATGAGTATCGATATACCGCCCCCACCGCCGCCCTCTATTCTTCTTCCACTGCCGTGTAATAAATTGTCATCACATGTTCTAAGGTCAAGCCACAAAGCATATGCTTTTGTTAGATAGGTCTCAAGAGAAACATGGGTAAAGTATAAGTCCCTCGCTACTACGTCTGTTTCTTTGTTTCTTTTCGACGTTAAGGCAAAATATTTGTTGATTTCATCCCAATGCTGATATGCCCTCATGCCCTGACTATACAACTGATTTGGTACGCCCTCTATTGTCATTTCAACCTTTTCAATCATTGGGTTGTAAAAGGATTCCGTGTCTGTTCTTTCTGGGTCTTCAAACAGCATTGAAATACCTTTCATGCTCCGTGCTGGTGTATTAATGTCGATATTCCAAAGGGTATCAGATTTGTTTACTATTATTTTTCTAAGTTGCAAGATACGATCATACATAAATGACATCTTACCATTGGTTTGCTGTCTTATTTGTCTGGCTAATTCAACATCACTAACCGTATCAAATTTCAAGCAGATATTTTTTATTACATAAGATGCATCATCATCACTGCTTTTGATAACTTTGTTATACTCGTTAAACGTTAATTCATATTCTAACCTATCACCAAGCCCCGCTTGATAAAATGGCATATGACTTTCTAACATTTCAAAGTCCAGTGGTATAAAAAATCTATTTCCATAAGCTGCTGCTAACGCTTCATCTCCGGTGTTTGAGGAAGCATCTCCCGCGCCAATTCTATGTTTTAACATGTTTGCTTTACCCACACCTTGGTAAGCCATGTTTTGTCGTTCGCTAGGGCTTTTCCATAAATCTACATAACAATGATATATATCACTGTCATTTATTGACATGACTTTGTTACCACTTATTCTGATTGTCATTTTTTTCACAATTGTTCTACCTAGATTCTGGTATAGAGTAGCGTTGGCGTCTGTTCTGCTTTTAAGTTCTATTTCAAAGGCAAGACGAGCAGTACGTGGAACTATCACATCATTAGTACTTAGATTGGGAAATATCACAAGTAGTCGCTGGGTTTGGTCTATCGTCGAAGGGTTGTTAGTAACAACTACACTTGTGCGGATACCCTTGGCACCATGAGGTTCTCTTAGTTTTCTATGAGGATTGAGTTTACTTCCGTAAGCTGACATGTTTTTAAATATATATATATTTTATTTTTTTAAATAAAAATAAACAATGGCTGAGTTTGACAATCCTACGTTCGATCGAGATGCTTATGTAGATGAATTACTTGATGAAGAATTTATACAACCTGGCTTAGAATTCCAGAGACAAATTCTAAATGAAAATAATCATATTAATCAGCTGCAAGGGGAAGATAAAATAAAAGAACAGCTCACACAAAAAAGTGGTTAGTAGATCAATTTTTTACTGAAGTTAATGCTGAGATCAGCGGAATTGATTATAAAGATGATTTCAGAGCGGCTGAGGATGAAAACGGTAGAACAATGTTATATGCAGTTCGGATGGGGAAGGATGACGTCCCACTTACCTATTATAGGGGAAGTAATCCAAACGAACCAATCAAGTTTTATAAGTTGGACACTTTAGTTAAAAAATATGGTATTGACTTTGTGAAAAACACTTTAAAAATGTATGATTATTTAGTTCCACGTGAAAGACTTGCTCGGGGTAGGGCGGAATTAGCATCCTTGGCAAAAACAAGAGATACCATCGCTGCAGAAAATATACCATTGCAAACTTTTTCAACAACTGAAGATGTACAAAATACAGTAGATGCTGTAATTACAATTGAGAGTAATTTGAGTAATACAATAGATGAAACTTATTCTAAAAC
Source organism: Cyrtodaria siliqua (assembly GCA_037043455.1). Taxonomy (NCBI): domain Eukaryota; kingdom Metazoa; phylum Mollusca; class Bivalvia; order Adapedonta; family Hiatellidae; genus Cyrtodaria; species Cyrtodaria siliqua. Next base: position 47,599 of record JAWPHD010001054.1, read on the forward strand.
ACAACCAGAAGATCTAACACTGCGAGAGATACGAGGTTTAGATAAGAGATTGCAAAGCTTTCGTGGAGAAAACAAAAATTAGAACAGGTGAGCACCCCCGGGCAGGAGGATGAGTTTCAACAAGAGCGCCTACGTGACAAAATAAAAAACTTAGAAGATGAAAGAAGTGCACGACTTGAAGCGGCGAGTGAAAACAAAGAAGCATTACGCAGTCAAATAAACAGGATAAAAGAAACTATAAATAAGGTGTTAAAAGAAGACACAACATTGGGTGAGAGAATCAAAACCTTGTTTAGGGAGCAAGGTATTACTATAGTTAGTATTTTGACTGCGTTGGGTATGATTATTGGGGTATTAGTTGAGGCCATTATTCCCACAACGGGAGGGACTGCACCTGTTCCAACTCCAAAACCTGATTCATCAAGTGTCAAGGATTGGATAAAAAAACAACTAGGTAATCTTGGTAAACTTCTTGCTAACCTAGCTGGTAAAGCAGCAGCAGCTTTACCAGGAGTTATTGGTGCAATAGTATCATGGCTTTTATCTGCAACAGGTAATGTTATTAACTGGCTTGCTAACAATCTTTGGGCTTTGCTTGCTGCCGCTGTTGGGTTGCTATATGTGGCAGCCAAAGAGTGGTTTAGTAAATCTCGTAGATAAGTAATGCAGCAAGACCTATTACTATAGTACCAACAATTATGGTTGTTTTATTATCTTCGTGTTCAATCGCTATTTTTTGTATTTCTGGTGGGTTATGTTCCACAGTTTTATGTATTGATTTATCAGTATGTTCCGCTAAAAATTTCTTTGTTGTGGTGCCTTGAAAAGGTTGAACACTTTTTGGTGGTACTGGTTTTACATTTACATCATTATTTAATCCTAATGCTTGTGTATCGGTTGCTATTACAATTTCATTATTGTAGTCTTGTATTGTTCCAATTCTCAACTCCATGTCACCCGGAGACATGTACAATCCACTCCAATAGACAAAATTTACTTTACTTATTGCATATTTTAGGGTGGTTTCATATCTTGAAATTTGACTGGGTAAGTCGATGGGGCTGTTTATTGCATCTTCTATGTTAGCTAAAAATTGTTTCTGTGCATCAAATGCCGTTCCAGTTCCAAGTATATCTGTTTTTGTTTGGGATTGTGAGCCAAGGATTGCCCAGCAGTATGTTCTTATGCTGTCATTGATGCGTTCTACTCCTGCCCTTGTAAATCCAGATGAACAATCTAGTATAAAAGTAGACCAGCTGTTGTCAGCCTCAGATCCTTGGGTAATGTAATCAATGTGATATGTTTTATCACTCCCATAGACTGTAAAACTCATCGTTTTGTTGTCGTATACAGTATTTTCCAAAGGATGATAACCAATATGTGTCCAGTAATTATAAATTGTTCCTAGACCATCATTATAGCTTTGTTTCTGTCTCCAGTCTGAATATAAGTTAACGTTAAACTCCTTGCATATTCTCTCGTACGCGTTTCGGTTATATGTGTTATTAAACGCATTCCAATTTGAGTCTTGCGGCATTGCTACACTCATCTCAAATAATATTCTTCTAACTTGGTAATAGACATGAAATCGAAATAACTAACCCACCAAGGCATCAGCTTTTAGATGGTTGTTAAAATCAATACCACATCCAGTTGTCGCCCACCAAATGGCAAAATTCAACTGGTTCTGCCAAAATAACATCCAATCTGTTCCCCAGCGTTGGACTATAGCATCTGATTTGACGTATGGGAGTTTGTATTTTTCAAAGACATTGGGAAATGATGCTTTAAAGCCTTTACCGTTGGATGTAATGATTATGTTTTGATTTATTATATCTATCACTTTCTTGCTGAAAGTACTTAAATAGTGAGCATCCGGGTTATATTTGAATTCTTTAGAAATCATTTTTATTTATATATATTAAAAAAAAAATGTTTCATACCATTTCAAACATAGACAGCTCTATTCACTTACAACAGTATGTCGATAATAGAAATGGAGATAAGCGCGTTGGATTGAAAAGTTTTACATACACTATCGGTTGGTTTAATGTTGATGGAGAAGTCATAAAGACAAAAAACCCAGATAAAATAGAACCTATACCAGGTGGACTCTATAACTTTGAAGAGTTGGCAAAACAATTTAAATTGCTAAATGAAGATATTATCCTAACCATTTATACGCAAAGTGCTACAGCCATTTTAGATACGCCAATAGAGACACGAATGTCAACCCGTCTTTCAAATATGCTGGGATTCAAGGACAGAAGATGGATAAAAGGTGTTCGTGCTGGAGATTGTCCAATTGATTTAGCTCCTTATAAACAGCTCTATGTTCATCTGGAACAAATTAATACAAGTGGTAATTATTTCAATGGTAAACCAAGCACTGTTATAGGTGTTGTACCTGTAGTAAATAAGCAGTATGGAGATATTGTATATACACCTTATTTTTATCCTGAATATCACCGTCTTTCGGGTGGTACAATTTCTGAATTAAAAATAGAAGTCAGAGATGAGCATGGCAACAAGATAGATAATCACGGCTTGCCTATGAGTTGTGTTTTAGAAATTATTTAAACAATTATATAAAAAAACGATGAGTATATTTGGACCTAAAAAAATAGAAGACTTAGAGGCTTTGATAAATGATGTTCAAAATGTATATAGGCGAGTTGTGCCTATTGTTAATCGAGTTGATACTCTTAAATATGGGATTATAACACTCTGCGCGGAGGCTAAGGGTCCTATTGCAATGAATAGAGTACTCTCATTTGGTAACGGTGGAGCAGAAACAAATGTGGGGTATGTAATGACACGCCGTGGACGGATTATGGGAATAGGTTTAGCATGTGACCGATTAGTTGGTGACGTCACTGTCATAGTTACTGTCGATGGTGTTGAACAACCCAATTATGGTATAACGCTTCACACCACCCCACGCAAACACGATAACTTTGATAGTCCTTTAGAGATTGATGCTGGTTCTGTTGTCAACTTTGTATGCAAGGTTGCTAACGCTACCGCTGTAAATACGGTGGTGTCATTATTGATTGAATTAATTTATTTTTTTCTTATTAAAAAATGAAACAACCGACAGCACCATTATATCCGGAGTTGTCAGAGGACGTACAAAATTATAGATTACAAAAAATTTCAGAGATTGAACAAAAGTTCATTATAGAGCGAGACACACGCAAGTCTCTTTATAAAAAATATAAACGTGGTATTAATATCACGGATGGAATTGACACTACCTTAATATCTGCAGGTGTTATTATGGCTGGGATTGGATTTGCTGTTCCAGTTTTGTTACCTATAGAAATAGCAGCAATACTATGTGGAGCTACAGGTGTTTGTATTAATTTCGTCAGACGCAAGCTTAATGTAAAAGCTCAAAAACATCATAAAATAAAAACTTTGGCAGAGTCGAAGTTGAATAGTATAAAGCAGTTAATATCAAAAGCATTGAGTGATGCACAGATATCTGAGCAAGAGTTTAAGTTGATTTTGGATGAACTGGAGAGATACTATCATTTGAAAGAACAAAAGACACTTGAAATTAGCGAAGTTCAAAAAAAAGAACTAGTGGAGCAGGGAAGAAAAGAAGTAATGGCAACCTTACAAAACAGTCTAAAAAGTGTGTGATACATTGTTTTAGTAATGTGTACGAGTATGATCCACCACCTTTGTATTCAACATAGCCCACCGGTCATCTCACTATAACTACAATATGTATTTTAAACCATTATTAAATTGTAACATTTTTCATGTTATAATTTATGCTGCAGCTGCAACTGCAAGCGAGTGCGGATGATTTTAAAAAAGCATGCGATCTTATTGGGTGCATTTGCGTTAAATCGGTTAGTATACGGGCGGACAGCTCCGCCATTAAACATGTAATACAAGAGGTTAGTATGTGCACTCCCCATCCTATAATTACAGACGCTGACAACCTCGAATGCCCCAGGTGTAAAAAAACTCTTACGACAATAAACAGATTAGTCGCTCACGTTGAAAGATGCGGCGCCGACCGAAGTTTTTCGTGCGACAAATGCGATAAAGACTACTCGTCCGAAGCCAAAGGATGCGACGAAGAAAAAGACGAAGGATGGGGAACGGGACTGTTAGATCGAGAAAAAGAAAAAATCGAAGGATTAACGAATTCGATGCGACGAATGTTCCAAAGACTACTCGTCCGATTTATATACTCATTGTTTTATAACTTGATTATTTTTTCTTAAACCGATTCATTTTTTTTATCGTGGTGTAGCTGGTCCACTCGCCATCATGTGATTAAACCTGAATACATCTAAATCGTATGCACTCAGCATTATAATTAAAATGTCCAATAAATTTATCCACTATTCTGACTAAAACTCTACAACCAGCACAAATTTTATTTTTTGCTCTTGTACCTTTTTTACATCTTGAGCATGGCAATACACGACAATCAACACAAATTTTACTTTTTGCATATGTACCTTTTTTACATATTGAGCATGGTAATACTTGACTTTTCAATAGATACTTATGCAAACTGCAATAATTAGAATTTTTTATAGTCTTATTTTTACATGGATTGTGTAATCTAATTTTAATAAATTTGCAAACATTTTTTTTTTTTTGATAATTGATTTCCATTATTTTTTTTGTATTATATATTTCCTTAATACATATTGTAGGTATAGCGAGATGGTGGGTGACCCCCCTTCAATTCCCAATGGGCCAGAAACCCTCGCTGCATTGTTGAGCATCGTTCGTCTGGTAGGGGTCAAAACCCCCAGGCTATGTATTTTTAGTCCATGGCGGGCGAAGCCATGGTGGGCCGTCCTCTGTGTGCGCGCCCATGGACAGGTGGACTATGTAGTTTGTCAACATGGCGGGAGTCCATGGATAGGTAGGTTGACCATGTTATGGGGGTTTTGGTTCAGAACCCCGGCTATGTATTTTGCTATGGCGAAACCATGGCGGGGCGATTGGGCGACAAACGCGATTGTCCTGGCGGGCGATTGGTCGGCAACGCGATTTGGTCGGCAAACGCGATGAATTTTTTTTTGACAAATATTGACCATGTTATGGTTTTTTACCGTTTTTACCGTTTTTAGCGTTTTTACCGTTTTTTACCGATTTTAGCGTTTTTTAGCGTTTTTAGCGTTTTTAGCGTTTTTAGCGTTTTTTACCGTTTTTAGCGTTTTTTAGCGTTTTTAGCGTTTTTGGTCGGAAAGTCTCATAATCACTATATATATTATTAAGGACTCACAATTTCTTTTTGTCTATTTTTCAGTCGTTATTCATTTGTCTTAATATAGATTTACACTTGATAATGGGAATCATTGAATTGCTGTTATAATGCTAAGCTGTACCTAATCAAGGGCCTTAATGGCGCACGCTTTTAACTTCATAATTACCTACCTATAGCGATAGGATTATACCCGTCTGTGAGCTAGCGGAAGTGATTACCTGTTCGCGGACGTGTTGTGTAGCTGATTGCTGATAATGAACTATTATTAACTTTCTTACCAGAGGTCATTATTCTGTCACTTTAATTGTACAATTCCTTACGATTCCTACTAATTATTTCCAATATGCTTTGAAAAAAAGCGAATGATCTGTTGTTATACTGACAAAGCGCTGACAGGCGACACACGTGTTCTGCGGAACACCCATCTAGTTAAATATAGTTGTTCTTTGTTTCTGTGTGTGTTTGTGGTTGACTGTCGTCCTTGAATGCTACTTTTCCTGTTCGGCTTTTATATCTATATTACATGCAATATATGAGATCCCAAATTAGTTTGGTTGCAAAGGTATTCATTAATGTTAGTATACGTCTAACAGTAACACTCGGGTGAGATCTATACGAGTATTCTGTATGAAATAAATGAGAGCTCTATACCTTGTGGTTTACTGTTTTTTATATATATTAATATATATACCTGTATATATAGGTATTTTGTAGATTCATGTATTTTTTCAATCCTATATATATATATATATATGTGTGTGTGTGTGTGTGTGTGTGTGTAAGTGTTTGTGTTTGTGTGTACATTCAAAACATACAACAACATAAAAGGCAAAGAGGCAACTTCTCCATCGAATAATATTGTAATCCATAATCCATAATCAAGATGAAAAATCCGGCTTAGGCGCGGAAGCGATGAGCAAAAAATGAGTGCGTATAAACAAAAAACAACAACATATAAACAATCAAACGCAAACGATAGGCAACCTGGAACTAGTGCTTTCCGTTTTACGTCAGCACAAATAAACTCACCAATTATGTCGTTCTCTCAACAACAGCAGAAGATTAATTAATTAAATTGGTCTTGCTCAAATACATACTTTTTGTATTACATTGATAAAAATAAATTAAATGAGCCATAAACCGCAATATAAATTACACCGAAGGTATAAAAACAAATTACCCGAAGAAATTATTTCTTAACTAGCTATTCTAAACTTGGCGGTAAAACAAATTGCATTGTGCTGCTTCGCGAACGTTATGTATACATCGCCGAGGTTCTCCAAACGTCAGCTATTTATGACTTCTGGATTCCCTTATGACCGGATTAGACTTGTGGTAATTTATACATTTTAATTATTGCAATGTATTGTAGGAAACTGTTAATGTTCCATCGTTAGCTTTGAAGATTTAACATGTTACATTGGTAATTTCATAGCTTGTAATTGTTTAAACAAAGTTGGTCCCAAAGCCTGATGTACCCCCTTTAATGCTCAATAGTTTCAATTGACTCCTATCCACAACCTGAATGCGCCATTTTTCAACATAGCTCGTACCAAAATATATCCCAGTGTCATTAACCATATATAGCAAATGTACACGAATTAGGTACCGCAAACAAGATGGGCAACACAACTTCAGCAGGATGTAAATCAACCAAAGTTGTCTATGAACACATAGTTTTTAAACATATTTTACTGTCGAAAATATCCGTTATAAAATCCTGCTAATATAAGTTTTCGCATCGCATTATGGAATTAAGGCCGGACCAACTAATGAAAAAGAAAACGACACGCAATCTGCAAAATCGAAAACAAAATCGAAAACAGCTTTAGTATCCTATGCAAAGATAAATGATTTAGAGTCGAGATAGAAACGGTAAACTCAACTATTTCATGGACTTTCGGAAACGAATGTAACTGAGAACTGGAAACTTGCGAATAAGTATTTAGCCAAATTCCATTCTTACAAAGACCTTAAAAGTGCCCGACAAAAAAATCGACTGTGTCGAACCTTTAAAAAAAAAGAAAATATTTTCCCCACCAGGAGAATCATACATTTTGTGGGTACAAACCCGAAGCCTATAATAATACCTCCCGGTATCTGGATGATGTTTACAGGCAACTCTTTGTTGTACTATGGTCAATAATATATACATAAAGAATTCTTCAATTTAACAAAGCTATGTTTGTCTGATACGTATTGTCGCTTATTTTTTCAATGTATCTCTCAACTGAAAATGGTGAAATATTAAGCAATATTTATGAGAGATGATTTTAACTTGGATATCGTTAATAATCCCTACTGTCGGTCTGTGAAAGTGTCTTTTGTGAATGAATAGCATTAACTCGTTTAAATCGATAAACGATAAATGAATTTAGAGTATGGACAGGATCACTATGTACACCCCACTACGAAACAGATAGATCATGTCACAGTGGTTCGTTAATTATTTTTGTATGGGCATCTACGTGTTTCAATAAACTAACTCGCTAATTATTACTTAGACGGGGATGTCCTCAGAGCGACATCTTATGTAGTTTATGTTTCTTATCTTAATCGTTTTTCTAAAGCGTGTAATGATGATTTTAAAAACTAAAAACTACTCCATCGGGGATCGGGGATACCGTTACCATAAACTTCGAAACCTCTTTGCAAAATGGTATTATCGTCACCCAGATCTGCCATTAAAATATATAATATAAAATAGAAAAGTAATTTAAGAACTGTTCTGCAGCAAGGACTATCACAAGCAGCATTCAAGGACGACAGTCAACCATAAACAAACACAAGAACAAAGATAAACTTTAAAGACGAAGAAAAGGCCAAATAAGACATCACAGAAACAAAACGGTTGACAACAGGGCTACCGCCTTGGAACGGTCAGTGGCAAAAACGGCCGCTAGGGTTTAAACCAGGTTCTAGGGTGCACCAAACCTCACAATCACCCTACTGTCATCACAATACAACAGGACAGTGTAAATAAAGATATCTCCGCCAGGTAATAATCACTAACAAACACGGCAGCATTAATAGGCAATATAGGTAAAACACAAAGATGCTCGTGTATATATAAATACAAAAAAACAATAGCCTAGAAAGCCACAAAGAAGGTACTCAATGACTTGGCAGGAGCCAGAGCAGCAAGAAAACAAACCACTGAGGGCACCACATGACTTCGACGCTGACGTAATTTACCAAATCGTTTAGATGTTTGATCATGACCACATTCGTATAATCTTTATAAAACTTGTCAAAACCTTTTTTTAAAGAGGCAATGCTGCTATATTTTTAATGTTTAGTGTTTGGTCCATATACAGTTCGCCACCATGCTTTCATCTTTAATTGTGCGATGACTGGGCAAATTATTGACCCTAAGATGACGTCTATCTAAATCATGAATGGCGGTAAAATCTGCATTAACATACACTGTTAAACATTGGTAAAATAGTTAATGAGTAATCAATAAGTGTCATGGGTAAAACGGTTTTCATATCAATGACAACATCAGGTAAAACAAATATTTTGCAATACGTTGATGCGTTTCGTTTCCGTTTCAATATATATAGGGAAACATACAAAACATCTCAGATTTTACTTAATCGTATAATTGGATTATATAGATTCAATAGAACGAGTGCATATTTATGCATGCATAAGATTTACGCCAGCTTCATTAAAAGCATGTAATGATTTGGTTGTGGCTGATCGTGGAAGGTATCCTGTATATATATAACAGCGCACAAAAAGATCATCAAGTATTAGATTAAAATATTAAAAAATGTCAGATGACAGATAAGTTAAAAAGAAATCAGTAATAATATGAATAGAAACTTGGATAGTTACGGGGTTTAACATCTGGTTTGCAAAGCTAAAACTGTATCGGCTTTGGATATATTTGGGAGAGGCAAAAGTGTAGAAAATGAACAGTTGTTTATAAGCCGATATGAAACAAGACTGAAAAAAGGATACTGACAAAAGTAGTCTCAGACGGTACAAGGCATTACAAAACTGTTTTATTATAATGGTTTTAAAAGTGATTTTAAATTCAAAACATATCTAAATGTTTTAGAATAGATAAAAGAGTATGAGAGTGGACCTTTGGAAACGGCCGAAGTTTGGAGCTGCGTATGTGTCTTTAAGAACATCACTACATTGTTTATTTAATTAAAAGTGATGGCATACACAATTGCCTAGAGAGCATATGCTTTTGAGATATTCATTGTATAATGACTTAAGAGTATTGTATTTGCAAAGGAAATATTATGAACAACCTAATGTACACATTGTTAATTTACTTTTTCTTCTGCAAAAAGGAATGTCGATGTTAATTTAGCAATGCTCATATGTTATGTATTTGAGAAAAGAAAAACATGTATGGACTGGTGGCCATTATCCTATACATAATTGAAATATATGGTTAGAAAATACGATACGATATCGCAAAATCCAAAATCTAATTGGTTTGAAAACAAAAAACGTTAATCTACTCAATTTTACGATAGTGTTAACCTTAGTCAAACAACAGTTGGACTATGGAAACAGCATTCGATAGAATAACACTCACATTTCGGAATACATTTATAACACAAAAAGTTAGACAAAATATGTAAATGCCATTAAAACTATGCAAACTGTGGCTATTAACATGACATGTAGCAGTCACAGAACACAGAAAGAAACGTACACAAAACAAACAATAATTACAAGAACAAAATATAAGCAAGGTATGAGACACAACAAACACAGGTTGACAATAGGGGTGCCGCCTTGGAACGGTCAGTGACAATAGGGGTACCGCATTGGAACGGTCAGAGCAACTAGCCATGAAGGCAAAACAAGGATGAAGACAAACGTTACCATCCCTTTCAATATTTAGGTATATTCCCTACCATCATAGGGTCCACAATCTATCCGGTCTTCGCACAATCAAGGAGGAAAGCATAGTGATAAACTGCAAATTGCTCAAGGAATAAATATGCAGTAAGTTGCAAAAAGATAGAATCAAAACCTTTCTAGATAAATGTGCTAACAACTCTGATGAGTAGTATAAGAAATTGACTATGTACAAGGATAATACGAAGTTTGTAAATGACGTCACCATCAAAGTCAGGTTGTGATAGTCCTTGTCGCAGAAGAGTTCATGGTAACGGTAGCCCCTGATGGGGTAGCTTTTTAGTTATACAAAGGTTACGAATACTCGACTACAAGCTTTAGAGAAAAGAAAAAATAGAAAAAAGTGACCCGTAAGAACTTTCTCGGGGAACATCCCAGTCTAAGTGGGGCCTAATTCACATTGTCAAAGTAGATATGAAAATCTCGAACAGGAAAAGTAGCATTCAAGGACGACAGTCAACTATAAACACACACAGAAACAAAGAACAACTTTAAAGATGAATAAAAGGCAAGATAAGACATCACAAACACAAAAGGGTTGACAATAGGGCTACCGCCTCGGAACGGTCAGGGCAAAAAAGCCTCTGGGGTTTTACACCAGGTTCTAGGGTGCACCAAACCTCACTCTTAACCTGTTGTCATCCCAGTAAATGGGACAGTGTAAATAAAGATATCCCCGCCAGGTAATAATCTCTAACAAACAAGGCAGCATTAATAGGCAATATAAGTAAAACACATAAATGATCATGTATATATAATATAAAAAACAAAGCCTAGAAAGCCACACAGTAAGTACTTAATATCTGTTGTCATAGATTATGCTTATCATTTCTTTTCATTTTCAATAGAGAGATGTAAATCGATAAAAGAAGCTAAAATATCCGAAATATCCGAAATATTAGCTTATTTGAAATGATGTTCTTCGGATAGATAGTAATAACAATACTAGGAAAGAACGGGTGATCAATTTGTGTTATATCCAGATACTGAGATGTGTTTAAGCTTCGTGTATATATGAATATAAACACAAACGACTAGAAAGCCACAAAGCAAGAACGCAATGACTTGACAGAAGCCAGAGCAACATGCTATAAACCGTTAAGGGTAAGACAAGACAAGATTTAAGACAAAAACCAAACGCTAACGTCATTTGAGGATTTAGGAAGACGTCATCATAGGGTCCACAATCTGTCCGGTCATCGCACAAGTAAAGAATAAAGCATAGTGTCGAACTGTAAATGGGTCAACCACTAAACATGTAGTGCGTTGCAAAATGATAGGGTCATAACTTATCATGACATTTCTTATCACGTTTAATAAATATTGTATTGAAGTGATTATCTCCAAGAATCTTATGAAGTTTGTAAACCACATCACCATCTAAGTCAGGTTGTTATAATCCTTGTCACAGAAGAGTTTTCAAGTTACTTTAATATTTTAAAAGTAGATCATGGTTACGATAATAACATTTTGCAAGTTTTTTTTGAAGTGGTCACCCTGCTAGTGTAGCCTCTGAGTCATACAAATATTACGAATAATAAAGTTATCAACACGACTACAGGCTCTAAACTAGAGGTCCAAGAACTGTCTGTATGCAGTATGTTGTTTGGGTGGGGAGGATGGGGGTTATTGTGCATCTACACGTCCTTAACTAAGAAATATAAAGAACTATACTGACACATGAACTTGAAATCTCAAAGGGTATAGTGGAAGTTAACGTCACAAGCCCAATACTGGTAATAGCAAATAACAGTATGTTCCACAAGTTGCACCCCTGCAGAGTGGCCCCTTTATGCAGGAGGTCAAAACCCAATGTATATATGTTGTGCCTCGAGTCCATAAATGACAATTCAAATTTGAATCATAACCCTTCACATTTTGACAAGATATACATGTTTTTGTGATTTTTGGATGAAGCCAAAATCCTAGACATTATTGCACATCTACACATCCTAACTAAGTAAAACGCAATACATGAACTTGAAACCTCAACGGGTGTAGAAGGAGTTAGTTTCATAAGGCCGAAACTCTGTAACAAAGTAAATTACGGCAAGCTCCCCAAGTTGTACCCCTGTATAGGGGCCCCTTTACATAGGAGCACAAAACCTGTTTTATAAATGTTGTGCCTCCTCAATGACCATACCAAATTAAAATCAAATGCATTTACATATGGCCAATATATGCATTTGTTGTGTTTTTTACCTGATTACCCTCTATCGGGCCCCATCGGATGGAGCCAAAATAAGAATACTAACTGTGCATCAACACACCAATAACCTAGAAATACAACACGCATGAAATTGAAATCTCAAAGGGTATAGAGGGGGTTAACGTCACAAGCCCAAATCTCGTACAAAGAGTAAATTACTGCCAGTTCTTCAAGTTGTACCCCTGTAGAAGGGCCCCTTTATGCAGGAGGTCAATAGCCATTATGTGATCCCGACTGATTTCGATTAAGTGATAGGACAATTTATATTAGCAGGATTTTATAACGGATATTTCGTGTTTAAAAAACATGTTTTTACAGAAGAAATGCGATAACCTGTTTAAAATTACCTATGTGTTTTAATTTTTACCATATGCAAACGTGTTAAGCCAAAATTAAGATTTTATTTCATACCCCAGCTAACCCCGTTTTCGCTTCATGGAGAAGGGGTTGGTTGGGGTATAAAAGTTAATAACCGGACCACATAATGCCAATTTATATATGTTGTGCCTCGAGTCCCTAAATGATCATAACAAACTAGAATCGTAACCGTTCACATTTGGACAAGATCCGGAACCGTATTGTGCATCTACACATTTCACATGAACTTGAGACCTCAAATGGTATAGAAGGAGTTAACGTCGCAAGGCATGAACTATGTAATAATGTAAGCTTCCCAAATGTACCCCTGTAGGGAGGCCCCTATATGCAGGAGGACTAACTCGTTTGATATATATTGTGCTTCGAGTCCCTAAATTACCATACACAATTAGAAGAAAATCATTCATTTTTGGACAAGACATGTATTTTTTTACCAGATTACCCCGAAGGGGCCCCCAGTGGGAGGAGCCAAAATCCGAGGCCTTGCTGAACCCTTTGTGTTTTAAAACAAATAAAAATAACAAGTTTTCCCCCAGTTCTCAGACTCCCAATATGGCTTGTTGCATATTTAAAAAAAATCAAGGACCGTAAGCTTTCGAACTTTTCTGACCTTACAGTGATATTAACAATCTGTTAAAGCAAATATGTGTTAATTTAACCACTCTTCAGTAGGAACGATAGCCCTATGGCGTAGTAATATTTATCAAACAAGGTCACGTGATAAAATCGATAACAAAATGACATTATTGGGAAAATGTTCACTGGTCAGATTTATACACCTCTTATTTATAAACTGTGATTATAACAAAACACAATCACAGATCGTTGTTAAAGTAATAATATTCACAAACTACATTGGTCGAACATAATTGGCGTACACTTCGTGTAATTCCCATTAATAGTTAAAGGTATTTTTCAAAGGGATGAATTTAGGTTGTTTTAAGGTTTAAATTGCCAAAAATGCGCTTTTAAATCAAAATCGATTTATTTCGTCATTTTAGAAGCGAGAATAAAAACAAATGCATGTACGCGTAGATAAATCTTTCCTCTGTCCATATGCACATTTTTAATGAAATCGGAGACAAGTATTTTTTTCCCCCCAAAATTAACTAGCATGACCCACGGACGCAAAGACGGCATAATGCATATACATTTACAGACGCGACCGGGTACACAAGAAATTAAATAATTCCATTATTTCAATACATATATTTCAATTGTATGTATCCATGCATTCCAGATTAAATTTCTGATCTATACATGCTTTTGGTTTATGCCAGAGTGGTCAGAATAAGTTTTAACAAACCAAATTGTAACGGTACGTCGGGAAAGGAAATGAGGATAGTGAAAATATATGTTGCAGTGCTAATTTTCTGAATCCGAAAAAAATGCAAAAAAATTAAGTTTTAACAGCGAGAATGAATTTTTTTTCATGAAAGTGTTCATTGACATGTCTACTATTAAAACCCAAAATTTAAAGTCAATCAGAAAAAACTACTTTTTTTCCCCCAAAATTAACAAAGGACACCGTGTTCGCTAAAATATGAACAATAGTCTTTCGAAGTTAATGTTCACGCGGGATATAAAACCATGACATTGTGAAATCCTTTTTAAGAGATATATTGATTTCAACATTGTTCTGTATTTAATAAATTATTAGAGTAGAATGTTCACAGTTTTTCTCAAGGACACCATTACGGTAGTATCCCTGCAACCCCGCCCCTCATTCCACCCCCACCACCCTCCATACCGTATTTATTAAGTTGTATATAGCTGCGAATGTGCAGTTTTAATCAAATTCGATTTATTTCATCATTTTAGAAGCGAGAGAAAAAAACAAAAGCATGTACGCGCAAATACATCTTTCCTCTGTAGATATGTAACATATAAAAAAAATCGGAGGCAAGTACTTTTCCCCCCCGAAAATTAACGAAGTACACCGTAAACGTTTAAATACGCCGAATCGACGTTCCAAATCGATGTTCGCACGGAATAAAATTGTGGAATTATGAATTCATTTATAAAGATAAATCTATTTCAGCATTGTTCAGTAGTTGTTATATTATTGATGTAGTATGTTCACAGTATTTATGAGAGCAACATTACGGTAGTATCCCTCCAATCCCGTGGGCTTCCCCCCTCCAACCCGTACACACAATACGTTGTGTATTGCTGAGAATGCGCCTTTTATTCAAACCGATATATAGATACATCTCTCCTCTGTATATATGTAGAATTTCAATAAACGGAGACAAGTACTAATTAAGTAACAGGACCGTCCGACCCAAAGACGGCAACATTCATATTCATTAAGGAAAGACGACCGGCTACAGAAACAATTAAATAATTTCGTTATGTAAACACATATATTTAAAATGTATGTGTCCATGTATTTTACACTAAATTTTTGATCTATACATGCTTTGGGTTTATGTCAGAATGGCCAATTTACTTTGCAACGGTATATCGGAAAATGAAATCATGATGGCGGCAACATACGTTGCAGAGTTAATTTTCGAAATCAGAAAAAGCGATAAACTAATATAAGTTTAACAGGCAGAAAGAAGTATATTCTTTTAACTGTTCGTTTAAAACTGAGGGGGCGACTCGAGTTTTAAAGAAAGTAAGATTGGCATGTGTCCCTTTAACCAAGTAAATAAATGACTGACGAGTAACAGACATGCTACTGTCAGTAACAAACATGATTATGTGTAGACTCGAAGATTTCATAACATAAACGTGGACATGTCATTGTGTCAATGGAGCACTTGCCAGATTTGTGGTGTTGTGAAACACTGTACGCGTGAATCCAAAAAGTGCGAGTCGTTTATATTTATAGGGCATATATAGTTATATATATATATGTATATATATTATTCTTTTATATTTATATGGTCCCAGAACGCAGTCATACTCACTACTATATTGAAAGTAAATACTGAATATACATGTGCGGTGCGTTACGATCTGTAGTATTTGAAAACAGACATATTAAACATTTCCCTGAACATATATACTATATTCGTAGAATTATTTTTTCTTGAAAAAAAAATACATGTTTGTTTTCAGCAGTTGAAATCTACTATATTCTGCGAATATTGCTACTTTGAAAAGTTCAATACGTCTGTTTTCATCAAAAAGCATGTTTTGTTTGTTTTAATATATATATATTTTAATTTATGATTTAAAAAAAAAATGGATGATCGGAATATGTCTTACACACTGTTGAATCCTGTAATTTAACAACAAGTGGTTTGGTTCACAGGCGACAGTATCAGTGAACAAAACCACTTGTTTTACCGGATTCAACATTGTGCAAGAAAATATTCATATATTATACCATTAATATTATAACATGCGTGTTGTAACATATGCTTATCCTTTGATAGTGGATGTCTGCAGGGAACTTGACCTTTTACCTAAAAATCAAACGATCATCCTCTTTCCACTGTCCACCAATGAAGTTTCATGAAATTTGCTTTAGGTAATAGGAAAAACTGTGTGGGTAATACTTTTCATTTTCCGGTCATGGTAACGGACCTTTCAACTACTGACTTCAAAATAAACAGGGATTATCATTTCACCAAAGGCAGTCAAAGTATGAAGTTTTATGAAATTAGCTTCAGAGAAAGTAATAAAGAGTTTGTACAAAGTTTCGTCAAAATCCAACAAGTAGCGCAGACAAGATTTGTGACGGACGAACGGAAAGGCCAAATATAATCTGTCTCACCTACCACTTTGTGGTGGAAGACATAATTATAAAGACAATATTTTAGTTCATATGTATACTTTATTAAGCAAATAATTGAGCGAACATAAACTTCAGCATTGACTCTGGCCAGTGGTGTACATGGAGTCTTCTTCCACATGACGTGCAGACTGAAAGAAAAGAAAGACATAGAAAAAAAAGTTAATATAAGTCGAGCAGAGTATTCAATTTGAATCAGGTGTTGCGAGGGGGAGCTAGGGTATGTTTAGGGGTATGGGACAGTTTAAAATTTAATTATTGTTTAACGCCTCATCAACACGTTGTTTAGGTTATTTCGAGCCGCCCCATAGAGAGGAGGAAAGATACATAGGCATCCAGGAACCCTGCCCTACGCTTACTACCGATTAGATACCTATGATTCTTTAACGTGCTTGGAGGACAGACTCCGATACACAGGACCATCCGGTTTACGTTCCCATCAGACGAACGAGGCTAGCAGGACACATCGAAGTAACCCAGTGGCGCCAGTAAGAATTGAATCCGTGTTCACTGGATTCAAAGCCGATATGCTATAAACGTCCCTTGACCAAAACTGAGTAAATGGCACATCAAGCAAAGGGTCAATACATATTATATTGTGTATCATACTAGTATATGATTGAACTGACATGATTATAGAACCATTTTAATGTATTTTTCAACCCAACAGTACAGCAAGAATCTATTATAAGGAAAGTTAAATCTGACAGAGGGTGCAATGCTCTATAAGCCATTTTACTAGAAGGGGAATAAAATACAAGTCTTGCCAAAAATCTAAAATTGTTAAATTTTACACGTTTTGTTCATAGGATATTTTACTTTAATGACTTAGTACATGGGGAGAAAACATTAATATACAACTATTATTTTTTTTTCTCAAAATCTAGTTTTAGAAATAAAACATGATTAAATAGGGCAGTTGGGAAGACTTTTGTAGATGTGTGGTCTGTTCTGATGTCAAAATGTGTAAAACAGACACAATATTGGAAATTTGCTCTGTGTCCCTTTAATAAATTGGAGACCCATCACATAGACCAATGAGTTGATGTTAAAGGGACACGCGGCAATCTTGAAGTATTTATCAAGCTTTAACATTAGCATCTTCATTTGTTAACCTGGTAACATTTTAAATTTAAACCTGCTTGCATTAAAAGTTAAATAAAAGTGTTTCATTTTGTCTTCGTTATTCTATCAAATACTTCACTATATTATAGGTGCACTATTATCAACAGTAAGTAATGTGTAAAACAATTTCTTCTGAACTATTCTAATAAATAATATTAATGATGCACAAATGCAAACTATGCAGAAAAATTAGCCGAACTCCAGAAGTTTTAAACAAATAAAGACTGCCTAGTGTCCCTTTAACACAACTTGTTTTCGCATGTATCCAGTACATGTAGTTTACACGAGCTCATATGACAATCACGCTGCACTATCACTGAAAACATTTTTTAACTTTGAACAGCACCGTGCAAACAATTTTTAAAAAGGCTCTTACCTCCATATGATCCAATGGCATTTAATACGGCTTGACATTCTGAAGTCGTCAGTGTCAATTCACTTAGAGCTGGTCAAGGGCACGATTCACATTTGAGGCCTCTCTGAAAACAACATCAATCCAATGTCAATGATCAAACAGACATATTTTATCCTTTGTTATACATAATGTAACATATTTAAAAATGAAAAGATAAAAGAAGAACTAAACTGAATAAAGCATGAATACTACTTGTGCTCAATAACACGGTTAATGTAATAAAAACATCTCTCATCATTCATTATACATGTAAAATATAATGTAGCCCAACTGGAGATCCATTAAAAACATTGTTCCACTTTCACAGCATATATCCAGCCCATGGAATAGTCACTTCTTTTGAGACACACTGGAGGCAAGCGTAGTAGCTTCACCTCCTTAAAGGCTTTTAGTGAAATGTACTTTCTCGAAATTGCGTTGTTTTTTTCGCAACAGAAAGTATGTAGTAAATGTAAATAAATGTCAATTCAAAATCACTTCCTTGCCTCAAAACTTTACTGTACATAAATATGAATCTGACCGATTTCAGTCAAATGTCTATGGCAGATTACATTGTTTCAATGGTAGTTGTATCGGGTTATGTATTCACGAATGTGCGAGAAAATGGGGATAGCATAACGATATAGAGACAACGCTAACAATTTACATTCATGCATCTGAGGGGTGGGGGTCGGGGTGGAGGGGGTTTCTAGTTGTCTTACCCCCTCCCTGTTTTCGGTATGCAAGCTCCATCTACCCCCACACCCCATCTACCGTACTTGGGTGGGGGCGGGGTGCGGGGGACATTGATAGCATTTCTACTAGCAATTGTTTTATTCCACGAAACGTTCTACAGTTGACAGTACATCCAGTTACTGGAAAGATCGGAGTACACGAAAAACACTTATAGTAATTATGAACTTTCTATTATACAGTATACACCACTTTTTTAGGCACTGTATTTGGCCAATGTCTAAATATGCACGATGTAAAAGTGGTGTGTACTGTTTATTAACAAACACATTTTAATGACAAAACAAATACCTTGATCATGGACCTCCAGCAGCAGACAGTAATCCCAAATCCAACTTGCAACAACATGTCAATTTCACGTGTCAAATTATGTCACGGTGACCTGTCAGTCACCAACACTGCATCGTGTTGACACATAATGGGATGTTATTTCGTCCGGTAAGGTATTAGTTTTTACATAATCTACGGTATGAAACACTGTACGCGTGTTGTTAGACCCCATAGGTACCCGTAGTGCTCGCCGACGTAGCGCGCCCAATTTCGGGTGAAAAAAAAATGGCGTCTGTTTTAATTGAAAATTCGTAAAATAGTCCGTAAAATACAAAGAAATAGTCCATGTTCGCGGAGTTAAAATGCGAACAGAACTGATATGTTATAGGTCCGTGGCGTTCCTACTGCTTTGGAAGAAAGTATGTAATGCTGAACAATTGTTTATCAAAAGTGACTATGTTTATCAGAAACAGGTTCATAGGATTATTTTAATAAAATGTAGATAGGTCTTTAATAGAAATGTTCAAAGAAATAAAAGATTGTATTGGTCTAAGATGCAAAATGATTTGTTATCTGATATCGATAGTAATTCGTGTACTTTTTGGAAGTCTCTTAGAAAAATAGGTGTTGGCTTTCAAAAAAAAAAGAAAATTCCAATGGAAGTAACAGATGATAATGGAAATATTGTCTCACCGAATCTATAGTATTAAAGTGGAAAAACACTTTTTCAAATTTGTATATATCTTCAGCTAATAAAAGTGTTTCGATTAATTTCGATAATGAACATGTAACAAATAATGAATCCATTAAAGAAATTTGAAAATGAAATTACTATACTGAGATTAAAAAAACAATTTTTAATTCCAAAAAGGATAAAGCAAGCGGTATTGATGAAATACCAGCTGAACTATTTCCTAATAATACATCTGTTTCCATTTTACATGTTCTTTTTAATGTTTATTATAATACTTATTCCCACTGAATGGGGAAAAGGTATTGCTAATCCCATTCCTAAATCGTCAACTAATGATCCACGTGATCCTATGTCGTACAGAGGCATTACACTTGCTCCATCTATGTATAAATTGCATTGTTATATGTTAAATCAAAGATTGTCTATCTGGACAGAAGAAAACAATATAATAACAGATGAACAAAATGGGTTTATAAAAAGGAAAAGTACTACGGATCATCTGTCATCTGTCGTCATTAACTAATATTATTGAAACCAGAATAAAAAAGAAACTTTCAACTTTTACTGCATTTGTTGATTTCAAAAAAGCATAAGCAATTATGTCTTTATATGCATCTGTTGCATCCTGTGTGCGTATAAATCGTTTAAATACAGAATGGTTTAATGTTACAACAGGACTAAGACAAGGTTGTTTCATCGAAAGCTTGTGTTCAAATCCTGAACCAAAGAATATGATAATGGACCTTTGGAAACGGCCGAGCACGACACATACGAAATATTGCAGTCTCGGTTTGATTGAGACTGTTCATGAGCGGTAGTGAAATATGCTAGCTACCGCTCACGCCCTCTAGCCCCGGGTTGAGCAGAACTCAATATTAATAAAATCAATAGTACACAATTTTAACCAAGAAAAGGTTGTTATTTATCCCCATTTCTCTTTAATTGCTTTATTAACGACTTAGCATTAAAACTGAAATCGTTAGGTCTAGGAGTAGATATTGGTGATGGTGATAAAGTATGTGTTATCATGTATTTGTATGCGAAAATGAAACAGATTTACAGCTATTGTTAGATACACTAGACGATTGGTGTGAAACCAATTTTATGTCAGTTAATATAAATAAAACTTATGTTGTTCATTTCAGACCAAGATCAAAACCACAGACAGTTTTGAATTTAAATGTGGCGGATCTGATATATCTATAACAAATAAAACATCTATATTTAGGCCTTGTGTTAGACGAATATCTCAATTATAATGTAACAGCTTCATTTGTTGCACAGTCAGACAGTCGCGCATCGGGACTGTTTTTTTTTTTTTCAAAATATAAAACAGTTGGTGGGATGCCTTATCAAGTTTATACTAAACTATTTGATTCTCTGGTTTGGTCTATTGTAGCTTATGGTGCAGCAATATGGGGTACTCAAACCTACTCTTGTATTGAAGCCGTACGAAATAGAGCAATGCGATAATTTTTTGTACGACAAGAAACACACCATCAGCTGCAATGGCAGGAGACTAATATATGTTTCAATAAACGAATATTCTTGTATTGTTTTAATAGTAAAGGTTCTAGATGTAAAAACTGGTGTTACAGAATTTTAAATAATTTTTCAAAATTGAGTTTAATAACGTTCCGAGTGTAATTAACTCTATTGTTAAACGTAAATGTTTAGATGAGGTTAAGAGTGCATCTTTAAATCAGTTTATAATAAATTGGAATGTAAATATTAACTCGGAACGTGGTAGTAGTAATATTGGTGGCAATAAATTACGTACTTATAAGTTATTTAAAACTACATTTGAAACAGAAAGGTACTGTAAACTAATACTACCAAGAACTCATAGGTAGGCTTATTCTAGATTCCGTTGTGGCGTAGCAACAATTAGACTAGAGACTGGAAGATATGAAAGACTTCAGATTAGTGAGTTTGTCCATTTTGTAATGTTTAGGTGGAAGATGAGTTACATGTTATGATAACCTGTCATTTATATAATGATATCAGAGCTAATTTATGGGATAAAGCAATAAGCCTAAATCCCTATTTTAATAACACTACAGATGAACAAAAATTAGTATATTTATTCACAAGTGCAGACTTAATTCGTGTATGTGCCAAATCCTGCTACATAATTCTTCTACGTCGATCTAGCTTTTTGTATCGCTAGTCTTTTTTCCTTCTTCAATATGCCAAACAATGCCATTTTATATATATTTTAAATACTGTCAATTTGTTTTATCATATCGTGATTCTGTTTTATTTTCTTTTATGAAAATGATGCTAATCAGTTCCTTTTTGATCTGATCAAAGGGGATAAATGAATTGTTTTTTTAATTTTGTTCTAACTAATGCGCAATAGTGCTTTGTTTATTTTGTCAAATCTTACAATACTCACTCTTAGTACATATTTTATAGATAGATTAGCATCATTTACATGTCTTAATGTGTAATATATATGCTAATATCGTTTAAGTTTGATGTTATTAGCTATTTTTAAGACATGTTAATAGTTTTATAACTATAGTCTCTTATAATTCTAATTAGAATAGCATGGCTATCTTATAATGTTTACGATGTTTTATTTATGTTTGTATTTATTGTAAACCGTGATGAGACTTTAATAAAGAAATATATATACAGGATGAATGATTGGTGTAAGGTGTACATATATTTCTGTATGCTTAGTTCTCTCTTATCCAACTGAATTGAAAGGTTGATTTACTGGTCTCATATTACATAACATTATCAGCGGCGTTGGCGCATCATGTTAGGTTCCACATGCAATATTGACCCCCTATTATCCATACATGAACTACATGAACTAGCATACGCATATATAGATTAAGATAGAAACTGTTCATGCTCAGTTATTTAGTTATATTGTGTTACCGACATTCATATATTTTACTGTTTCAAACAAGATGCTAAAATACTGAATAATAATAACATGGTAAAACCAATACTAATAAACCCATCTTTGTAATAACAATACTACTACTACTAATAATAATATATTTATCACTAATAATATTTATAATAGCAACAATATTATGTATTTTCTTGATATTGAGTTACACACCATTTCTGCCTTTATTTTCTATAGGACAAACTCGCTTAACATATTACTGGCATAACGCATAAAGCATGAGAATAAAAAGTTTGCATCATGCATCAGATGACAAATTGCTAAATAATGAGCATGTTCAATTTTCCACAGTCACGCAAACGTACAGTTACCCAACCTTAATTGCTTTTGATCCTTCATTTAAAATTGATTTATTTCTTTCAAACGGATATTTTCATCATATATTTCCTTAAAAGGGCTAGAGTCGGTCTAATGAGTGATTGGTGTCAATCCAATTACAAATAAAAGCAACCAAAATGTTCTTTCTTTGATGAGGATATAGCATAGTATTTGTCAACCAATTTCTATAATAGTCTGCACATGGTGTGGTGTGAAACACCGATAGTATATATATTATAAGGAAATCACGAGAAGTAATTTTACAGGAATGAGTGGATACAAGTGAGATTTAAAAAAAAAGAACACTGGTAGTTCGTGGTTTCTTTTTAATCGAGCACAACACTTAACAATTTTGTTTATTGCAATTTAAACAAGTTTGTAAAACTATGTAAATGTAACCCAACTGTTTTGCTTTGTTGGACGTTATCGGTAAATGCCGCCGACGTCGTCAACACTTCTATTCATTGAAGCCAAGAATCGACGTAACTTTGAGTTTGTTTTGTGACCCAATTAGCAGATTAGTTTAAAATATAAATGGTAATGCTTTTTTTTTCAATGAGAAATTTTGATCTTTTACCGATAGAAATGAATAAAATAAAATTTTGTTGTGAAAACATTCTTTTTTTAAAATTAATGTTACTATTTAGCCGTTTTATTGGGATGACGGTGAGATAAGAATGAGCTTTGGTGTACCATATAACCTGATTTAAACCCCCAGCGGCCATTTTTGCAACTAAACATTCCAAGGCGGTAGTCCTATCGTCAACCTTTTTATGTATGTGATGTTATATCTTTTTTCTCATCTTTGTAGTTGTTGTTTGTTTCTGTGAGTTTGTTGTTGACTGTGGTCCTTGAATGCTACATTTCTTGTTCGACTTGTTTAAACCGGTTTAAACCCCCAGTGGCCTACTTTGCCACTGACCGTTCCAAGGCGATAGCCCTATTGTCAACCCTTTTGTGTTTGTGATGTCGTTTGCATTTATTATTGCTTTTGCCTTCTTGTTTGTCTGTTTGCGTGTTTGTTTCTGTGTTTTGTGGTTGACTGTCCTCCTTGAATGCTACTTTCCCTGTCCGATCTTTTTATATTTAAGAAATAGAACATCGTTTACTGTGATATATTATAGATAATTCACCGTAAACGATGTTCTATTTCTATTCTAATACCCCTAAAATGTGAAAATAACGCACACATCTGAAATCTTTCGCATTGCTTTGCTTACTCTCCTAACGTTGCATACGTTACAATGAGTAATGCGCAATGCGCATTGCGCAATGCTTATTCTCCTAACGTTGCAAAAATTACTGTGACATATCGTTCAATATAACGAGATATTTTAAACTAGCTATATAGTGCGGGTGTATTAAAATTCTTTGTATAACTACTTGTACGCATAGTCAACGTCAGCATTACAATAACAACTGAACGATGATAAAACGCTGTCAGGACTAGCCTCGGTTAATAAATAATTATAATGACACATTTGCACAGTAAAACACGTATATATCCGTCTCTCCGTTTTGAAATGTCTTCAGGGAAGGAACATGCCGAAGAAATGATACAAAACTTGCAGAAACGGGTTTTGGTTACTTTTGTGAGTAAAATAAATTAATGATGTTAGGAGATTTGCCATTATGCGTATTTGTGAACACACGGGCAAATTATGAAAATATTGAAGGACTTTATTTGGGAGTAATTGAAAGTAAAATAAGATATATATGTGTATTATGTATTTCAAGTTACACAATATTAATATATCTACGGAGATGAAAGACCATTAACTCTATATGAGTTAGATGTCAAAAATGAGACAATATTTGTATTTCATTTCTAAAACTGTCTACGTAATAAAATGTTAGCAAGTGATCAAGACAAGTATTTTTAGAGCACCGTAACTTACTGCATTTATCATCTATGGTTTATATCGCTGATGCAATCATGACTATTTCTACACATTGTCATATTAGATATGAACTTGTTAGCTAGTTTAAAGAGTAATGTTCTTTTTTTATATAAATACCTAGATATGAATATTCTATTAAGAATGTAATAAAGACAGTAAAATAGCAAATGTAGAATTTATTGTCAGACACTCTGTTTCATGAGCGTGTTTTATGCATCATTTTGTCATAAATTCAGTCATATTGAAGTAACTTCAAAAAGCTGTTCAATGCCTTTAGCGAAACAATATGGAAGTATATTCATTGTAAAGTAAACGATCAAATAATGTGTTTTATCACACAGTTATATAGGATAGGGTTTTCTAAATCCCAGACATTGCAACACGATCAATCCGTGTGGCGTTATGGCATACAGTTTGTAAACTGCCGACATACTCTTCCGTTTGACACGTGTTAGGCTAATGTTAATTAAAGAGACACACAATCACCTTGCCTTATTTTCCTAAGTAATACTTTGTCCATGTTGTTAAAGTGTAAAAGTCGATAGAGGTTATATTAGCACTTTAATTATAAAACCCATTAGTCAAAATCTAAATCGTTTAAATTTCTCGTAAATGTTTTATTTTTTAACTTACACACGATGCATGTTATATTATAGTCTAGCCACTAACCAGTTGTAATGACTGAGTTAAATGTATGTAACAACTTTTCAAAAATTGCTGAATAAATTAGAAAGTAAAATACAAAATATTTCCAAAAACGCTTTTTCAGCGATGAGGAAGAATGCGAATGGCGGCTGCAAGAGGTGTGTAGACAGAATGTGTGCGTAGGTAGAAATGTGTAAAATATCATGTTTCCCTTTAAGAAACACTGATTAGACAAACGGTGCTAACTAAACTTTAATTCAAATTAAAACAATAATCTGAATAGTTTTGCTAGACTACATCAACGGTCTGAAACGCGAAACACGGCGGGGCACTTTATTTCACTGACTCTTTCAGAATTCAAGAACATCATAATCACAATATATTCCTATCCCGATTTTTGATTTTAAAAGTTAATTCAAAAAGAGTGAACAATACAACCAAGCATTTCCACTTGCTATAATTAAACAACGGAAACTAAGGGAAACACAACAGGATTGGTGTGCAATCACAACCTAAGACAAATAGTTGAATAGTTCATCGTAAATGTCACACACCGTTACGTCACATGTAATAAATGCAAACTGTAATTATTTTTCCAATTTGCGGGATTTATGGTTCGTTTAAATATCTGACATTTTGTTTAAATATCTCAAGATTTAAACTGAACAAAAACTAATTTTAGTTTAGGTTCTTGTATTAAGTCGATTGTGAATATTTCAAATATCAACTAGTCTGCCAGTTTCAATGAAATTATTACACGTTTGTACTAAACCGGTGTTGTATATTGGTCATATTGATGATATGCTGCCAGAGTGTCTGTGACTAACGGCATGCTATTGATGAAACTTGACAGTCTTATAACATTGTATGCGTAATAGTTATTGTTTTAAACTTTACTTTTGATTATGATTGGCATCTCTTGTGTTACACCCTGTCTGGAATATACTTGAGAGAGAGTCAGTGTGAACTTTGATTTCGGACAATGAACACCTAAAATTTAACTTCTGTATAGTAAAGTGCAATTAAACATAAATTAAGACTTTTGTGTTTGAAGATTGTTTTATTCCCCAAATTGCAAAATGGTGGAGAATCTAAAATCGTGAATTTGTTAATTTATATACATTATCGGTGAACATTAATGATTACTCACGGAACCTTCAGGACGTTTTTCCTTACAAAAATTTAACGAATACGGAGAACGATTTCTCTCAGACTTTGAGGCATATTGCACAGTGCACAAAATTTGACGGAATGATGATCGCCGAACTACAGCATTTCAACTTCTCATCGATGGACCAGCAGCAAAAGTTTGGTTCAGATGCTTAGACGACCATCTACCTTGGCATGTCATCGAAAGGCTGTTTAAAGAACAATATATAAGCAATAGTGGATCCTCTTTGCTGTTGGAAACAGAAATAAATCAGGGCATTAAGTTAGCACTCGGACAATCCATACAGGCGTATATTACAGCGCCATTATCGAAAGTGGTAAAAAACTGGAGAAAAATCCATCAGAGCAACTCTTAAATTTATTTCTGGACAGCCGGACAAGCTAGCTTTTATCGTTCGAGCGGCGGGCTGTCCACAAACAATTGATGTAGCGTTCGAGGCGGCAAAAATGGGCGAGGCGTATGGATACCGTGCCGTGGAAACACAGGCGTTTCCCCACGATTCAATTATATCTGCTGCTGCAGTGAGGACCCAAAATTCCTCATGGGAAAGTAAAGTCGACCAATTGGCGTCACATGTCCAGATGCTTCTTAAGACTTCTACTTGAAATATTAATCACCAAAAACTGGACATGATGTGTTATCAATGTTCGGGGCGTGGACATACAAAAAGATTTTGTAACTGGTGGTGCCATAAGCAAATGGCTGCAGATGGTTGGCACATTTATATGCTGGAGGACAGGGTAACGGGTACAACCATAGAAACGGGTACAACCCGAGGGACATCGGTCGCGGTCGCTCGGGCGTTCAACAGAGAAGTCGCGGACCAGAAGCGCACCACCAGTGAGAAGAGAACATTTTGACAATAATGGAAGTAATATAAGCAGTGTTAATTTTGAAACTGGCTTTATTGACAATGAGTGTAGGAATAACAGGGACAGTGCACTGAAATCTGACACAGGGACAAATAATGTCATGTATTTACAAGTTATATTTGCAAAAAGACACGTTTGTGCTTTGATAGACACAGGAAGCTCTATTAAAGTAGTGTCACGTGCACTGTTCGACACATTATCGGACAAATGCAAAAGTACCTTAAAATGCATTGTCAATAGCAAGATTAGTTTAGCAAACAATCAAGCAATTGATATAGCTGGTGTTTCATCAATAAAATGTATAATTCAGGGAATTAGTCATGAGTTTGATGTATATGTTTTAAAAGACAATTCAAATCCATTGATTTTAAGGGTAGGGTTTTTGAGAGCAAGAAATGTTGTTTTAGATTTTGAGGAGAGTTCTATCAATATAGGTCAGTCAAGAATTTATTCAAAAAGTCGTATTACTTCCCCTTCTAACTCAGAGTCTATTGTCTTTGGTAAAGTTCCTAAACGTTATAGTGAAGGTTATGTAGGGTTATGTTCAGGGGCTGCTCAAGCAACTAGGAAAAAATGGTTTGTTGCCAGATCTATTTCACAGTGCCTCAAAATCACATGGTCCCAATTAAAATACTTAACCCCACACTGAAACAGTTGTCATTCATATAAACAAACCTATAGGTTCATTTCAGGTCATTGATCATTCATTCAGTCTCAAATTTTGTGAAACTGGAGATAAGGTAAACAAACAGCAGAGTTCTAATTTCTGTAGTAATGTGCAACCCGCGGAAGAGGTGAACAAGGGTGTACAGTTTGAAAATGAAAGATCTCACAGGGAGATATGTTTGTCTAATTTTGATCTACAGACGGGCGATTTGTCTCCTGATCAGCAACGTGAGCTTCAGAATTATATGTATGATAATAGAGATATATTTGTAACTAAGGAAAATCCGTCGTTGGGATTAACAACGCTAGTAGAGCAACATGCTGGATTGAAACTTTCCCGGAAAAAGTGCAAATTTGCTAAAAAGAAGTGTGTTTTCCTTGGACATGACATATTCAAGGAGTGTATTCGATCCCCACCTGACCGTTTAAACGCAGTAACTAACTTTCCTGTGCCGAAAACTGCAAAACCGCTGCAACGTTACCTTGGATTAATGAATTGGTTTCAAAAACTTATTCCGAACTTTAGTGCCATTTCAAATTGTGAAACTTGACTGGAATAATGAACAACAACGGGCATTTGAAGAATTAAAGCGGTTACTGATTACTTCAGAGGCATTAGTATTTCCAAAATATGACTTGCACTTTTATCTGGCTGTAGACACTTCTAGCAAAGGTATCGGATATATGTTATATCAGAAACACTCTTTAGAAGACAGCGACACGGAAACTGTGCGTATATTGAGGTTTGGATCAAATACCAACAAGCCTATGTACCTACAAAACTTGAGTTATTAGGTATGGTGACAATTGTGTTGGATTGTGCTTCGTATTTAAGGGGCAGATCCTTTGTCGTTGAATGTGATCACCAAAACTTAAAACCTTTATTCCAAAAGCAGCTAAAGGGCGCCATCTATGAGCGTTGGCTTGCCATTCTACAGGAATTTGATTTTAAAATCCGTTATAAGCCTGCAAGATAAATGGTCGTAGCGGATGCATTATCGCGTTGTAAACCAAATTCACAGAATGACCCAAGGAGTCTAGCCCGGATGAAATTGACCCCTGTTTCCCCTATGTGAAGGAAACCCCCACAAACATTGCACTGCTTAATGGGAGTACATTACAAGAAAAGTTGTGTAACAACGATGAAAATGTCAATGCAATTAATTATGTCAAGCTGCAGTCAATATCAGACTCAAGTAAAATATGTGAACCTGGATCTGATTATGATGCAGACAGTGAAGAGAATACATTGCCAAAATGTCATAAATTACGCAAACAAAAGAGATTAAGGACTATCAGAAAAAATAAACAAACGGTGCTTCATGAGCATGATACACATGCATCATTCCAGTCAAACATTCGAAAGCAATTCAGATGACGATACTGAAACAACATTTTCTAGATCGTTCTCGTCATCAGAAAACAGTACATTGGACCGAGATATTGACACTTTGGAGCTGTTTTCGAAGTTTGATTTTAGTGTTGGTTAAATTAAAGAAGAACAAAAAAAAGACGCAGAATTTAGTGTGTTGATTAAATATTTGGAAACAAATGAGTTACCGAAAAGTCAGAAGAAAGCAAGGAAAATGTTGATTCAATCAAGTGACTTTGTATTAATTGATGGGTTATTATACTGAAAGGAAAAAGAAACGCAGGGTGCGTATTTCCGCTATATATTGTATGTTTAATATGCTACTGCTAATCGAATGGTACAGGGCGACATTAGGCCTGTCCTTTTAGAAAGAAGGTTTAAACAGCACTGAACACACCAATGGTTACCCCTTTGAAGTTTCATTATCGTCAGAATGCGCATTTGGCTCAAGCAGGTGAGCAAACTTAGGCTTTAAATGTTGCATTCACTTAACATTAAATACAGTACTGAACTGGCTCAATTTTTCAAAGAGGAACTTCAGCATTTATGAATTTCTTGTTACAACGTGTACTGTGATAAAAACGTCTACAACATCACAGTTGTGTCCTTTCTCTAACTCACTGCACTTTCATTTTTTACAAAACATCTTGGGATTTCCTTAGAATATATATTGAATTAAGTGTGCAGTATATGCAATATATAGCGGAAATACGCACCCTGCGTTTCTTTTTCCTTTCAGTATATTTCATTCAAGTGTGGCGAAGTCAGATGGCAAAAATATTAACCCAGTATCATATGGTAGTGCCCGAGATAATGATAGAACAAGTGCGACTAGGACTATCACAACCTGACTTTTATGGTGATGTGATTTATAAACTTCGTAAGATTCTTTGATGTTTGTCTATGATCTTTCTTGTCGTGCCCTTAATGGTTTATTCTCTTGTTGCTCTGGCTTCTGCCAAGTCATCGAGTACCTTCATTGTGGATTGCTAGGCTATTGCTTTTTGTATTATATTTACACGACCATAACTGTGTTTTACTTATATTGCCTATTGATGCTGCCTGTTGGTTAGAGATTAGATCATGGCTGGGATTTCTTTATTTACGCTGTCCTGTTTTAATGGGATGACAGTAGGGTAAGCGTGAGGTTTGGTGCACCTTGAACCGGTTTAAACCCCCAGTGGCCTACTTGGCCACTGACCGTTCCAAGGCGGTAGCCCTATTGTCAACCCTTTTGTGTTTGTGATGTCGTTTGCATTTATTATTACTTTTGCCTTCTTGTTTGTCTGTTTGCGTGTTTATTTCTGTCTTTGTGGTTGACTGTCCTTCTTGAATGCTATTTTCCCTGTCCGATCTTTTTATATTTCTTTACAGTTGTATCATGATTCGCCAATGAGTGGACATGCGGGTATACTAGACACTTTATATCGAGGTCGGGAACTATATTTCTTTAAGAGAATGGGCCCTTTGATAACAGACTATGTAAGATCATGTCCTCAATGCCAAATGCGGAAAATCACAAAACAACATTCAAAATCAGAAATAACGGCCTACTCAACACCTACCGAACCGTTTCAAGTATGTCAAGTAGATCTGTATGGCCCTTTACCTGTTACGCAACAAGGGTATATCTACGTCTTAACAGCTGTGGAAATATTCAGTAAATATTTAGTTACACTACCATTATAACACAAATACACTATTACCAAAGCATCGGAGCTGACACAGAATTTTACTAAATATGGTGTTTGTGACACTCTGATAAGTGACCTTGGAACTGAATTTACATCAGACAATTAGGTATCTCTCAGGAATTTACACCAAGTTTTACACATCATTGCTTAGGTGCATGCGAAAGGACACATAGGCCGCTGGCTGAAAGGCTCACCCGCGGAAGAGGTGAACAAGGGTGTACGGTTTGAAAGACCTCACACTGAGATATGTTTGTCTAATTTTGATCTACAGACGGGCGATTTGTCTCCTGATCGGCAACGTGAGCTTCAGAATTATATGTATGCTAATAGAGATATATTTGTAACTAAGGAAAATCCGTCGTTGGGATTAACAACGCTAGTGGAGCATCAAATTCATTTGAAACTCGATGCAAAATCTACGCACCAGAGGCCATACAAACAGATTCCAGAGAAAAGGGAAGTATTACGTCATCAGCTAGATGAACTATTAAAACAAAGAGTAATAACGCCTGTGAGTGAAAAAGAGTATTTACCAATTACTAGCCCAATTGTTTTAATATCTAAACGTAGTCATCCTAAAGATGGGAGTGTAAAACCAGGGTCAGAAGAGGAGAGTTTGTCATTGTATCGTTTTTGCGTAGATTTCCGTTATTTAAATTCACAATCAGGAACCATATTTCTTTAAGAAAATGGGCCCTTTGATAACAGACTATCTGAGATCATGTCCTCAATGCCAAATGCGGAAATCACAAAACAACATTCAAAATCAGGAATAACGGCCTACTCAACACCTACCGAACCTTTTCCAGTATGACAAGTAGATCTGTATGGCCCTTTACCTGTTACGCAACAAGGGTATAGCTACGTCTTAACAGCTGTGAACATATTCAGTAAATATTTAGTTACACTACCATTAGAACACAAAGACACTATTACCAAAGGATTTTCTCCGCATGGAATTATATACGGACAACGTCCAAAGTTTCCGTTAACAGTAGCAAAACCCGCAGTATTCCAGTCTCATCCATAGACTGTTTTCGGAAGCATACAGAAAGATTAAATATCATTAGGATTGAAATGAGAAATAATGTACGGAAAACACAGGCAAGAATGTTAGATAAAGCCAATGGACAAATAAGTCCTCTCCATGTCATAAAAGTAGATTATGTGTATTTGCTTACAGAAGCGACGGGCGCCGGACAGAAAAAAGAGTATGATAATGGACCTTTGGAAACGGCCGAAAACGACACATACGAAATATTGCAGTCTCGGGTTGGTTGAGACTGTTCATGAGCAAAGATACAAAACAAGTACACTGGACCATTTGTTATCGACAGTTTCCTTAGCGAACATTTGGTTATTATAAGGAATCCTGAAATTGGACAGTTACATAAAAATCCAGTGCATCTTAATCGTCTGAAAATGGCATATGTCAGTGAACCAGATCCTAAGAAGAATAAAAATATCGGACAGGGAAAGCAGCATTCAAGGACGACAGTCAACCACAAAACACAAAAACAAACACGCAAACAGACAAACAAAAAGGCAAAAGTAATAAAAAAGGCAAACGACATCACAAACACAAAAGGGCTACCGCCTTGGAACGGTCAGTGGCAAAGTAGGCCTCTAAGTCTTATTTCCTGCCAACAGTAGCCACAGACATAGGATTATGTTCAAAAGGATCGAACTGTATTATCACAAGTGTAGTCCAAAACTGAAACACTTGGTTCGCCGGTCAACACGAAAGAAAAGGGAACATAGGATGTCATGAGTTCAGATGGACATGAGTTCAGATGGAACCATGGATAATGGTTATCACAAAATCAAACGCATACTGGCACAAAGGCTTATAGGCGTAAATAAAGAATATTTAGTACAGTTCTACGATGAACCAGTTGAAAATGCTTTATGGGTTCCAGTTACGGCTCTCAACAGTCGTTCTTTAAAGTCTGTTCAGGAGAGACCACCGCCTGTAATTGTTGATATTTAAAGAAATATAATTACGCAATGTTAATGTGAATTTAATTGGCGTAAATTGATAGTAGTAATGATTAACCGTTTACAACTAAATGACCTGAAATTTGTCTGATAATTAATTGTCAGTAGGTTGCGCAGACTCCCACAGGTTACTTTGGTAATATAGCAAAATTTATGTATTCATTACTATATTAATTACCGAAGGGGTTATAATTTAGAGTAAATGAAAATGTCATTATCATTACTTTACTTGAGGTTTTATTGAAAAGGAGGCCATTGTATTAAAACATGTAAATGCCTATAGATTGCTTTGAGAAAATGTTAATTCTTATGTTGTTATAAGTTGTATGAGTGAGTTCATATATTCATTTTCATAATCTCATTTGCATGTATGATTATTATTTCAACGTCTGTTTGTTTACAATTGTAATAATATGAGAAAATATTGACGGATTATTCAGAATGTTAACATAAAAAGCATTACGTGGTCCCGCCTTAATTCCATTAAGCGATGGGAAAGGTTATATTAGCAGGATTTAATAACGGATATTTTGAAAATAAAACAAGTTTAAAAACATTTTTAATTGAAAAAATGCGATAATCTGTTTAAAATGACATATTAAATGTTTTAATTTTACAATATGCATATTTTTAAGCCGAAAGTAAGGTTTTATTACATAACCCAGCCAACCCCGATTTTGCTTCTTGGAGAAGAGGTTGGATGGGGTATGAAAGTTAATACTAGGACCACAGAATGGTGAATGAGACTGTAACATCTTATTTTATTTGATTTTAAGAGATTTCAATATGTTTATGTATGGGTATCAGACAGATTCATACTTATTATGAGAATAAAGATAATTAATATCTTTCCTTTTTTTCTTTTCTTTTTTTTGGCGGGGGATGTTGTATATTGGTCATATTGATGATATGCTGCCAGAGTGTCTTTTGACTAACGGCATGCTATTGATGAAACTTGACAGTCTAATAACATTGTATGCGTAATAGTTTCTGTTTTAAACGTTACTTTTGATTATGATTGGCATCTCCTGTGTTACACCCTGTCTGGGATAAATTTGAGAGAGCGAGTCAGTGTGAACTTTGATTTTGGACAATGATGAACACCAACAATTTAACTTTTATAAATTAAAGTGCAATTAAACATAAATTAAGACTTTTGAGATTGAAGATTGTTTTCTTCCCCAAATTGCAACACCGGGTCTACATATTTGTTTTTTAACGCCTTATTTATGAATCTATAACTTAAGTACAGTAAGTAAAGAAGGGATATTGTCTTGCATAAAGAAAATCGTGCAACGTCATTAATAACATGAATAAAAAATGTAGGTCCCCCATCGTAAATAGCAATAAGTATAGTTCAACATATGTTACCAATAGTGTCTCGGATATTTGCATTTAGTTGACCTAGACCTTTGACGGTAATAATGTATAGTGACTCTGCTATTTACATTTAGCTGACCTGGACCTCTGGCGGTAATAATGTATAGTATCTCGGCTATTTACATTTAGTTGACCAGGACCTTTGGCGGTAATAATGTATAGTGTCTCGGCTATTTACATTTAGCTGACATAGACCTTTGGCGTAATAATGTATATAAGTGTTTCGGCTATTTACATTTAGTTGAGCTAGACCTTTGGCGGTAATAATAAATAATACAATATACAATATACCACAGAAATACCTTTGTCTTAAGTATCGATATTGTTATGTAATTGGGAATATATGCACTTGTCATATGTTCATGTATCCATGCGCTCTAAGGCAATATAAGACGATCTTGTACACATGCATATAACAAGTAAACGCAAAGCCGGTTGTCATGGTCCTTGTCGTAGTGGAGTTCTGAGAATATTTCTATATTTCAGATATATATGAGGATAAAGGTAATAAAATGCTGCAAATGTGTTTCAAAGTGTATGGTAACGGTAGTTATGATGAAGCTTTTTATTTATACAAAGGTTACACATGTTAAAATCTACAATCTCTAGAAAAAAAACGAATAAATTGAGAAACATATACTCCATAAGGTCATGCTCGGCTAAATGGAGATAACTAACGATTTGAAATTTGAAATCATCTCAATTGCCATAGATTTTGTTTCTTATTTCTCCACTTTCATTAGAGAGATATAAATCGAGAAAAGAAGCGCCAGTATCAGAAATATGTGCTGTGTTGAATTTAAGTTCTTTATTAAAGATAATATTAACCGTATTAAAACAGAAAGTTGTCAATGTTTAAGTAATACCAAGACACCGAAAGGTGTTATAAAGGCTTCGATGATACGTACATGAACACTCTTTCGTAGCAATACAAAATTAAATATGCGAGAAGATGTGCAGAATTTGTACCAATAGAGACTTTAAATACACTAGACACAAGAGAATTTGTGATATATTTTATTTCAATCATAAGGTATATGCTTTTTGATACAAATAGGAAATAGTTTCGGCTTGCAAAATATTGAAACAATGAAGCAAACTACCAGTGTTTTTTTATCAATGTAATATAAAGAGATATCATAATGGAATTGCCGCCTTTTAACGTCTACATACAAGTGTTTAATACGTAATATAACTACATAATACTTGTAAAATAATCAACTCTTCCAATACTTTCGCCTAAATAAACATGAAAGTCATTTTTCAAATAATATGTTTTCTATATTAGGTTTAAATGTTAAGTATGATGCGTTGCTGATATTGATACTGTGATTATTTATTTCACATTAAACAGACAAGTAAACAACAATCTGACAACAGTTACGTTCGAATCTGTTTTCCGAAAAGGAAATCACTTTTAGTAACAACTAAATAAATACAGTTTTAAAATTTACATGTAATACATATTTTTTGCCATTTTTTATTAACGGCTATATCAAACAAACTTCCTTTGTTTGATTTCAAACTCTTTTCCACTGACCGTTCCCACTAGGCTACTGAGGTTGGCTCACTTTGAATTGTTATGCTTTGTCTAATATATAATTCTCAGCCGTTACCCTTTAACATGTGTATGGCATCGTGCTGTGGTATGCTGAGATATATTGTCTTCACAGTTGCGTCCAAATCCCTAAGGTTGAAGTCGTGCATTTCAATATTTACATATGGATTTGTATCTATGGTATCATAGAAATAAGGCACTCTGAAGTACAATTATATGGTTCAAATTAGTTTTAAAAACAGTCAAGATTACGCAATACACGTGTCATTTCAAGGTGAAATGCACTTTACCATTAACCCGCTAAGCACGACTATAATAGCCTTTGCGTCATTGTAAACCTAGATCAGCCTGAGATCAGCCGAGTAACTTACAGGCTGATCAGGGTTTACAATGTCCGGCTGTTGGTCAGTCATTTTCCCCCAAAACACCTCATTGTCACATAAATGAAATGGTCTTCCAAGGGATCACCTTTTCATTATTTATTAATTCAAAGAAAGAACAGTCCATTATATATATGTAGTAGGATAATGGTTAAAGATGTTGATGGCGAGGTAGAGTTTTACATGTTTGCCTCAGTATCAATCTCAGTAGCACTATGACGACGGTATTCATCCTTTAACAAACTGGACTTGACTATATCTGGTCTCAGTCTAGATGAGTAGGGTAGTGCATGATGGCGCTATTCGTCCAAGGCAAGGTGTCCTTTCTGTATCAACATGGTCAGTTCTCGATCAGGGCTGTGGTTTGATATCTGTGATCTAAAAAAGGAAAACGGTAACATTTAAACATACATATCGCCACAATTAATGAGACTCACAATCAACGACCATACTAAAACTAAAGTTTATGAATATTTCAGTCTATCACCTGTCTAACATGTTCTTAAATACAATCCCACTTTGTACTTATATCCGTTTTACCTCTTATACAATATAGATATAAAACTCGAACAGGAAAAGCAGCATTCAAGGACGACAGTCAACCAGAAACACATTACCCATTACTGTTTATTAGTTTCTTACATCAGCTAATTTTTTTTAAAAAAGTCGACCGTTTGTCCTTGACCTCTGGTCCCAGGTGTCAGACCCTGGATCAGAAATATTTGTTGTGATCTAAGCATCCAAGGCAATATCTCTGTCAAATTTGAACACCATTCTACGAGCAAAAAAGACTGACTGACTAAAGGTGGAACGGATCGCCCACAGTATATCCGCTTTTTCTTCGAAAAGAACGGGTATAACGATTATATCTGAATAACGTCACTTTGTAAATATTAGAAGCAACTGACGCGTTTGTAAATAAAAACATCTAAAAGGTAATACGCAGCTTACAAAGCGAGGTATCTAAATAAGTATTACCTACTTAAAATTCATGTTGTGGTTATTTGTGTATGAATGACAACCAGAAGTGATAATAGAGAGCATAAGTAACAATTGGTACTGCATGTTTAATTTGTTTATTAGCATATAACACGTTTCTCCGTTGATGCGTAGAGTGTGTGCGGAAGATAAATGTTCAAACGACTTATTATTCACCTGTGTTGTTTTCCTTTTTTCCCTTTTTTTAAGTTACAATATGTCTTTATACATTTTTACCAGGAACTTAATTGCGTATCACGTTAAGAAATCATACTGAGATATGTCGGAAGTTACGTAAACATGTCGAATTATTCATATTAAATAAACAATAAATTGTTTCATAATTTTTGTCATTTAAAATTTTCTTTAATCTTACATGATGCTTATTTATATGAATAGTCAGACTATACCGACTGCACGCGATATTTATATTGTCTTAAGTTTCTATAAGCTTACGGATCAATGACAAAATTCGTCTTATTCACATACATTTAATATTTTGCAAACCACAATATGATAATAAATATATCCATTGCCATATTCAGTCGTTACCAAGATACTGTATTTAGAAATGTCTAAATCAAATTCCGAGTAAACACACTGTTCCCAAATATAAAGAGAGTACAGATGGATTTCGAGTACTTTTGAAGGTAAATATAAACCATAATATAATGTAATTCACGAAACACGATCATCGAAACACGACGTCGTGTTATTCGAGGTTACTTAAATGTGCCTTTCCATTTTTTCAAACACCTTGTAGATCAAACTAAACAAAGTAGTATGCATTGAATATTGTTATACTCACTTTAAAATCAAAAACGGAAAATTTGCCAAACAAGGAATGTTCAAGAAATGAACATTCGTCAAAAGGGTTTTGGGATTTGGAATATTTGAAATCAGATATAATTTTGCTCTTGATGGTGCATCTTTATTTAAATAACCAGTAACGTGTTGGCGCCGGACCATTCGTTGTATGTTCCAAATTAGGTCTCGTCCTTTGGCAACTAGCGTTACGCCATATGTCCCACAATGCTGAAATAAAAAAAATCTACTTTTAAAGGAATATACAACAATCGTAAAGTATTTATCGAGCAGTTTATGACTTAAAATCTTCTTGCATATAATTAAATAAAAAGTAATATAATTTGAAGTTTTTAATTTTTTATTTGTTATTCTATCATAGTTTTAATAGATTGCAATATATTTAACAATTATTAGTATGAAACAATGATTTACATAAAACGTATTCAAGTTATTATTATCAATGATTTGCAAACATGCAATTATGCAGAAAAACTAATGGGGATCATTTGCAATGAAATATATGTTTTAGAAATAATGTATAACACAATTTCCATTTGGAAAATGTAACACGTGTAATGATATACTATTTTAAACATTGTATAGAAACGATATTTATTTTCTTGTATCACAACGATTAATACTATGTATACCAATTGAATGTCGATCTAAAACTCATCTTTTTTGTACTATCTAAATAATGTCACGCATTTTCATTTAGTTTACAAATAAAATAAATATATTTCAAATGTTTATCTTATATTTCGTTATATAAATTGTACTGAAAAAAGGATCCCTTGGATACAAAAACCACAAACAAGAGAGAAACGTAGCAGACTCGGTTTTATTGAGTCTGTTCATGAGAGGTAATATAAGGGGAACACCTCTCACGCCCCGCAGCATCGGCTTAAGCAATATTCTACTTTAAATACATAACAAATGGGCTTGATGATACAAAAGGACCAGTAAGTAATAGCGCTATAAGTCAATAATGAAAATTTGTACAGAATTCACATTAAGATGAAACATCAACATTTGTTATGATTGACAATTGATTTTATTGCGATTTATGTTTGAATGTAATACATTGTTATAGCATCTTATCAATATTGTTTGCGTTTTATGTTTTTATACAGGAACACTTACAAACCTTTATCTCCTCCATGAATTAGCTTCTAAACTATTGATATCCAACATAACTAGCTATTATATGAAGCTAAGCACCCATTTATTATAAAGCAAACGAGCATAAAACACGTATTACTATAGCTGATTACTCTGAATGGGATGATAAAAGTCATAAAATTGTCTGAGAAGCTGAAACTAGTTGTATGCACGGATAAAGGTGTATTGTGTCTGATGTCAGTTCTAGTTAAGACTATGTCGTGTTTTTGAAGATATAAAAATGTTACTGTTATAGTGGCGTAAATAAATATCACAACACATATTATAATAATTATGATACTATGCAAGTATTATTAATTAAAATATTACAAAACATCGATATAGTGATTGTGATTCAAATTAATTTATGTCGAACAGAAGCAAGAGGACCGTGGTTCAATTCCTGGCTGCAGCACGCCAGTGTTTGAAATGACAATTATTTTGAATATTGAACAGAAGTTAGATACGAACAGGGTGTAATATAGTTTCCTCTTGTCGATGTCAACATCAGAATATATTCAACTGCACAGTATTTGCTTTCTAAACAAACTATAATGTAGTTTGTGTTGTTTAAACTTGAACACGGATCTGCTCGACAAATATAAGTGCAATTACATTTCTGCGGAAAGTTTTATTACAACTCGTATTTTATGGAGATGTGATTAACAAACTTAGGAAGAGTATCGGTCGTGATAATTTTTCCATGAGTTATTTGTTAAAATTATAGAAGATTTATAAACAGAGGTTACGACCGAAGTATTCTGCGGCGCACCATCTATAGTTTGCAATTATGCTTTCCTCTTCGATTTTTCAACTACCGGACTGGCGGTAGACTCTAGGACAACGTGTTCCTAAATACTTTATGGCGGGAATCGTTTGATGAAAGTCCTTCACTCCGTTTTGTCGTGCCCTTGACGGTTTTCCCCTTGATGATCTGACTTCAGACAAGTCATCGAGTGCATGTGAGATTATCATTTTAGGTTCAACTTATATTTTGATATAATATATACACGAACATTTCATTGTTTTTTCATATAACACCTATCTACGCTTTCTCACATGTAAGGAGTTAACTCGGCGGGGATTATTATTATTTACACTGTCCTGTTGTTTAGGGATGATGACAGGATAAGAGTGAGGTTTGGTGCACCCTTGAACCGGTTTAAACTCCCCGGTGGTCCCCTTTTGCCACTGACCTTTCCAAAGCGGTACCCCTGTTGTCAACCCTTATATGTTTGTGATGTGCTTTTTCATGAATGTGTTTGTGATGTACTTTTTTAATCTTTTTGCGTTGTAATACTTGTTGGAGTGACTGTATTCTGTGAATGCTACTCTTCCTGTTGAACTTAACCTTTTCTTTGCAAACAAACCTACGCACTTTTTGTAACGTGATGTAAGATAAACACATTTCGACCTAGTGACTTCATTTCAAAATTTCGCACCCAATACCAAAAAAACACATTTAGAAAACTTCAGACTGTAAGTAAATGGTCGATTTTTATTTTATGTTAATTTTTTTTTCTCTGTTTGGTTTTGTATTGCAAGAATAATTTCAGTTCGTGGTAAAACGTCGCATACCTTGCAATAGCTACTTAAAACACTACCTAATAGTTATAACATATACAATATTTATATTTTATTACTAGCTTAATTAGTTTCAAATTTTTTTTTCATTCATCTTTGCTATAGTTATATTATGACGTTATTAATTACGTGGTTACATATTGGCCCAGTTATTTTCCTAGGACTGTCATATTGGCCTAAGCCGAAGACCGCGGTCCAATATGAATAAATCGGACACTATGAAAACATTTAATTTTATCAATTAACTTCCTCTACAGTAGAATTGTATTTAATGTATTGACATGTACGTTATTGAATGTATTGACATGACTTGCGTTTATTTATAAGTGGTTATTTTATTTATAGGTTGATAAGCGAGCGTGAATGATGTCGATTAACGTGAATGACGTCACGTAATCTCCTATTGGCGAAAGTCTTCATATCGGCTTAGGTTTTTCATATTGACCGACTTCCGGTTATTATTGGCCGAGTTTGCGTCGCATTATGTATAGAGTTTCTAGTAAAACAAGGCTAATAGGTTAGCTAATTATAATATAATATATACAATACGTTGCATCATAAGTATTGAATAACCATATTATAAGGTATACAACGATAATAAAAACGAACTGCTTCACTACAATTAACGTAGGAAAAGGAACAATTAAGGTAAACACAAGTAACTCAACTAACTGTAGTAAAATAGTTGTGGGGTAATGCACCTTATACTACCTCTCATGAACTGACTCAATATAACAAAGTCTGCTAATTTTCGCTCTTGTTTGTGTCTGTTGCTTCCAGTGGATCTCCTGTTCAGTATTTATTATATATGTATACACATCAAGTGTTTTCATATCCTCGTAGTATCCTTTTTAAGCCATAGCAATGTGGAGAGTAAATGAAAACGCAAATTGCTACCAAAAAACGCAGTGAAAACCAAACACAGAAATATATTTACTTGAAATGCCTGTTTGGGAATAGCCATCTATCTGAGTTGAACTTACTGGTTTGCGAATTGTTTAGATGTAGTACATCTTCGCATTGCACATGTAGTATTATGCATTCTATATGTTGCCTGGTTTTCGCATTTCTCTGAAGCAAATGCAATTGCTAAGGTAATGAAATTTGTCTCCTATTTCTGAGGAGCATAGAGGACACAATCTTTGATTGAAAGGAAATTTATTCCATCGAACAGTTTCAACTGGTAACTTGCCGTTTCTTGTCCGAAATTTTATCAAACATTTCCTTTGTTTTTCTGATAGTGACAAAAGGTAATTTTCGAATCGAACGGACGTTTTAAAGATTCTTTACTTATAAGCACCACTAGAATTTGTAATGTTTCGTACCATGAATTGATAATTTTATTTTGAGTTTCTGGTTACATGCGCCTGTGAGCCATTTAGGATTTGGGTATTATTGTGTGTTCCACATTCAACTGAACCCACACTCAGTTAAGATGTGTTTGATCTTTTTTATCCATTGGAATATTACATTGGAACCGGCGTTGGGTTTAACTTGTAATGACTGTACAGTATATCATACATACGTGTAAATAACTTGTTTGATTCAGTATCTGTAAGTTTTATCCAGAAAGACACCATTCCATCATATACATCACAATTAATAGGGTAAACACCAGTTTGCCAATGACCGTTTTAAGGCGGTACCACTAGTATCAATCATTTTGTGTTTGTGTTGTGTCGCATTCATTGCTTCGTTTCGTTTTTACAGTTGTTGTTTGGTTTCAGTGCGTTTTTATGGTTGGCTGTGTTCTGTTATTGATTCGTTTCAAGTTTGAGCTTTGTACCATTTACGTATATCGCCTATTAATCCTGCCGAGATTGTGTGAAAATAAATAGCCTGGCAAAGATTTGACAATATGGATAGAAGGATATAGGTGCACTCTAGAGCCTTATCTTTTGACACTGACAAGGCGGTAGCCCTATTGTCAACCCTTTTAT
Organism: Cyrtodaria siliqua; assembly: GCA_037043455.1. NCBI lineage: Eukaryota > Metazoa > Mollusca > Bivalvia > Adapedonta > Hiatellidae > Cyrtodaria > Cyrtodaria siliqua. The sequence continues at coordinate 90,662 of JAWPHD010001054.1, forward strand.
GTTTGTGGGGTCGCATACTTTGCTTCTATTTTTATCCTTGCAATTGCTGTTTGTTTTAAAATCACAGAATGCAGTCAATCAAAAACCCTTCAAACAAACCAAGTTCAAACCGTCCATTAAATATTTGACATTATAAAGACCGAAAACAGTTTAATGTTGTGTTTTAATGCACCTGTTGGTTACAATGGTGTTATTCGGGATAACTGCATCACCAACGAGGACCCTGACTTACGTCAAATACCATCTGCCTCTGACCGAATTAAAACAATAGGAGAAATGGGCATTACTGTAATCCTGTATACGTCAACACGAACTTTTTATATTCAACGAAACGTTAAATGTTTATACTTTAGCCTATCTCTTTGACTTTAGGTCATACCCTTAATCCTCTTCCCAATATAGTCTTCATAAACTCGATGAAGTCAGGAACTAACATTTACTTTGACTATTTTTGTTTCAATCGTTTGTGAATGAATGAAATGTTATTTGTATACTAAAATCTTACATAGATACTACTCTTACATTTTTAGCATAAAAACAACACAGATTTCACGAAACTTCGAACAAAATACACTTCATGCTTTTAAACGTTCGCTGAACATGCTGAAACTATCCTACATTTTCTCGGCATAAGTCCACTTTATCAAATAGTTATTCGTGCTAATCATCTAAGCGTTTTGACCTGAAGATAGGTTTGTCTGTAAGCTGAATGCTGTAGCTTATCTATTTTGACATTAGGTGATTTGTGTTCCCTGACCTCCCCTTCGCCGTCTTTTTTTTTTTCCAGTTGCATGCGTTTTTCCGTATTGATTTTTCTCCAGTTTTGATTCCGATTTCCTCTCAGTTTGTGACCTTTGAAATAATGTTTTATTGGTTATAGTAATAACACTGTATATTAATTAAATATCTGTTTTTATAATTATGCTATGACCTCTACACATAGATCTTAAATGTCTTTGACGTATTTAGTTCGTTGTTTATTGTGACATGTACATATACTGAACCAAAGTGATAACGCCGATATTACCCATGTTATATGCTATAGTATTTTTTATTGCTTAACATGTTTTGCATTTAGGTTTGGAATGAAAGAACTTTCAAAAGGTAGAGACTAACAAGAAGCAGTATATTTATTGATGCCATCACACTCAATTAATGACTCTTACTAAGTGTCGCGGGCTCGCTATAGGGACGAAACTAAACAAAGAAAGTTTAGGATTAATTTCCACATAAAGACGAGCCTACAACTTCATCGAAAAACACATTTAAAAACTATGTTTCCGTATCATTTAAGTAAGTGTCCACATAATGTTACAGGAAATACCCGTCATGTTGCGTAGTACCTTTGATTCAGTAGATATATAGAGGATATTTGTTGTTTTGGAGTGAATAACATATTTTATTTCATCGAAAAGTGAGAAAAAATTATATTTTCGCGAATGTAAAGAATGAGTGAAAATATAAAAGTGCTCTCACTTCCAGATGAAATAAAACATGTTATTCACGACAAAACAACACATTTTATTTTATTTTATGATTTACAAACAAGATTTTAGGGAAACGACGCTAGATTAAAACAAGGGAGGAAATGTCAATAAATAAGCCGCTTTACACATTTTTGCCCGACTACAAAACAAAGTCCAAAGATATTTCATTTATACCCAAATAAAACAATTGTTTAATATATTTATATCGGTAGTCATTTCCTTTTAACTTTTAAAATCCATTTCATATCATTGTTTGAATTGAATGTACAATTCGAAGTGTTTTCTCTGAACGTGTTTACATTTGCCATTACGTGGTCCCGCCTTAATTCCATTAAGCAATGGGAAAGCTTATATTAGCAGGATTTTATAACGGATATTTCCACAATAAAACACGTTTAAAAAATAGTTTTATATAACCTCTCATGAACAGACTCCATAAAATCGAGTCTGTTGTTACTTTTCTCTGTTGTTTGTGCTTTTGCTTCCATGGGATCCCCGTATCAAAATCTGTGAACTTAGACTGTCATTTGTTTTGTTTTTTTGGTTTGTTTAAATTGGTTATACAGAACTTACACAATTTCGCCATGCTGTGAGATTTGAACCTTCTACAAACTAAACAGTATGCTTGATACAGAAGTAAAATGATAAATACACAAAGAAAGCTAATAATAATAGTACTGATATAAGAAACAGAAACAATTGATGCTCTTCTGTTTATATTTACCTCGTTTGGAGTTTTCATTAAAAGCGGCATATATGAGAGGATTGAGGGCACTGTTGGAGTAGGCAAAACAGCCTGCCAAAAACTGCATCAGGAAAAACCATTCTCCTAACTGAAAACAACAAATATTAAAATAACGTTACATTACTAATTCCTATTGTGATCTGACTAATGTTGGGGGTGTATGTTACAATATTAATGCCTATTGTTGTCTGTTAGGGATGCATGTTACAATATTAATGTATATCGTTGTCTGACTGGTGATATGGGTGCATGCTACACTCCAGACATGTTACAATAGGAATGCCTATTATAGTCTGACTGGTGTTAGGGATGCATGTTACAATATTAATGCCTATTATAGTCTGACTGGTGTTAGGGGTGCATGTTACAATAATAATGTATATGGTGGTCTGATTGATGTTTGGGGTGCATGTTACAATATTAATGTATATTAATGTATATTGTGATCTGACTAATGTTACAATATTAATGCATATTGTAGTCTGTTAGGGATGCATGTTACACTATTAATGTATCTTGTGGTCTGACTGATGTTTGGGGTGCATGTTACAATATTAATGTATATTAATGTATATTGTGATCTGACTAATGTTACAATATTAATGCCTATTGTAGTCTGTTAGGGATCTTGCATATTACAATAGTAATCCCTATTGTGGTCTGAATGATGTTTGGGGTGCATATTACAATATTAATATCTACTGTAGTCTGACTGATGATAGTGATGCATGTTTCAATACTAATTCCTATTGTTGTCTGACTAGTGATAGGGTTGCATGTTACACTCCAGACATGTTACAATAGTAATGCCTATTATAGTCTGACTGGTGTTAGGGATTTATGTTACAATATTAATGTCAACTGTAGTCTGACTTTGATATGGGTGCATGTTACAATACCAATTCCTATTGTGGTCTGTCTGATGTTAGTGATGCATGTTACAATAGTAATGCCTGTTGTAGTCTGACTGGTGATATGGGTGCATGTTACAATAGTAATGTATACTGTGGTCTGATTGATGTTTGGGGTGCATTTTACAATACCAATTTCTATTGTGGTCTGTCTGATGTTAGTGATGCATGTTACAATAGTAATGCCTGTTGTAGTCTGACTGATGTTAAGGGTGCATGTTACACTTCTAATTAATATTGTAGTCTCACTTGTTTTATGGGTGAATTTTACAATACTTATTCCTATCGTAAACTGACTGTTGTTGGGGATGCATTTTACAATATTATTTGAAGTCTGACTGGTGTTAGGGGTGCATGCTACACTGTTGCAATATGTGCTCACACATGCTAGCGATCAAATTGCAACAGTAAGTACCATCATTGTCTGAACTGTGGCATATTGCATTACTTACTTCCATCTTCGTTGACGGACTTCTGCTATTTTGCTATTCTACCATCGTAGGTTGACTTGTGTTAGAAAGGTAAACTATTTTTACTCATTCCTATGAAATTGTAACTTTATAATGCAATACTGATTGTAAAGCAAGACAACGCACAAGATGCGTTTACTTATTTCTTTTGTCCTAGTTTAGCTGTTTTGAAAGCAACCTTATTCTCATAGATATGTATTTGTGTGTTCATATTTGTAATTACTAAAATATGCTTAAGCCAATATACTCCATATGTGAAATGATATTGGACAAACAGTCCAGGTTATTACTAAACCCTTTATAAAATCAACAATAAACGACCATAAATAATATTACCTAACACCATAGTATAAGGATTTGTTCTAAACATTTAATAATTACCCGTTCCCTATTCGAGCGTAGTTCGCTGTATAAGAGCACTATTTGATATGGCAGCCAGCATATACCGAAGACGGACATTATCGTTACTAACATAACGATGACCTGAAAAAGAAAATGTAATACATAGCATGTGTTATTCCTTAAATGAGTTGAAACGTCGTCCCTTAATTAACCCGTTTAAAGCTGTTTATATCACACTTGAAGACTCCTACAAATGAATGAGTCTCGTATGATGTAGGTTCGGTTCGAAGAGCTTCCAACAAGTGGGTAAATAAGCTAGAAATCTATGCGTTAAATATCACATTTTATTTAGTCGGTAAATAAGCCGAAAATCTATGCATTAAATTTCACATTTTATTTAGCCTCCGTACACGTAACATCGATACATCGATACATGTGTTAAATATAATCATTGCCAAGATCGGGATTTGAATTAGGGACCTAACGTTCTTTTTTCACGTTTTAATACTTGATACTTTCAAGTACACCACCAATATTCGATATACTTTTAAACAAATCTAACACAAAGCATGCATTAGAAAACAAAACACAAAGTTATTTACTACTAAATAAACAATCGAGATAAATTATTTTAAGACCGAATCCAAGTTTCCATTTCATAAAATACAGTTTCAGACACTCAAGGTTAGTAATAAATGCTTACAACATGATGGGCTATACAGGGATAAATCTTAAAACATGTTACGTTTTATTTTTAAACATGGTACTAAACAAAATATATTCTCAAGAAGACCCACTAGCTCAGTGATTAGATCGCCTGACAGCAAATCTAAATATCGTGTATTCGTGTTCCTAGAGGGACAAATATTGCTTATGCAGTGATAGTCACAGGACCCACCTAAAGGAGAGAGAGAAGAGAGGAGAGAGAAAGAGAGAAGAAGAAATAGTGTTGTAGTATATGTATATATAAACACAAGGCTGGAATCTAAGTTCAAACACGTTTTTTTTCGGAATTTCTTTTTACCTCTTTAATGGTCCGTGCGTAAATGTCACTCAGCGATTGGATCAGGTATACATTTCTCTTCGTTTCTGCAACTTTGGCTTCCCAAAATATGCTCTACTGACTTGGAAATCCCTCAACAATTACAAAAAAATCCCAGACAAGAAGGAGGTCTGCACTGACCATTAATGAGGGACAAAAAAATCCGAAAAAAACGAGTGTGAAATTAGTTTCCAGCCTTCTATTTATATAAACATACAACAACACTATTTCTTCTTCTCTCAATCCCTCTTCTCTCTCTCATGTGGGGCGGGATTGGGTGGGGTGAGGGGCTGTGGTGATAGTGATACCTGTGTTCCGGTACGATATGCATTGCTGGATGTTTATCAAGCAAATGATATCCTGCGTTAAAGGTGATCGCTTAAATTTCCCAATGTACCCTTGAACTGGTGAACATGAAATAATAGAGAGAGAGAGAGAGAGAGACAGACAGAGAGAGAGCGAGAGAGAGAGAGGGAGATGGTTTTGAAATATAAAAATACACGTGTGGGGGTACAGTTACAATGTTTCTTGAAGGTTTCTAAAATTAGATTTGTTTATGGATAAAAGGATGTTTTGTTAAATGAGTTAACTAGTGTGGTCACATCACTAACACAGAACTTTAAAAACAATAAAATACATGTTGCATCAATAAAAACGCGAACCTGAAACCACAGAAATCAAATTAAAGTAACGACCTCTTTATTCTAATGGCAATCGTGTCAGATTGTCGTATACTGTTTAATTTAAGAACATATACTTTAAATCAATATTCTCTTTAAACATGAACAAAAACGATTTTATAATACAAAAAATGCAAGTAATTTTACGCATGCAATATAACATTACCGGCTTTATACGATTTCTAAAGTTGTTTTTTATATACATGTATATATATATATTACAACATGTATACTGTAATGCATCAAGCCACATGACTTTTCTTCAGATATAAAATCCGTTTTACGTTTTAAAGGCGACTTCATTGCAAAACAAATCTAGCTTTTCAACAGTTGGTTCGGGGTTGATTTCCGCGGGCCACGGTGCCTGCCATATACAACAGGTTTAATTTTAGAGTACTGAATTGAATTGAATTAGGTGTTAAGGCTCACCAACACATGGAAGGTTATATGGCGCCTAACAGGAATGAACGTGCCAGGCTCATCCTACATTTACATCAAGATGAAATATGTAGAATGGGCCTAGAACCTTCTTACCTACAGAACTGCAGAGTTACTGCAAATTCTATAGTAAAAACTCCATTTACGATGGAACCGCGTTTCCACGTTTACATAACACGGTGTCATGATAAAGGCATTGAATAAGCATGATAAAAAAATGACAAAATGAATATGAATGGGGTATGGGCGGGGTGGGGTCCTATCCCGCTAGAGATATTTAGACATGAAAATAGCGGATTCTTGATCTATGCGCACTTATGTCCTCCATTTAATTGAAAAAGTACGGTCTTCTTAGAACGGAGTCAAACACAATGCAAGAATCAAATGACATCCTTGCTGTTTATACATAGGCGTAGGAACAGGGATGGAGAGTCAGGGGAGTCAATAGTCTGGCAAAATGGGAGGATGGCGGAGTACATGTTGGCCAAACCCCAATAATGTTTATCTAAAGTATGTGTTGAATGCGAAAAAATCAAAAATGTACTTTCGTCCGGAAATGAAATTGAATAGCAGCTACATGTACTTTGTTCATTAAAAGTGTGACGCGCAAACAAATACATTCATTTGTCACCCACACCTCTCTATAGTTATTAAAAGTAGATATACATGTCGAATAGGTAAAGTAGCATTCAAGGACCACAGCCAACCAAACACAGAAACAACAACTAATTACAAAGGTGAATAAAATGCAAAATATGACATCACAAACATAAAAGGGTTGACAATAGGGCTACCGCCTTGGAACGGTCATTGACAAAAAAGGCCGCTTGGGGTTTAAACCAGGTTCTAGGGTGCACCAAACATCACTCTTAAGATACATTCACAAAGAGTAACAGTGTTTACGTTAGGGTTATTACCTTTAAGCGCTTTGTTACACTGATTGTGTTGCAAGCAATACTTCATATCAACACAGCTAAATTTACAAAACTTGCTAAGTAATAACAAATAAAATGCTACGGAGCGCCAGATATCTTAGTCTAGATGTGTTTTCTTGATGAATGCAATTTGTTAATATGTCTGCAAGCTTGATCTCTATGGATTTGCTTAATTTCTAAATATATTGAATTTATCAGTGAGTCTATAAGCTGTTTGTATTAGTGTTTGATTAATTCACAAATTAAGGACACGCTTGCTTTGTCTTCATGACTATTATAGTTTCGAAAGGTACTTTCCTATGTTCCTTTTGCCTTTGATTATATTAAGTAGTGAGTAATGTATGCTTAAAGCTGTACAGTCCCTATTTTAACTGGTAATAACTCATGAATATGAATGAGTCACGTGTGAAGTAGTTTTAAATCGACGAACACCCCAAAAGTCGGTATATAAGGAGAAATAGATATGTACAATTTCACATTTTTATTTAGCCTCCGTACAGGTAACATCGATAAATATACGGCTCCAGAATATATGTGATAAAAAAATAGTTGCCCGGAACGGGATTTGAACCACAGCCTTGCACTTGTAAGATTTGAAAGATGTACGCTGAACCTCTAGACCACTGCTATTTATTGGTATTTTGTAGCATTTTTAACACTAAATAGGCATTACGTAATAACAAGAGCGCGCCGACACAACTCATAAAGCGCTAAATAACAAGTCGAGATATGGTTGATTTGAGGCGAAGTATTAGTTTCATATTGATAAGATACAGTATTACACCAGGCAATGTTAATTTACAAGTGCGACAATATGGACTGCATATTTATTGATCCATCATTAGTTGCGTTCAAATATGTTAAGTTATTTTGCCTCATAATATATCGTAGTTAGTATACTATTTTCTCAAGTAGCGTCGTAGTTCAGTGGATAGAGCAGAGGACTTGAAATCAGAAGTTCGTGTGTTCGAGCCCCGAAAGAAGCTAACTTTTTTTTTTGTAAACATTTCTGTTACCTGTGTATAGGTACGATGTGCATTGGTCGATGTATATACAGTAAATGATTTCCTTCGCTATATTTGCTCGCTTAAATACCCGATTTCGACATGAGCTGGTGAACATGAAGTTACAAATAAAGACACGCCTACAAAGAAGAAATCGATTGATATAGGGACTCTGTAGCTTTAACTGCATGTTGAAAAAGACTACTAGTGCGTTACGTATGCTATAACATAAAGGGTAGAAGACGCGTTCCCTTTTGATAGGTATGACTTGCTTTTACATCTTTTTTTGTTGGAAGTGTATGTTTCTGGGCTATCCCATGTAGGGGAATCTTTCAAACCCAAATGGAACCAGATAATTATTTGATAGTACTATTAGGGTGTTCATGTTTACTGCGTATTGCTTTCTTCCTCTGTATTCATTACCTATTTCTTTCATGATATTATTATTATTTTATAATAATGTTTTTATTAAGCTGATATGTCAATTTATAAGCATTACAACAGAGACCTCAGTTCAAAGCGTCGTATTTAAATAAATTGGAACAAAGTGTAGATCAATTAAATTGTCGTTTAGCGGATCATACGTGATTTGTGTAACCGCCCCAGAGAGAGGGGGAACATACATAGGAGTCCGGAAACCCTGCTCTACTCTTAAAGGCAGAATATGCTTATTATTACATCAAGTGAAACAGTTGAAGAAGCACCTGGGTGCGCTACAACTTAGAAAATTACGCTAACAAATAAACTGAATAAATTTAAACTTTACACACTATGCCGACTAAATATGTGTGCACTAATTACGCTGTATCCCCTACATTGCGTTTCTAATCATTGTTTCTATTAACGGCTGATCGGGGGAATTTAATGCAAATTTGATGGTAATATTACTTGACACAAAGTCTCTATTATCTCCGTTAAGGTTAACAATAATCATATTCTGACTTTAGTATCGAAAATATTGCTATTGTTTAAGCGCTTAGAGGATGTACTCCGATACGCTGGACCGCCCGATGTACGTCACCACCTGACGGACGAGGCTATGAGAAGTGTCTATTCTAAGGCCAAACCGAAGTAACAGAGTGGTGCCAATGAAGCTCGAACCCGTAATCTCAGGATTCAGTGTCGAATTTGCTATCCAGTTGGCTATCGCGGTCCATTTAGTGTAGATTAAAGGCTATAATAAAAAACAAACGCCAAAAACTGACTGGTGTTCAGATTTTGAATCAAAACATATCGTTTTACAAATAAAGTATAGTAAAGGCAATCGAATGTTATGCCAACGTTATCGAATTAACCATTTTCTCATAAGTGTAATTGTCTTTGCCTAATATGGCTAATTTTAAAAGTTCACGACAATCGAGGTTATGTTTATGTAGGACAGTAAAACATACTGTAACATGTTTTATACATACATATGGAAATATTGATTTTCAATATAAAGAATCATGCCTTTTTCAAATGTTTATATTTAGTATAAATCTCGATCTCGTATGGACCTACCTTCTTTTTCGTGTATATCCAGTATCATTTTTACTTTTAACCTGGATACATTTAAATGAATCAACTTTTAAGTATTCACTATTTCGTTTTATTATACCATAAGTTGTAATATATTACTGGTGCAATACTATCAAAAATTAATAATATGCAAAAACAAATGGCTTAATACAGTTCTTATAATTAACATTAATCATTGAACAAATGCAATTTATGTAGAAAAACTAACGGGACGCCGCTAGTTTTTAAAAACCAAGATTGCCATGTGTCCCTTTAAAAGCAATGTTCTGTCTGAAAAGAAGTGGTGACATTCGAGTTATAAATCGGTACTACTACAACAACAACTGCTACTACTACTACTACTACTACAACTACTAGTTTATTATTATAACGACGACGAAGAAAAAAACAGTACATATTAATTACTTAATAAGAAAGTATCAGTATGGTACAAAATACTCTTGCTACGAACATTTAGAATTGACACAATAAACACATACAGGGGGCCTATACATATTTTACGCGTGTTTATATTATATCAACTTCATAACGTCAGGTCTGTTCAATTTAAACCAAAGGAGTATTTTGATTAAAATTTTCAGAAGGCATCAGCCTTCCCATTATTCGGCCCGTTTCTTATAATTATGAGTTTGATGAATTGTTAACACATTTCAGTTGCACATGGTAGCAGCTGCGAAATTATTTTAAGATACGAAATTAGTTTCCAGAAATGGCATGCTGTGCATCGTATATTTAACTATTTTTCACGCGATAGCGTTACAATTGAACTTTTTAAACGATGCTGTTTTTCTCTGTACATTATATCGATAAAATCTAACTATACTCTACAAATGGCATCTCTAAACAATCTAAGGAGTATGTATTTATTATAGTTCGTCCTTATGTGTTTGTTTCTGTATTAGGTATACTTAAAGCTACAGAGTCCCTATATCAATCGATTTATTCTTTGTAGGCGTGTTTTTATATGTAACTTCATGTTCACCAGCTCATGTCGAAATCGGGTATTTAAGCGAGCAAATGTAGCGCAGAAAATCGCAAATATAGCTTAGTAACCCAGGGATCGCGCTTTCAGTACCAGCCAGCACCGAATTTGGGTTAATTATCGAAACATTTCAAAAGTATTTCCTACCTTACAAGTCCTTCTGATGAGACTTTAAAAAAGAGTATGATACTGGACCTTTGGAAACGGCCGAGCACGACACACACGAACTATTGAGCGGTAGTGAAATATGATAGCTACCGCTCACGCCCTCTAGCCCCGGGTTGAGCAGAACTCAATATTCATAAAAATCAACAGTACAGAATTTTAACCATCCCGAAGATGGCAAGCATATGGAGGTGGATATAGCAATATTTGTATCTTTATTTCATCCTCTATATCCAGCGGCGTATGCTCCCAGGTTCTAATAACACTGTATGCCCCGAAGAGCGAAATAAACCAAAAGGAATTTAGTTGGGAGCAGCGGTTATGAAGCCTGCGTATCACAAGTAACAGCCAAAAAGCAGACAACATATCCTATGAGTGGATAAACAATACTCAGAGCCTATTATCGGCCGAAGTAGTGGAACCACCTTACTCGAAAATTAAGTAAGAAAACAAAAGAAATTGAAAATGTACCACCGATCACTAAATATAATTATCGGGCTCAGCGATCTCCAAAGATCGAATGAATAACAGTACTGATTGCAAGCGCGGGGAGACGTTTTACTGCCGCCACACTGCACAAGCAACGCCACTGTGCTATAAAAAAAGTATGATAATGGACCTTTGAAAACGGTAGAGCACGACACATACGAAATATTGCAGTCTCGGTTTGAGACTGTTCATAAGCGGTAGTGAAATATGCTAACCACCGCTCATGCCCTCTAGCCCCGAGTTGAGCTGAACTCAATATTCATAAAAATCAACCATTAAGCCGAGGTCTGCTCGCTAAAATGCTTAGTGCAATACAGCGAGGATAAATAAACGCTTATACGCACGCAGAAAATCATTTACTGTATATGGAGCTAGACCGAGTACCATGGGCCCAATCTGGTGGATCGCAAAAGTTCCCTCAGGGAAACTATTGAGTAAGCTACTGTGAAGCATAGGAGAGGTGAAAGACACAGGGCTGGTATGTATTGAGTGTTTTCCTGTATTTCTGAAACATTTAACTTGCTTCTAGCGAAAACCGCATGAAAATTGAAGGTAAGCTGGACATTCTGCACTACTTTTTGTGAAGCACAGTTTGAAGTGTACTTTGGTTATTTTGACCTCAGAATTCAAAAAGAAGGCGTTTACTTCCAGTTTGGAAAATATTTCGGGGAAAAAAGCAGGTCAGCGAATCATTTTAGGCCCATTTTTGTATTGCACTGGACATGACTGATACTATATTGTGTGTGTTATATGGCCAGCATAGCTAAGATTGGATATTTTCGGGTAGGTATTTATTAACAACCCTATGTAAAAATAATGGTGGTCTAGGTCCTATATACAGTGATTAGTTCACATCGTACCTACACACAGGTAACAGTAATTTTTACAGAATTTGTTTTAGCTTCTTTCGGCGCTCGAACACACGAACTTCTGACTTCAAGTCAGGTGCTCTATCCACTGAACTACAACGCTACTTCAGAAATAGTATACTACCATGTATTATGAGGCAAAATAACAACATATATGAACTCAACTAAAGATGGATCAATAAATATGTAGTTCATTTTGTCGCACGTATTAATTAATATTGCCTGGTGTAATACTGTATGTTATCAATATGAAACTAATACTTCGCCTCAAATCAACCAAATTTCGACTTGCTATTTAGCGCTTGGTGGGTTTGTTCGCGCGAGCTTACTATTTAGTGTTAAAAATGCTACAACATATCAATAAATAACAGTGGTCTAGTGGTTCAGCGTATATATTTCAAAACTTACAAGTGCAAGGCTGTGGTTCACATCCTATTTTGTTATCACATATATTCTGGAGCTGTATATTTATCGATGTTACCTGTACGGAGGCTAAATAAAAATGTGAAATTTTACGCATCGATTTCTGCTTATATAACGACTTTTGGGGTGTTCGTCGATTTGAAACTACTTCACACGTGACTCATTCATATTCATCAGTTATTACCAGTTAATATAGGGACTGTGCAGTTTTAAGCAAGTCAGATCATTACGTGGTCCGAGTACAAACTTTCATACTCCATCCAACCCCTTCTCCAAGAAGGGATAACGGGGTTGACTGGGGTATAAAATAAAACCTTAATTTCTGCTTAAAACCTTTGCATATTTACAAAAACTTAAGTGCACACTTTCTTTTGCAACCGAGTATATAATGCAAAAGTAGGAGTACAGATGTATTTCCTGTAAGAGAGATCTACAGAATTGTATGACTGCCATGCTAGAGGAAATATGCATTGCTATTACTATTGTATGACAAATCTTTCCAGTGTTTGACATCTCATCATTTGCACGTGAAGACGTATATATTGTAACGTTACAATTATTACAGGACTTTGATTTGACACATATATATATTTATATTGATTTGAAGATACGATTCGTTTAGTGAGCAGTATCAATAAATTTAGTCATGCAAGTTAATTGCCGATGACCCATTCAAAGACTTGAAAGTGTTACTTTCCCTATTTCAAAATACTAATTAAAATCACTTTATACCTTACGTGAGCAACTGGGATGTCCCATCTTGCCAATTTCGGCGCTGAAGACAGGATAATAGCGAGGATGTGTACACACACCATACAATCGATGTAAGCTAACCAGTATCTCATTGCCTAGTGACCATTACAAGTTTACTCTGTCTTCACCACTCTTTGTATTGTGTAATGTCTTTCTTGTTTATTTGCTTATTTGATTTAGGTTTTTGATACCTTGCGTATCTACGATGTCATTGCGTATAGTACTTTGATTTCTCTAGGACCATTTTCCTCATTTATTGTTATACAACACATTACTAATATTTTGTTTATAATCTGATATTCTGTAGAACAGTTGACAAATGGTAACTTTCGAGTATATAATATTCGACTGAAATATGGTTCCGCTAATTGTATGGTAAGAGATACTCAGAACAACTTCCATCTGAGCGACTGTTCTATATACAAAACACCACACTATGTACACCCAATAACGTGATGCTGCCATGACAAATTCAATCTGAAAGAAAATTGAGCATTAACTACGTTAAATGTCTTTATGGCATACACCCTCTACAGAAGTAATAAAATCACGTTTTTGATAACAACTAACCATTAATTGACATTTATCGTCATGGTTTTGCGCTGCGAAGACCGCTGAACAGTTCTGTAACATACATGACATTAACAACATTAGCAGTATAGCAACATTAACTCAATGTCTAAATACCACGCACACTTGCACTCTAGCACGCACGCACGCACATATATAGTTTAAACAATAATATTGATTTATGCAGATATACGATTAGTTTATGATTTGTTTTAAGCAATGTTGATTTATTATCTACTAGTATTAGTCCTTTTTAAAATATTAATATTAATAGGTAATTAAACAAGTTATCGTATTTTTTCAGTAAAAAAATGCTTTTAAACATGTTTTATTGTCGAAATATCCGTTATAAATTCCTGATAATATAAGCTTTCACATCGCTTGATGGATTTAAGGCCGGACCACGCAATGTGTCTTATCATATGTATAGTTAATATATACTGAAAGAAATAAGTTTAGCACGGTCTTTTGCATATCTAGCTTAAAGAAACTGAATGTTTATTTTATAATGTGAAGCATTTGATAAATTTGGCATGTCAAAAGGTGTTCTTGTTTTTCACTTAATATGTGTGATTCAAAGTAAGTATCAGAGTTATCACCCATGTATATAAAACAACATTTTTCACATTAAAAATAAGAATATTATCAAGAACAGGGTCAAACTTTATTAAATAACTATTCTGGGTTTCTAGTGATAAAAAAGGCAAAAACAATGGACAGTAACCTTGTCATTATAATGATATTACGAACCGAAGTTTTAAATTTTAAAATTATCTCCCTTTATATTGAAAAAAAGCGGAACGAAATTATAATTTCTGTAATTAAAACATACTACTTTTTTCACAGATATCGTTTAAAATTAATGTCCTGCATATACTTGTTAATTGTGTTAATTATATTGTTAATGGCGGCTGAAGCACATAGTCTTGAATCCGCTTAATGGGATTTACCATGTTATTTACTTGCTAAACTTATTTCTTTCCGTATATAAACTTTACACAAGTGTCTAAACGCGTATTCATTTCAAACAAACACAAATTGATAAAGTTCAACTTCCAAGCTGAGTGACCACCACAACAGATCAAATGTTATATGGTAATCAGGTATAATTGGTTGCGTTAACATGGTGAGTTTGTTGTTTATTTTCATACGTTTGACAAACTGGGGAACTTTTTAAATTATATGTTTCTGATCAAAAACATCACTCATAAGGGTAAAGACATTATTTATAACAAAATTGAAACTGGTCTTGGAACGGTCAGTGTCAAAAAAGGCCGCTGGGGGTTTAAACCAGGTTCTAGGGTGCACCAAACCTCACACTTACTCTACTGTCATCCCAATAAAACGGGACAGTGTAAATAAAGAAATCCCCGTCATGAACGATTTTATATATATATAATAGAGAACTATTCTCTAACCAAAAAGGCAGCATTAATAGGCGATGTAGGTAAAACACAAAGCTGGTGGTGTGCATATAGATACAAAAACAATAGTCTAGAAAGCCACAAAGAGGGTACTTTAGGTAGACGTCATCATAGGGTCCACAGCCTGTCGGGTCATCGCACAATTAAAGAGGAAAGCATAGTGACGAACTGTAAATGGGTCTACCACCAAGCATGCAGTGCGTTGCAAAATGATAGGGTCATAACCTCTTTTGATAAACATTTTAACAAGTTTAACAAAGATGGTATGAAAGTGATCATGACCAATTACTAAAAAAAGAAAAAAGAGCCCAACTCTTAAATGTTATTTTTTCTAATTGTATACGTTTTGAGCCTTTTAAGAATTTTACTAAAACAATTATTTTTAAAAAGGTCCAGTCACTAAAAAGTTTGTTTCTGCTATTGCATGCGTTTAGAGCCTTTTCAGACATTTTCCAAAAAAACAAGAAGATCCAGCCCCTAAAAACAATGTTTTATCTATTTGTATGCGTTTTAGAACCTTTGCAGACATTTACTTTAAACAAGTGATAAAAAGTCATATTAGCCTTTGGGACTATTGATATGATATTAACGCTAGAGCTGATATGAGAAGTGAAACCTAGTAGGTATTGTATATGCAAAATGATCATATTTGCTGGTAAGTATGTGATAAACCCCACACAAAACTGTATACGTATATTAGTGTCATCTGACATTAATACACATATACTAGTAGCTTGTGTTAAATGATCAATCACAATTCATGCTTACAGATTAAAATACTACTTCGGATTAATGGGTTAGCGCAATCGGTAGCCACTTGCTTCTCAGAAATTCAATCCTGGTTTGATTATCCAACTGGGCATTATATGTGATAGGATACGCTGGTCGTAAGTTTTCCATGGGTTTTCAGTTTTCCGTTTCCCTATAGCATGTATAGTAGAATAACATCAATTTAACATCTGTGAAGTCAATATGGACCTACGAGCCCAAAATAGGTGGCTTTGAAGAAGAATACCGTTTAAGCCGGTATTAGGGGGCGCGAGAGGTGTTGCTACCTAAATTACCTCTCATGAACAGACTCATGAACAGACTCATGAACAGACTCACGAACAGACTCATGAACAGACTCATGAACAGACTCAATAAAACCGAGTCTCCTGCTTTATTCTCCAAGTTATGTTTTTTGCTTTCAAAGGATATCAATATTTTTTGTATAGTCAATGCGGTTTGTTTCTTCTTTGTTAACGAAACAAATAGCTTTATTTAATAGCAGAATGTGACATCCATGCTTATTTACGTATTTTATAGTGTGTCGATCGCGGGATGTCGCCAGCTTTGTATTTTTTCCTTGAAGATATATTTCAACCGTTATTAGCGTGATTTCATCAATTTCAATTCAGGTTATTTATTTATAAGTGTTCACAACTATTTGGATAATGCATAAATAAACAATTCGAATTGAAACTACTGTATATAGACAGATGTTGGTATCACTATTAGTACACATCGTGTCGCATATATTATTATGTGTTTGCTATAACAGAGATTTCGTGTTGAGTCTTTCACTAGATATTCAAGCCGGCCGATGTCTTCGAATCCTTCAATAACAAGTATTGGCATCTGAAAGATATATTAAACATCGATAACCCTTTTTTCTTCTATGGTAAATACTAATCCTAGAGAAGTTTAACTCAACAAAGCTAATATTCTAATACTATCGCTTCTTTTCTTTATTTGCATAGATAGATTCAGAATGGAGAAATAAGAAACAAAATATTTTACATATAAAAATGATTTCGATTTTGGCATCCATTAATATCCCACATAGACGAGGATCTTCCAAGAGCAAGATCGTATGGGGTATATGTTTCTCAACTTTTCTATAGCCTGGGGACTTTACCATGCGTAACCTTTGTATACTTTAAAAGCTACTCCATCCGGACTACCGTCATCATACACACTGAAACACCTTTGCAGCATTTTATTATCGTTATTGCCTAATAGTGCGCATGGATACATGAAAATATGACTAGTGCATACATTCCCAACTACATTTTATGATAAAGATGTTTCTATGATAAATTGTTATATATACCATGTATACAGAGGGAAAAAAGGTTTAGCAAGTTATTTAGATGAAATAATACTGTATACAAGAAATACTTACATTTTGGGACTTTACGGGCTTGGTCCCTACGTTCATTTATTCGTTACGTCATTAAGATGTTCGACTGTTACTGATGTGTTTAATAAAATATTGTGACTATGGCAGTAGTTTCTTGATTTTACAACCAAAACTGTATTATTTCCAGGGTGCAACAAAAACTTGCTAAAGCTTTTCCCTCAGCAGCTCAGTATATGTTACTACAGCGATAGGTCGAAATCAGCTAAATGTAAATAGCCGATAAACGGTAAGTTACGTTACATATTATGTTGAAATGTGATTTTAGCTAGTTATGATGGGACATCTACTTCTTATATTGCATATAGTGCGCATGGATGCATGAAAATATGACTAGTACATACATTCCCAACTAAAGGTATTTCTATAGTAAATTGTTATATTGATTACTACAGCGAAAGTTCGAAGTCTGCTAAATGTAAAAAGCCGATAAAAGGTAAGTTAGGCTACATATGTTGAAATGTAATTTTAGCTATTTATGATGTGAAATCTACTGTTGTTATAGTTGGTATCAATGACGCTACACGATTTTCTTTATATACAATATCTCTTCTGACAGCAAGTCATGCTGTACTTAAGTTATAGATTTACAAGTGAGGCGTTAACAAAGCTCCCAGTATGGAGATCCGTTTTAGTTTAAACGTGTAATAATCTCTTTCAAAATAGCACACTAGTTGACATTTGATGCAGAATGATCTTCAAACAATAATCTAAACTATAATTATATTTCTTTCAATTTAAATCGTGAGACATTTAACCAAATGTCAGACCGTTATACGAACCATAAACTCCGCAAATTGGAAAAAATAATTACAGTTTGCATTTATTGCATGTGTCGTAACGGTGTGCGACATTTACGACGGCCATGCTATTCAACTATTCAACTTGTTGTCTTAGATTGTGATTGCATTCCAGTTCTGTTGTGTTTCCCTTAGTTTCCGTTTTTTAATTATAGCGACTGGAAATGTTTGGTTTTATTGTTCACTCTATGAATTAACTTTTGAAACCAATCTTCGGGATAAATTGCATATAGAGTGAACTTCAATTTTGAAAGAGTCAGTGAAATGAAATCTCCCGTGTTTCGCGTTTCAGACGTTTTATATAGTCTAACAAAACTGGTCTCAGACATTAATACGATTGTTTCTGTCAAATTGAACAGCTAAAGTTGGAAAATGCCTTTATTCACCTTTACAAAAACCTATGTTTCATATTCAGCTATTGCAAATATAAGAGTTTATTGCGTTAACATAGATAATATGTCTGACACGCTGTGGGGGAAATATATTGCTGCTATTATTTGTTATTGATGCAAATAATCTTCGTCAGATTTGTTTTATGTGATTCCTATTTAAGTGCATATTGTCTGAGTTGAACTTTGCCAGAAATACAGGAGGGTTTCAGCTGGTTTTGAATGAACGTTTAGTTAGCACCGTTTTTCTAAGCAGTGTTTCTTAAAGGGACACACGATAATCTTGAGACATCACCGTGTTTTACACATTTCTACGCATACTCTTGTGTACCCCCTTCTCCCGTCGCCATTCACATTCTTACGCTAAATGTAAAAAAGTCGGTAAACGTAAAAACGTCGCTAAATGTAAAAACTTTTGTCGCTAAACGTAAAAAGGGTGGCTAAATGTAAATGCAAACGACTTTAAATGTAAAAAAAGTGAGCTTCGCTAAATGTAATAAGAAAGGAGCTAAATGTAAAACACATGTTGTTGTTGCTAAGTGTAAAAGGAAAAAGCGACATATGTAAAAATGTGTGTAGAACAGTAATGTATCTCAATTTAGTCATGTGACTAGTAAATTCCAATGTCTATCGAACTTATACCAGTCAATGAATGAATGAATGAATAAATGAATGAATGAATAAATAAATGAATGAATAAATGATTGAATTAATGAATGAATGAATGAATGAATGGACGAACGGATGGACGGTCGGACGGACGCACGCACGCACGCATTCACGAACGAACGAAAGAACGACCGAACGAACGAATAAATGAATGAATGTATATTCCAACACAATAATTACGTACCAATTGTTTGTATTTATATTCTCAATCTAATGCATTATATATTTATTGGGGAATAGTATTATTATCACTGGGAATATAAAGCCTAGGGTCTCAATTATAACAGTAAACAACATAAAACCCATTTAACCACACAATAATTGTCATATTGCGACGCAACTACATCAATAACGAAACCACGAATCTGTTCTAACCGAATAGTGTTTATCCTGTGTGAATCATCGTGTACATACAGCAGATTCTTTTCATCGTATACCGTGATAAACATCTTAAAGTATTTACATACACAACAATGTGACATATATAATATGGCATGACTTGGTTAGAGTGTGTAACAAGTGTAAAAAATAGAAATAGTAGTAGTAGTAGCAGCGGTGGCAATATTATAATTAGTAGCAACAGCAACGGCAGTAGTAGTAGTAGTAGTAGTAGTAGTAGGTAGTAATAGTTGAAGAAGTACTAGTAGTAGCAATAGCAGTAGCAGTAGTAGCTGTGGTTACCATAGCTAAAATGGCCTTTGTTGGCCATTTGTAGAAATAAAAACGTCGCTAAATGTATAAAAGTCGCTAAATCTTACTAAACGTAAAAAGGGTGGATTGAGATCTCGAAAAATGTACAATATTGTAAACACACAAAATGACATGTGATAATATACTATCAAAATATGGTTGTAAAGTTTGAGTTTCTTATGTTTTTATTCTAAATGTCACATTTTTACATATGTCGCTTTTTCCTTTTAAACTTAGCAACAAAAAATGTTTTTACATTTAGCTCCTTTTTTATTACATTTAGCGACGCTCAAGTTTTTACATTTAAAGACGTTTGTATTTACATTTAGCCACCCTTTTTACGTTTAGCGACAAAAGTTTTTACATTTAACGACGTTTTTACATTTAGCGACGTTTTAACCTTTTACATTTAGCGTTGATACACTTTTTGTGTGTTTTTGTTTACTTTTTAAATGTTTTGTATTTTACTTTAGTCTGTTGACAGTTGGCAATAGGAGTGGCTATTTTTTTTTGTATTTATATATACACGAGCATCTTTGTGTTTTTATTTATCTAGCAATTTTTGAAAAGTTATTAAATACATTTAACTCAGTCACCATCATTAATTTAAGTGGCTGGGCTATAATATACCATGCATCGTGAAAATTAAACGTTTACAATTTTAACGATTTGGATTTTGACTAATCCGTTTTAAAATAAAAGTGTTTATAGAACCTGTATCTTTAACACTTTAACAGCATGGACAAAGTCTTACCTTCGAAATGATATTGGATGAAAATAAAGCAAGATTGCTATCAGTCCCTTTAATAACATTATCCTAACACGTTTCAAAATGAAGAGTCTGTTGACAGTTTACAATAAGAATGACACGGACATAACGCATGCGTGTTGCAATGTCTAGGATTAAGACAAACATATCCTAGACAAATGTGTGGTGTAAAATATTATTAAATATTTTGTAGAAAAAAAATACTATACATTTCGAGATGGTTTGGCTAAAGGCAAAGAACAGTTTTTGAAGCAACTTCCATAATATTGAATTTATGATTAAATGATGCATAAAACACACTCATGAAACAAAGTTTACTGTCTTTATTACATTCTTAACAAAAGAATCATATCTAGGCATTTACAGATAAAAACACTGATCTTTGTAATAACTTATATATATTTTTTAACAGTGACTTTACCCCGAGTAACTTGAATCAGGATCTCTCACGCTTCCTTTTGATATGGCGAATATTTCCACGAAATGCCACATTAACAACTTTAACGAGATTAAGGTTATTTAGAGGAACACATGCGTCTATTTATAGTAACAGTTTCTATGACCTTGACCCGAGTATCTTAAACAAATATATCAATTAAATGTCATGTTATGGCGAAGCTTCGTAATTGTATAGGCACATACATGCCCCTAAAAGTCAAGATAGTAACATATACATACTAGAACTATGCTGTATTGTTGTGTGTTATTTTTTGTGTTTTTTGGGGTGGGTGGGGGTGGGGGGGGGGGGGAGGTTCCTAATTATTGTTTAAACTGTGCTGTTCTTAACGATTGTTAACTATAAGCTAAGTTAAGCTTTATATTGGGTTTACCAGTGATTAAAGGGGCCTGTGTTGTTTTTAAGTGAATAATACTATTTCTGTTTACTTCACTCGATGATGCATGTTGGGTCATGTTGTATTTGACATGTAAGCTGTGTGAAATGTGGGTTATATGTATATGTAGATAAATGTGATATTAGCCCCACTGTTAAAGGGTTACAAATAGCCGTGTCATGTTGAAGCGAGCCTTATCGGATTATCGGTTACTATGTGCGCGTATTTGCACATAGGGTTATATTATAAGAATCTTTCATGGGTATCCGGTGAAGATAGGGAATTCCAACCCGAGGTATAAGTGTTTTTATCTGAACCGAGGCTCTGCCGAGGTTCCGATTAAAACACTTATACCGAGGGTTGGAATTCCCTATCTGAACCGAATACCCATGATAGATTCTTTTTCTTGCATATCAGAGACATTTTGTGCGTTGACGCCGCCAGCTACTAACGTTTTGCATGTTTTCCTGCATACCGGATGTTGGCGCGCGTGAATTTTATCTCGACCCTAGGGTGAGATGGAAATATCTAGCCCATGTAAAATGACGGATATCCTTGTCCGGTATTCAAAAAATACGTATATATGTACTAACGTAGTAAATGGTCACGTCTCGGGAGTAGTTGCCTATTAGAATTGCTGGGACAATACACGTCTCGGGCAAATGCCCTGGTACAAAGTCTTTGGTGATGTTTTATTTGAAATATAAGACGTGTAAAGAAATATTTAATTTTAAAATGGGGATAAGTAATATAACCCTTCATAACGTATTTCTTTTATGATGTATGTTGGGGGATGCTGTATTTGAAATGCGAGCTACTTCTAGAAGCAGACAGTTTTAAAGGGGGACATTGAAACATAGATTTAAAGGTTTTAAACATACCAGTAATTTATATAGATTGTCTAAAATGACTGGTTATATATATATATATATATATATATATATATGTATATATGTATGTATATATAGTGACACTGTGGGTAGTGACACTGGTGGAAGTCGGTATCGGCTTGTTGGTTTACTATGTGCGGGTATCTGCACATAGGGTTAGATATAAATGCACAAGTAGACTGATGTTTGTGATTCATAATTTATATTGAAATGTTAGCCCCCGGTATAAGGACGTTAAATAGACTTACATTTTACTTGCACAATTCTATTATCGTAACCCTAATCTTCTTTCCAAATATAAAAGTAATTTAAGAACTCTTCTGCGACAAGGAATATCACAACCTGACTTTTATGGTGACGTGATTTACAAACTTTGTAAGATTCGTGGTCATGATCACTTTCATACTATCTTTGTTAAACTTGGTAAAAGGTTTATCAAAAGAGGTTATGACCCTATCATTTTGCAACGCACTGCATGCTTGTTGGTGGACCCTTTTACAGTTTGTCACTATTCTTTCCTTTAATTGTGCGATGACCGGACAGGCTATGGACCCTATGATGGCGGTGATGTGACTGTCTTGTCGTGCCCTCAATAGTTTATTCTCTTGTTGCTCTGGCTTCTGCCAAGTCATTGAGTACCTTCTTTGTGGCTTTCTAGGCTATTTTTTTTTTGTATTTATATATACACGAGCATATTTGTGTTTTACTTATATTGCCTATTAATGCTGCCTTGTCGGTTATAGTTCATGGCGGGGATTTCTTTATTTACACTGTCCCGTTTAATTGGGTTGACAATAGGGTAAGTATGAGGTTTGGTGCACCCTAGAACCTGGTTTAAACCCAAGCGACCTTTTTTGCCACTGACCATTCCAAGGCGGTAGCCCTATTGTTAACCCTTTTGTGTTTGTGATTTCTGGCCTTATATTCATCTTTAAATTTGTTCTGTGTTTCTGTGTGTGTTTGTGTTTGACTGTCGTCCTTGAATCCTGCTTTTCCTGTTCGATTTTTATATCTATATTCATTCCAAATCAACGGAACTATTCTTTATTCCCTTGATCTTATTATAACAAATACAATTTTCTGGGGTTTATCGTTCACTATTTATATTGAATTACGTCTACACTTTTCGGAATTGTGCTAAATTAGGCGTAACTGGTTTATGTTGTTTTGTTTTATTTATGAGAAAGTGTGTTCTAAGTTAAATGAAATATGGTCCGTGTTCAGCGTTGCAACATCGTATGAACATCAATATTAAACTCCAGTTGTGAGACATGATATTGTTTATTGAGATCTTCGATGTCATTGAATCTATTTTGCATCATGTTATATAAGGTCAGCTCCATAATTATACTTGTAAGAAACGGGAGAAATATACAGCCAAACCTGTATTAACAAGAATACGAAAGGAGAATTTTGGAAATCGTCGAACACGATAAATACAAAAAATATCACAGTCTCGGTTTGTTTAAGACTGTTTATGAATGGTATTGAAAACTGCTCGCTACTGTTCACGCCCCTCTAGCCCCGGGTTGAGCAGAACGCAATATTTAAACATTTCAATAGTACGGACGTGTGAGCCATCCCACAGATGGCATGCATATGACGGTAAACACAGAACCATTAATGTGGTATTTTCTTACCATTCTATTAAGAGGCCACAAAAGGGAAAAGTAAAATTTGTCTTTTGCCTCACGTGGTTGATGGGATTTAGTTTTGTTTACACTGTCTTGTCTATTTGGGCTCTGAAGACAGGATAATAGCGAGGATTGTGCGCATATAAAATCGATTCAAGCTAACCAGTAGGCCTTATTGCCTACTGACCGTTCCAAGTCGGTAACCCTGTCTTCACCACCCTTTCTGTTGTTTTTTGTCTCTTTTCATTTTTGTTTACACTGTCTTGTCTATTTGGGCGCTGAAGACAGGATAATAGCGAGGATTGTGCGCATATAAAATCGATTCAAGCTAACCAGTAGGCCTTATTGCCTACTGACCATTCCAAGTCGGTAACCCTGTCTTCACCACCCTTTCTGTTGTTTTTTGTCTCTTTCATTGTAGTGTCAAGTTTTTGTTTGCAGTACAGTGCGGACCTACGATGCCATTGCGTTCAGAGGCTGTGGTTTCTATAGGACCCTATATATCATTTTTCTAAATACAGATACATTTTAATTTAAAACAGTACTGTAATAATTAACTAAACTATATTAGCCGCGTTTTACTAGAAACTCTATACATAATACGACACAAACTCGGCCAATATGAAAAAAACAACAAGGTCAATATGAAGAAACTCGCGTTATACGAGATTTACGTGACATCATTCGCGTTAAGTGGCATCATTCGCG
The DNA here is from genome assembly GCA_037043455.1 of Cyrtodaria siliqua. Classification (NCBI taxonomy): domain Eukaryota; kingdom Metazoa; phylum Mollusca; class Bivalvia; order Adapedonta; family Hiatellidae; genus Cyrtodaria; species Cyrtodaria siliqua. The sequence continues at coordinate 115,473 of JAWPHD010001054.1, forward strand.
CTCGCTTATCAACATATAAACGGAATTAACGCTCCTATAATAAACGCAAATAATGTCAAAATAATTGTATTAAAAACAAATGCTACCGTAGTAGAAGTTAATTAATAAAACTGTCATTAATTTTCCGAGTTATTGGTCCTCGTAGAGTCATATTGGCTCGCGGCATTCGGCCTTGGGCCAGTATGACAATCATTGGACCAATAACTGGGACAATATGAAATCACTTAATTAATGACATCATAATACATTCATCGTTTTCGTGCCGAGCCTAATAAACATGATAGTAAAAGGCACTGACATAATATTATATTTATCATGTAGATTATTCACATTTTCTGTATGATGTACTTTTATAACCTATTTCGTAGTATATTACGCTTGTCGAGGACGCCGGTGGTCTCCTGAGCAAGTATGACGGTATGCTCTGTATCGTTTTATATATTTGTGAAAGATAAACATGCGCTTTGTGTTAAACTGTAATTGAAACGGCCTTTTTATTATTTAACTGTATTGGAATAGTTTTGAAAGTTATTATATGAGAATATTTAAAAAGTGGACATTGGTCATGCTTGATGAATAACAAAGTGTATCGAAATCTTGAGGTCTTATATGTTTCAAAATGTATACCAAATATAATTGCGAAACAGTACATGCATGCAGTTTTGATATATCTAATACATTTACAAAATAAGGAACTTTTACTTTTCTTTGTCGCTACCACTGTCAAGGACACTAATTCGAAACAATGAAGACAGTTACATATTCACCAAAACAAAGTTTAATTGCGATGAGGATAGGGTAAGAGTGAGGTTTGGTGCACCATGGAATCGGGGCCTTTTTGCTACTGACCGTTCCAATGCGGTATCCTGTTGTAAACCCGTTTGTGTTTCTGTTTATGGTGTCGCCTACTTTGCATTTTTTTAATCATGTGATTGTTGTTCGTTTTGAATGGCTGAGTTTTGTGAATGCTGCATTTCTTGTTCGACTTTTTTTCTACCTTTAAACCCATTTACATGTATGATAGTCTTAGCTACTAGTTGTGACTTTAAAAAGTGTAACACTAATCCCATTAACATACTTTAATATATAAGCATAATTGCTAAGCCAATGAAATCCCTCTTATAGCTGCCAGTTAAAAGCCGAACTATCAATCGCATATCCGCCATGCTGAATATCTGAGAAATTATCATTGCTTTAAATAAATTTCATAAAAATAAAGATAAAAACTTAACCTTTACATATTATGTCTATAATCCAAGTGCAATATTATCGAATTAATACATTCAGTTATGTGTAAAATGAGACATAACCAAACTAGTACGAAAGAATACATTTGGAAGTTGTCAAACACGAAACATACACAATTTCTGCAGTCTCGGTTTGATTGAGTTCCTGATGAAGGTCATTGACTTACCGAAACTAGTTCGACTTTAGTCGTGTGTCCTAATACACTTCTTTACTAATTGTTAAATTGTCAAAATGAAATTTGAACAGACTTGAGGGCTAACAATAAACAAGACATGAACTGAGTACGAATAAAATATTTCAAGGTTGCTGTTCACAAAAAAATATCAACCAAAAATGTTTGCTAAAATGTTGATAACCGCCTGTCCTGACAATCAACAATTCATAAACAGGATTTTAAAAAAACCACATAGAAATTTAAAAAATAAAAGACGATGGGTTAATTAATAAGATTATTCGTAGAGACAAACACACTTGTATGAGGTTAGAAATACTGAACTTCAAAGATACATTTTAAACATGAATGAAATATGTCAAGGTTGATCTTCACAAAAAAATATCAACCAAAAAGGTTTGCTAAAATGTTGATAACCGCCTCAGTATCCTGACAATCAACAATTCATAGTAGACAGGATAGAAATTGAAAACATAAAAGACGATGGGGTAATTAATAACTTAAAGATTATTTATAGAGAAAAACAAACGTCTTTCTTTTTTCAATTTATTGTAGAGACAAACAAACGTCTTTCTTTTTTCAATTTCTTTGGAGATTTTAAAAAATATCCATAGAAATTGAAAAAAAGAAAGACGACGAGTTAATTAATAAGATTATGTGTATAAAAAAGCAATCTTGTATGCGGATAGAAATACTGAATTTCAAAGATACATTTGTATAAAGCTCTGATAGTAGCCTACTGACCAAAGTTCATTTACGATAGGTAAGCAAAGCACATCACTATGAGGGTATGTCTACATCAGGACTGTATGCTTTAATACTGAATGTATTAATATCATCGTTGATGTAATGTATCAATCTCTGCCCAGAGTACACTCGTCCCTCATTTGACTCTTGTCAACGTCAAAGGAAGTAGGGCAAACGGTTAGGTCACGTGATTATTCAAAAAAGTTATGACGATGTTAATAATAAATCCTTTTGCGTGATCTGCAAAGAAAAAATATAGACCTATATTATTTATTTCTATGAGTTAATTTTTTTAGTAATTTTCTGTTTTCATGCATTATTTCAAATCTTGCAACATCTAATTTGCAGATATTCTGAAAATAATATTTACACAAGAAATAAATAAGTTTCAGGCAAACATATTCCAATTTAATAGGTTTTACCAAAACCTTGTAATTTAGTAGTTAGCAGAGATATATGGGAGTGCAAGGAACGATTACTCTGTGTGGAGATTGGTAATGTATAGAAGGAAAAACATGTTTCTCAATTTTAATTTACACACGAGTATAGTTCTATATTTCCCTCAACTACTCCGTATACTCAGATCGAGGAAATCTGAATTCAAACTGTGGTAAAGTTTGCTTAAGGATAATACTTAGTATGCAAATCATAACACTTCACATAGCTGATATGCGAGCATGCATATCACTTTTTTTTTTGTGAACCTGCATTACTTTGCAAGATCTAGAAACATGTTTTTCATAGTTACGAATAATTTGAATACTTGAATAAAACTTAACAGAAACATAGTTGTCTAAACTGAAGAAAAAATATTCAGATTATCTTATAACTCACGTCTCCTGTAGCAATTCCTAGGAGACGGAGCCGTCCAATTTCCATCACTTTCAAATATCTCCCGCACAGAAATAGTTTTTATACAATCAGGATTTCCTAATTAATGAAATTCGCATATTGACGTAAACACATAAAGAATGCATATGTTTTAGATTATATATTTTTTTCAAATCCAATAAGGTATAACATTTTTCATAGGATTTGCTTTACCATAATACATAAAGGCAATTGCATGTTGGCCTTTGAAAAATTGTTATTTAGAAAGCGCGTCACAGCTATGAGGCACCATACGTGACTATATGTTGCAAGATAAATATATACGTAGTATGTAAACTATATATATTGAATACAAAAATATATGTGATATACATAATATGTTACTCCGAAAAATATATATTGTGTCCCTTAAATATATAATGATACAGACAAATATATAAGTTATTCCGAAAAATATATATTGTGTGTCCCTAATCTATATATGATACAGACAAATATATATGATACTCCGAAAAAAGATAGTGTTCATACAATATATATTGTAACGCGATATAGCGCAAATGTATATGTTATTCCGAAAAATATATTCGATTTCTAAAAATATATTGTCTTCGCTCGATATATATAGACGGTATGCAATAGATAGAGTATGGTTTCATTGAGTTGGTTAATTTAAACATCGAGGTGTTTAAATTAACCAACGAGATGAAACCATACTCTATTTGTTTTGTAGCATGTCCATTTCAGCTCCCTGCCATACTCTAACTTGCAATAACTGGTATTTGTAGTACATCATTTATTCTGACAGGTGTTATTTTCAATTAAACGATTTACATCTGTGCTATTAGAATGAGAATTGTCAGTGACCATGCTACAAATATATATATAGACGTGAATACTAGTTATTGTATCCCCAAATATATATACATACACTAGTCAAAATTGCTAACCGATCACTTGTTATTTCCTTATTTATTTGTCTCAGAAAAAAAAATGTATATGAAATTGGAAATAAATGTATTGAAAAATGTTCTATAAGTAATCACATCAGTAAAGCAAAGTATATTATGAATTTCAAAGAAGTTTATTTTATCGAAATTCACAGATACCAGTTATTTCAAAATTTACAAAAATCAATATCGCGTATGACAGCCGTTTGCGCGTTTAACAGCTAAACAGCGTTGTCGCATGGAATTTATGTAGTTATGTAGAAAACGCTGAGGTATGTTATTCCAAACATTGACAATGTCCCTTGTGAGGTCACAATATTTTGTTGCCTTGGTAACTTTCGCACACGACAGTCGATTTCGTCCCACACATGTTCGATTGGATTTATATCCGGATAACATGGCGGCCACTCCACTGTTCGAATGTTGTTGCTCTGAAGTAGCTGACGGGTAGTTGTTGCTATATGGCAAGGTGCATTGTCTTGCATGAATATCATCCCACGGTTAGCGCGAATATGGGGAATAAGCGTTGGTCGAAGTATTTGTTGCTGGTATTGGTCTGCGTTCAGGTTTCCTCGAACAACCACCATATCAGTTTTAGTGTGGGAAGGATGAGGAATATTATAAAACACAATAATGGACTTGAAAAAGAAAAAAGAAAACGTTGAAAATCGATTAAATAAATTAATAAAAATTAACAAATTACGCAATGTCCTTTAAATACCTGCCGAATCGAAGTACCAGCAATAATCATACCGACGGCCTGTCCACGCTCTTCCGTTGTCATCCGACGCATTTTTTATTTAATTTTTAGTAAGTTTTTGTGTTTGGGATTGAAACGATAAACAATTCCGAGAACACAAACACATGTTCAAATCTTACCTCGTGCAGCACGGAAGAATAATGCGATTTCGCGCCAAAATAAGCCACGAGACCAGATGTGCGGGTTTTGAAGTTACAAAGTGTATTGATTGTTTTGTTTGCTGATCATATTTATTTGTATGAAATATCAACTCAAAATATATAATATTTGATATAATATTCCAAATAATAAAATGACCAAAGTTCGACTGCTCAGCGCATATCCCGGATATCAAACGCAAGCAAAATGCAGTTTGTTTATTTTCCAGAGGGACTGGTGGTCACTGGTGTGTTTTCCAGTTAGTTTCTTCCATGGGAAGTGGTTTTGTGAGAATTAGGTAAGGAAGGGATTTATTTGAAACCTATTTTCGGGGGAGTAATTAAAAAAATAAATATATGCTAGATGTTATTCTGTAGATTCTGTTAGAGGTTAACGTTCACCCCCACCCCACCTTTTTTTTAATGTTGTTTAATCCGATGAATTGGGCTGGGCATGGAAGAGTGGTGGTGGTGGTTTGGTGGGGGTGGGGGGTGGGGAGCGTGGGAGAGTTGTGGTGGTGGTGGGGGGGGTCATAGGCTTTTTTTATGTGTTTGTACGTGTGTGTGTTTGGTGGATGGGATATGGGGGTTATTTTGCAAATTGGTTTAGGGGGAAGAGCTATGAAAGAGATTTCCTGTGGACCTCTGAGGAAATAGGGTGGTATTTTGTAGATTTCCCAGGTGACAGGACTTTTGTTTGTTGTTGCTGTTCTTCTATAATTCAGGGAGTATTCTTTTTTAAATCTTTCTTAGAGTCGGGGTAGTGGGTGAGGGTGGGCGGGGTGATGGGAAGGGGTGAGTACAGATAGCCGCCCATACCTGCCTAACATAAATTCATTTCTGTCTAATCTTCTGGTTATTAACGGCTTGCCATTCACTACCCGCGCACCATTGAGCATATCCGTGCTTAGTATGTGTTCAAGTAGCTAAGTGCCCACGAACATAGGAAACAGTCCTCAAAATCGCAGATTCAATCTCCGTAAACGTACACAGTACTGAATTCACATACACAATATGCATACACAATCTGTTAATAGATGCGAAAAATTTGAAACACAACTTATGATGTGTCTCACCTGATAATGTTTGGTTGGAATTTATTTTATTTGATCATGTGTAGGTAATGACAGTCGTTAATTTATTTGACGGCTGTGTAGCAGTCAGTCTTAGAGAACATAGTGTTTTTCTTCAAGATGAATGCTTTGGGCTAACGTATATATTTCCAATGCAAATATATATTTTGCAAACAAACAAAAACGTCCGAAAAGTAGTTGTTCGTCATGCGCAATGCTTTGGGATAACGTATATGTTTTCAAAACAAATATTTATTTGTAAAAAGACGTTACCAAAAGCTATATTTAGACACTATTTATTTATCGATATTTCATCAATATTTGTGACTGCAATACATATATTTGTTGAAATTATATATATTTATATCTTCAATACATATTTAAAAAACGAATATATTTTTCGGCATAACATATATATTTGCATCTACAATATATATTTAAGGCACAATCGTTTTTTTCGGAGTAACATATATTTTTGCGTCTACAATATATATTTTAGGGACAAAATATATATTTTTCGGAGTAACATATATATATGTCTGTATCATATATAGTTTCGTATTCAATATACATATTTTGCACACAACGTATATATTTATCTTGCAACATTTAGTCACGTATGGCGCCTCATACGCAACCAATGAGTGTTATTCAAATTGTTCAGAACATATACAAATGCGGTTTATACAATCTGTTAAACTGTCGCATCCGATCTCTACTTATTGATTTTTTGTCATGAATATCATTATATACTGTAACAATGCGAAAGTGTTGTTACATTTTCTTCTGGGGGAAATTATTATCTTTAACATGAACCTAATGGAAGTAAAATATTCTTAGTAATCCTTTCATTATTTTTGTTTCAAGTTTCAAGTTATAGACGTGACGTGTAGTCCGATATCAAACAGATGAAATGACGTGATACTAAAATAAACATATCACCACATCTGAAATGTTTGAAGCAGTAATTTAAAATAACACTGACGTCATGAAGGAAGATCAACTGATAGTCATGTTCAACATCAATCGATTGCATTCAAATGCCAAGGTTATCTTTCAAAAGCCTATTATGGCTTTTTCTGGCTGCAGACAAAAGTACAATTAAAAGGTGTGTGGTGATGGAAGATATAATCAATGTATCAATGACGACATACGCCACTTTGGCATGGCATTACATTTAAAACAGCGGTGGCTAACTTCACAACAGTGATGGCATACAAAACTCTGAAAAGGTACTACCTTTACAACAACGGTGGCATACACCACTCTGATATAGTACTTCAGTTAGAACAACGGTGGCATACACCACTATGATATAGTATTACCTATACTAAAACAGTGACTTACACCACTCGGCCATAATATTAAATTTACAACAGCGATGGCGCCATACACACGACTCTGAAGCATACACCGCTCTGCAAAAGTACTGCCTTTACAACAACGATGGCATACACCACTTTCCCATAGTACTCATTTTATAACAGCGGTGGCAGGCAACACTCTGACCGAGTAGTATCTTTACAGCAATGGTGGCAAATACTACTCTGACACAGTACTGCCTTTACAACAGCGGTGGCATACACCACTCTGAACGAGAAGTACCTTTCCAACAAAGGTGGCATACACCACTCCTACATAGTACTAACTTTACAACAACGGTGGCGAACACCACTATGTCATAGAATAACCTTTACAACAACGGTGGCATACACAACTCTGCCATATTACTACCTTTACAACAGAGATGGCATACACCACTCTGACGTATTACTACCTTTAAACAACTGTGGCATGCACCACTCTGCCACAGTACTACCCTTACAACAGCGATGGCGCATACCACTATGACTTGAAATAAAACTACCATTACAACAGCGATTGCATATTCGACTCTGACCGAGTACTACCTTTACAATATCGATGGCATACACCACTCTGACATAGTACAACCTTTACAACAACGGTGGCATACATCGGTCTGACATAGTACTACCTTTACAACAACGGTGGCATATACTACTCTGCCATGACTCTGACATTGGACTACCTTTACAACAACGCTGGCATACACCACTCTCTCATAGTACTACCTTAACAACAGCGATGGCATACACCACTCTGACATTGTACTACCTTTACAACAACGGTGGCATACACCACTCTGACACAGTACTACCTTTACAACAACGGTGGCATATACTACTCTGCCATGACACTACCTTTACATCAGCGATGGCATACACCACTCTGACATTGGACTACGTTTACAACAACGGTGGCATACACCACTCTCCCATAGTACTACCTTTACAACAGCGATGGCACACACAACTTTGACATAGTACTACCTTTTCGACAGCGATTGCATGCACCACTATGCCATGGCACCGCCTAGTCAACAACGATGGCATACATCACTCTGCCATGTTACAACTGCCTTTACAACGGCGATGTCATACACCACTCTATCATGGCACTACCATAACAACAGCGATGGCATACACCACTTTGCCATGTCACTACCTTTACCACAACGATGACACAAGTCCTTCTGACATAGTACTACCTTTACCACAGCAATGGCATACACCACTATGCCATGGCACTACCTTTACAACAAAGATGGCATACAACACTCTGCCATGACAGTTCCTCTACAAAATCGATGGCATACACCACTCCCTACATAGTACTCACAACTCTGACCGAGTACTACCTTTACAACAACGGTGTCATACACCACTTTGACCAAATACTACCTTTGCGACAATAGCGGCATACATCACACTGACCAAGTACTACCTTTACAACAACAGTGGCATACACCACTCTGCCATGACACTACCTCTACAACAGCGATGCCCTACACCACTCTGCCATGTCACTACGTTTACAACTCCGGTGGCATACACCACTCTGCCAAGGCTCTAAATTTACAATAGCGATGGCATACACACGAATGAAATAGTGCTACCTTTTCGACAACGGTGGCATATACCACTCAAACAAAGTACTACCTTTACAACAGCGGTGGAATGCACATCTGCCAAGACACTACGTTTACAACAACGGTGGCAAACACCACTCTGACATAGTACTACATTTACAACAACGGTGTCATAAATCACTCTGCCATAGTACTACCTTTACAACAGAGATGGCATACAGCACTCTGACATATTACTACCTTTACAGCAAATGTGGCATACACCACTCTACCATAGTACTACCTTTACAACAGCGATGGCATAACCCATACTACCATTACAACAGCGGTGGCATATTCCACTCTGACCGAGTACTACCTTTACAACAACAGTGGCATACACAATTCTGACATAGTACTAGCTTTACAACAAAGGTGGCATATACTACTCTGCCATGACACTACCTTTACAGCAGCGATGGCATACACCTCTCTGATATTGGACTACCTTTACAACAACCGTGGCATACACCGCTCTGACATAGTACACTCTTTACAACATCGATGGCATGCACCACCCTGCCATGACACTACCTCTACAGCAGCGATGAAATACACTACTCTGACACAGTACTACCTTGACACACAAGACTCTGACAAAGTACTACCTTTACAACAACTGTGGCATACATGACTCCGGCATAGTACTACCATTACAACAGTGATGACACACAAGACTCTGACATAGTACTACCTTTACAACAACTGTGGCATACATGAATCCGACATAGTACTACCACTACAACAGTGATGACACACAAGATTCCGACATAGTACTACCATTACAACAGTGATGACACACAATACTCTGACATAGGACTACCATTACAACAGTGATGACACACAAGACTCTGACATAGTACTACCATTACAACAGTGATGACACACACGACTCTGACAAAGTACTACCATTACACCAGTGATGACACACAAGACTCTGACATAGTACTACCTTTACAACAGCGATGACATATACCACTATGCCATGACACTACATATTCAACAGGCATTCATCACTCTGCTATGGCACCACTGTCTCTACAACGGCGATGGCAAACACCACTCTGTCATGTCACTACCTTTACAGCAGCGATGGCACAGAAGACGCTGACATAGTACTACCTTCACAAGTACCATTAAAATAGAATGCAGACAAAAAAACTAAAACTAAATTGTATTAAGTCAAATTAACTGAAAACGACTAACAGGAAAGATATGAAAACATGTACATTACACGCGCATGAAAACATGTACATGACATTGCAACAACTACACATGTGTTCATTTCACATGGGTAAACAATTCAAATTCTGGTGAATTTACCAACTGACATAATGTTAAATTAATTAACCCACAATGTTCACAAAAGCACAAACATTCACATTTCATGTTAAACATCCATTGTTCTTACTGGATTACTATCTGGGCAACCCACAGCATTCCAATCTGACATTTGTGTACGTCGAGAAGTTCCAAAATCTATTTTTAGTAGTATAGTGAAATTGATTCAGAAAGCCTCTAGAGATGATACAGGCTTTTGTATTCTATTGTAGGAAAATAAAAGTATAGGTATATAATTGATTGGTATGTAATAGTATTTTTTATTTCACCCCAATCTACTGCGTTAAACCTTTTCCTTGTATGCTGTATTTTTCCGTCAGAATCAGCAATCATGCTAAAAATATGCGCGGATCTCTTAATTACAACCCGTTTAAACATAGCCGCTTACCCCATTCGCTGTTCAGCCTCGTTATAGAATCTGTCTACGTGTGTCCCAAAATAATTTGGCGTCTTCAAGAAATGAAAGCGGATAACGGAGAAAGTCGTTTATCAAATAATTGGATTAATCCGCTTATATGTTTGCAGTTGGTTAAGCTTAATCCAATGTCAGAAGCAACATTTATCACGATACCAAGTAATCCTTTTCTTTGAATTTGCGCCGTGGAAAGCCAATTATTTACCGTCGAGAAGAAAGGGATTATTAGCACGGTTGGTGTAACTTTTCATATCGGAAAATGGTGTATACATTGATTTTTGTCTAGAGACCAAACGTACTTATGCCATATCAATGCATGATAGTTCCAACAGGCAGAACAGTGAAACGAAGTTCATAATGAGCAACATTCCAGAACATTTAAGTTCACATTCAAACATTACGCTCAAGAAAAATGTAATATTCTATTTGTTGTTTAAAGCCAGCATAATAAAAAAAAAGCGATCTACATTTCCAACTAGAATATCAACATAAGAACAATCGAGTATTATTAGGCAACACAGGGATATAGATTTAGCTGTACAACTTACTGTCAAATAATCTAGTCATGTACATACTAACACAAATAAACCAATTCTAACAACTGAACTTTAACACTGATGTATTCATTCAGTCAGTTACATCTACACCTTCACCACATACGACTATGTTCATATCATGCGTATTCATAAATATTTCGCGGCAACACGTATGGCAACATATGTGTTGTTTTGACTAAAATACGATTGGTAAACAATTAGAATAATTGAAGCCACTTTCTTGTTCACTTGTTTCGCGTTTGGCGCAAGCCACCGTTTTGACTGTGGCTTTGCGTACCAAGAGTCGGGTGCATTGGTCGGTACCATCTAAGTTCTTAAAATGCTTTTTTTTGTAATAAATGGTGCCTTTGAATAACTTTTATCCTGTAAGCCTGGAATGAGTAGTGTATGAACTGGTCAGACAAAATGGCAAAATGTACGTGTGCTGTGGACTTCCGCAACAAACAAAACGTTTTATATAATAGTAAAAAACACACACATTTTCACATAGTTTTTGGATTTATTTCAAAAGTGTTTTATGTAATTTAACTATGCCCCACCACGAAAATGTTACCTTTGTCCGATCGTCTGTCCATGGGTACCTTCAGATGTTACATTCAAATATTTGGTTAAGTTTGTTTCACAGCAACCATGAGAGCAACATTTTCATACCAAAAAATATCTCAATTTGAATGTGCTACTTTTGCACTTTGTTAATTTATATTCGAATTTTACATTGACGTCTGTGCAGATATCTATTTTTCAGACACCAAAAGCCGTATAGCTTTCAATGTTCATATATTCTTACATCAATATAAATAACATTGACCCGTTGTTAGTACTATGTTCATTTATTCCATTTCTCACACAATTACAGCTGTAGAGGTTTCAAAACTTTATGAGATCAACACGCTCCTACCGAAAATAGGTAAATGGATTGACCTTCACCTGCTACCTTTTTTTAGATGCCTGAAATCGGGGAATATGTGTGTCATGGACATATCTTCAAGTTATACGTTGTTTCTTTGTAGGATTACACATTTTACTACGATCTTACTGCAATATTTCGTATGTGTCGTGCTCGGCCGTTTCCAAAGGTCCATTATCGTACTCTTTTTTAGTAGTAGAAACAACATATGAATTATATGAAGGTTGATAAACTTTTACCTTGTTAATATATGTGTCAATTCCTCTGTGTTTTGGCAGTTAGTATCCATATGTATATGTAGATACAACATGGCTACTTCTTGTCTAAATAATTAATCTACTACGAGAAAATAAGAAAAGTTACAGCCTTAAAGTCACCAAAACCATCTTCAACAAACCAGCGCATATACATCTACAAATTTATCTAGATTTCAGTGAAATGAGCATTTAAGACAAATATAAATTAATATTTCAGTACATAATACTACAGTATATCATTTCCTAAAACAAGTATAACACATAGAGCATTTAGACAAAGATATTAAGAAGAAATGTAATAATATCATATACCATACATTTTTCGCTATGACTAATGTTATTAATGACATAATCATATAAAACATATAGCACCAAGTCGTCAAAGTAATCAGAGTTTAAAGCAGCGAAGAAAATATAACTTTACGTTTGAAGAAAATGAAATATGGTAAAAATACTGCGTTTGTTTACATTTTTAATGACAGTTCAATACCACGATGCAACTGAACCCGTGTACAAACTAGCGTGTTGATATCTACAAACTCAAATTCGCTTTTTTGCTTCATATCACTTTTTTGGTGAACCTGCATTACTTTGCAAGATCCAGAAAAATGTTTTTCATAGTTATTACGAATAATTTGAATACTTGAATAAAACTTGACAGAAACAGAGTAGTCTAAACGGAAAAATAATAATTCAGATTATCTGAGAACTCATGTCTCCTGTAGCAATTCCTAGGAAACGGAGCAGTCCAATTTCCATCACTTTCAAATATCTCTCATACAGAAATAGTTCATACATTTATCAGAATTTCCTAATTACTGAAATTTGCATATTGACGTAAACACATAAAGAATGTATATTTTTTTGATTTGTATTTTTTTCAAATCCCATCAGGTATAACATTTTTCATAGGATTTGCTTTACCAAAATACATTAAGGCAATTGCATGTTGACGTTTGAAAAATTGTTATTTTATTGATTTCATTGACATGCCTAGTATTTTTCGAGATACTCATGTAGTTGATTCTATTCCAAAATATTTCAAAAATTCCGAAAGTGTATAATTTGTTATAAGTATAAAAAGCCTATTAGAAATATTATTTTCAATTACAACAAAATAGTTTCTGACCTTGATATAGTACATAACACTCCTAAGGAATGTGAATGCAACACATCAACAGTTTGCTATGCTCCAGCAGGTCATGTCATCACTGGTAATTTTGATATTGTTGATAAACGTATTCGGTATTTGTTTTCGAAAGGTCCTAAATATAGATTACCTTCAACTATTGATTTTAATGCCTGTCGTGCCCAGATCGCCCACTCCATTGAAGACTTTAGTATAAAATGGTGTCGTAGAGAACATGCGGATCCAAACTCGCTTTCAACTTGGAAAAAGTCAATTCTTAAAAGTATAGGTACACGTATTAACTTTTATAAAGCTAACCCTTCTTTACTTCCTCTGAGACCTAGGTTTTCCTTTCGTAATTTAAAATCGGGAATTCGGGAATTTCATAATAAATTGTTTTAGTTCCTGCAGATAAAGCAGCTAATAATATAATTATTGTTTGACGCCTACATTACGTCAATGATGTATCTCTGGAACTCGGCAGCACTAATTCGTATACTCCAGTAAATTCTACTGAGAATGATGTTGTTTCCGCACATATCACTCGTTGCACTACTTTAAGGCTGGTGTAGACGATAAGCAAAATGCCTACTATGTACTGGATTCCTAAATTACATCAAAATCCGTATAAGGCCCGCTTTATTTCGAATTCTAGTGCCTGCACCACCACAAACATCTCCAAACTTTTAACTTCTTGTCTTACTGCCGTTAAAGATCACGTTAAATTATTTTGTGATACAACTTATGAAAACTCTGGGATTAATTTATTTTGATTTATAAAAAATTCAGGAGATGTCCTTGATACAGTTTTCAATAAACGTCAAGTTTCATCAATAAGCACTTACGACGTCTTTACACTATATACTACCTTACCACATCACCTTATTAAAGACAAGCATATTGGGCTCATTCAAAAAACATTCGCTAGGAAAAATACTACATTTTTGGCTTGTAATAATATTAAAGCGTTTTTACTAACGGCAGTTTAGATAACTGCACTACGTGGACTTGCTATGAAGTTTGTGAAGCACTCATTTTTATATTAGATAATATTTTCGTCAGGTATGGAACCACCGTTTATAGACAAATTGTTGGTATCCCTATGGGTACGAACTGTGCACCACTTGTCGCAGATTTGTTTTTATATTGCTATGAAAGAGATTTCATGTTGAGTCTTTCACCAGATACCCAGGCAGATGTTATTGAAGCCTTTAATGACACCTCTCGGTATCTGGATGACATATTAAACATTGACAACCCTTTCTGTCTAATTATGGTTAATAATATTTGTCCTAAAGAACTTCAGCTTAACAAGGCTAATATTTCTGATAATAACGCTTCTTTTCTTGATTTAGATCTCTCTATTGAAATTATTAGCAAAATCTATGACAAGAGAGATGATTTTAATTTTGACATTATTAATTATCCCCACTTAGATGGGGATGTTCCCCGAGCTACTTCTTATGGGGTCTATGTTTTTCAGCTTATTCGTTTTTCAAGAGCTTGTACTCGAGTTGAGGACTTTAATATTCGTAATCTGTGTATAATGTAGGTTTAAAAATATTTTTAACTCAAAAAATGCGATAACCTGTTTACAATTACCCATTAAATGTTTTAATTTACAATATGCATATGTTTAAGCCGAAACTAAGGTTTTATGACATACCCCAGCCAACCCCGTTTTCGCTTCTTGGAGAAGAGGTTGGATGAGGTATGCAAGTTAATACTCGGACCACGTAATGGTGAATGAGACTGTTACATCTTATTGTATGTGATTTTAAGAGATTTCAATATGTTAATGTATGGCTACCAGACAGATTCATACTTATTATTAGAATAAAGATAATTAATATCTTTCCTTTTTTTCTTTTCTTTTTTTTGGCGGGGGATGTTGTATATTGGTCATATTGATGATATGCTGCCAGAGTGTCTTTTGACTAACGGCATGCTATTGATGAAACTTGACAGTCTAATAACATTGTATGCGTAATAGTTTCTGTTTTAAACGTTACTTTTGATTATGATTGGCATCTCCTGTGTTACACCCTGTCTGGGATATATTTGAGAGAGTCAGTGTGAACTTTGATTTTGGACAATTATGAACACCAAAAATTTAACTTCTATATATTAAAGTGCAATCAAACATAAATTAAGACGTTTGAGTTTGAAAATTGTTTTATTCCCCAAATTGCAACACCGGGTCTACATGTTTGTTTTTAACGCCTCATTTATGAATCTATAACTTAAGTACAGTAAGTGAAGAAGGAATATTGTCTTGCATAAAGAAAATCGTGCAACGTCATTAATAACATGAATAAAAAATGTAGGTTCCCGATTGTAAATAGTATAGTTCAACATATGTAACCAATAGTGTCTCAAATATTTACATTTAGTTGACCTGGACCTTTGGCGGTAATAATGTATAGTATCTCGGCTTTTTACATTTAGTTGACCTTGACCTTTGGCGGTAATAATGTATAGTATCTCGGCTATTTACATTTAGCTGACCTAGACCTTTGGCGTAATAATGTTATAGTGTCTCGGCTATTTACATTTAGCTGACCTAGACCTTTGGCGTAATCATGTTATAGTGTCTCGGCTATTTACATTTAGTTGACCTAGACCTTTGGCGGTAATAATGTATAATGTCTTGGCTTTTTACATTTAGTTGAGCTAGACCTTTGGCGGTAATAATAGATAATACAATATACAATATACCACAGAAACACCTTTGTCTTAAGTATCGATATAGTTATGTAGTCGGGAATATATGCACTTGTCATATGTTCATGTATCCATGCGCACTGCAGGCAATATAAGACGATCTTGTATACATGCATATAAGAAGTACACGCAAAGCAGGTTGTCATGGTCCTTGTCGTAATGAAGTTCTGAGAATATTTCTATATTTCAGATATAGATGAGGATAAAGGTAATACAATGCTGCAAAGGTGTTTCAAAGTGTATGGTAACGGTAGTTATGATGAAGCTTTTTATTTATACAAAGGTGCACATGTTAAAATCTCCAATCTCTAGTAAAAAGATTTTGTTTCTTATTTCTCCACTTTCATTAAAGAGATGTAAATCGAGAAAAGAAGCGCCAGTATCAGAAATATGCGCTTTGTTGAATTTAAGTTCTTTAATAAAGACACCGAAAGGTGTTATAAAAGACGTCGATGATACTTACATGAACATGATGTGCAGAATTCGTACCAATAGAGACTTTACATACATACACTAGACACAAGATATTTTGTGATATATTTTATTTCAATCATAAGGTAATACTATACGCTTTTTGATACTTATAGGATATAGTTTAGGCTTGCAAAATATTGAAACAATGAAGCAAACAACCAGTGGTTTTTATCAATATAATATAAAGAGATATCATAATGCAATTGCCGCCTTTTAACGTCTACATACCTATTTAATACTTGAATCACTACATAATACTTGTAAAATAATCAGCTCTTCCAATACTTCCGCCTAAATGAAAGTCATTTTTCAAAAATTATGTTTTCTATATTCGCTTTAAATGTTAAGTAAGATGCGTTGCTGATATTGATACTGTGATTATTTATTTCACATTAAACAGAGAAGTAAACAACAATCTGACAACAGTTACGTTTGAATCTGTTTTCCGCAAAGGAAATCACTTTTAGTAACAACTAAATAAATACAGTTTTAAAATTTACATGTAATACATATTTTGCCATTTTTTATTAACGGCTATATCAAACAAACTTCCTTTGTTTGATTTCAAACTCTTTTCCACTGACCGTTCCCACTAGGCTACTGAGGTTGGCTCACTTTGAATTGTTATGCTTTGTCTAATATATAATTCTCAGCCGTTACCCTTTAACGTGTTTATGGCATCGTGCTGTGGTATGCTGAGATATATTTAATTGTCTTCACAGTTGCGTCCTAATCCCTAAGTTGAAGTCGTGCATTTCATATTTACATATGGATTTGTATTTATGGTATCATAGAAATAAGGCACTTTGAAGTACAATTATATAGTTCAAATGGGTTTTAAAAACAGTCAAGATTACGCAATACACGTGTCATGCACTTTAACCATTAACCCGCTAAGCACGACTATAATAGCCTTTGCGTCATTGTAAACCTAGATCAGCCTGAGATCAGCCGTGTAACTTGCAGGCTGATCAGGGTTTACAATGTCCGGCTGGTGATCAGTCATTTCCCCCAAAACACCCATTTGTCACATAAATGAAATGGTCTTCCAAGGGATCACCTTTTCAGTATTTATTAATTCAAAGGTTAAAGGGTAAAGATGTTGATGGCGAGGTCAATTTTTACATGTTTGCCGCAGTATCAATCTCAGTAGCACTATGACGACGGTATTCATCCTTTAACAAGCTGGACATGACTATATCTGTTTTCCGTCTATATGAGTAGGGTAGTTCATGATGGCGTTATTCGTCCAAGGCAAGATGTCCGTTTCTGTATCAACATGGTCAGTTCTCGATCAGGGCTGTGGTTTGATATCTGTGATCTAAAAGGAAAACCGTAATCATTTCAACATACATATCGCCACAATTAGTGAGTCTCACAATCAACGACCATATTATAACTAAAGTTTATGAATATTTCAGTGTATCACCTGATTTAACATATTCTTAAATACAATCCCACTTTGTACTAATATCCGTTTTACCTCTTATACAATATAGATATAAAAATCGAACAGGAAAAGCAGCATTCAAGGACAACAGTCAACCAGAAACACATTACCCATTACTGTTTATTAGGTTCTTACATCAGCTAGTTTTTTTTTAAAGTCGACCGTTTGTACTTGACCTCTGGCCCTAGGTGTCAGACCCTGAATCAGAAATATTTGTTGTGATCTAGGCATCCCAGGCATTATCTGCGTCAAATTTGACTGACTGACTAAAAGTGGAACGGACGGGACCACCCACAGTATATCCGCTTTTCCTTCGAAAATAACTGGTATAACGATTGCATCTGAATAATGTCACTTTGTAAATATAAGAAGCAACTGACGCGTTTGTTAATAAAAACATCTAAAAGGTTATAAGCAGCTTAAAAGGCGAGTTATCTAAATAAGTATTACCTACTTAAAATTCATGTTGTGGATATTTGTGTATGCATGACAATCAGAAGTGATAATAGATAGCATAAGTAACAAATGGTACTGCATGTTTAATTTGTTTATTAGCATATAAAACGCTTCAAACGTAGAGTGTGTGCGGAAGATAAATGCTCAAACACTTTTTTGATTGTTTAATACCGTTCCAGATTTATAAGAGCTGGTTTCTCTTTGTTTTGGAGTTTTGGCTGCTTTTAACTGTTCTGACTGTACTTATTATTCACCTGTGTTGTTTTCCTTTTTTCCTTTTTTAAGTTACAATATGTCTTTATACATTTTTACCAGGAACTTAATTGCTTATCACGTTAAGAAATCATGCTGAGATATTTCGGAAGTTACGTAAACATGTCGAATTACTCGTATTAAATAAACAATAAATTGTTTCATAATTTTCGTCAATTGAAATTTTCTTTAATCTTACACGATGCGTATTTATATGAATAGTTAGACTATACCGACTGCACGCGATATTTAAATTGTCTTAAGTTTCTATAAGTTTACGGATCAATGACAAAATTCGTCTTATTCACATACATTTCATATTTTGTAAACCACAATATGATAATATCCATTGCCATATTCAGTCGACACCAAGAAATGTCTAAATCAAATTCCGAGTAAGCACACTGCTTCCAAATATGAAGAAAGTACAGAAGGATTTCGAGAACTTTTGAAGGTAAATACAAACCATAATATAATGTACTTCACGAAACACAGTCATCGAAACACGACGTCGCGTTATTCGAGGTTACTTAAATATGCCTTTCCATTTTTTTCAAGCACCTTGTAGATCGAAGTAAACAAAGTATTATGCATTGGATATGTTAATACACACTTTAAAGTCAAAAACGGAAAATTTGCCAAACAAGGAATGTTCAAGAAATGAACATTCGTCAAAAGGCATTACGTGGTCCGAGTATTAGCTTTCATACCCAGTCCAACCCCTTCTCCAAGAAGCGAAATCGGCGTTGGCTGGGGTATGACATAAAACCTTAAATTCGGCCTAAACAGTTTGCATATTGCAAAATTAAACCATAGAATAGGTCATTTTAAACATGTTATCGCATTTTTTCCGAAAAAAGGTTTTTAAACGTGTTTTATTGTCAAAATATTATCCGTTATTTAATCCTGCTAATATAAGATTGTCCTTCGCTTAATGGAATTAAGGCGAGACCACCTAATGGGTTTTGGGATTTGGAATATTTGAAATCAGTTAATATGTATCTTTATTTAAATAACCAGTAATGTGTTGGCTCCGTACCATTCGTTGTATGATCCAAATTAGTTCTCGTCTTTTGACAACTCGCGTTACGCCATATGTCCCACAATGCTGAAATAAAAAAAAAATCTACTTTTAAAGGAATATACGACAATCGTAAAGTATTTATCGAGCATTCAAAAATGCACATGGATTTATCATTCGTTTAATTTGAAGTTTTTATCTTTTTATTTGTTATTCTATCATAGTTTTAATATACTGCAATATATTAAACAAATAGTAGTATGCAAAAACGATTTACTTAAAAGTATTCAAGTTATTATTATCAATGATTTGCAAACACGCAATTATCTAGAAAAACTAATGGGGCGCCGCGAGTTTTGAAAAATGTGACCTTTCAACATGTGCAATGAAATATATATTTTATAAATAATGTATAACACAATTTTTATTTGAACTACTGTTAAATGTAAAACGTGTTATGATATACTATTTTAAACATTATAAACAAACGCTATTTTTATTCTTTGTATCACAACGATTAATACTATGTATACCAATTAAATGTCGATCTAAAACTCATTTTGTTGCACTATCCAAATAATGTCACGCATTTTCATTTAGTTTACAAATAAAATAAATATATTTCAAATGTTTACCTTATATTTCGTTATATAAATTGTACTGAAAAAAGGATCCCTGGGATTCAAAAACCACAAACAAGAGAGAAACGTAGCAGACTCGGTTTAATTGAGTCTGTTCATGAGAGGTAATATAAGGGGAACACCTCTCACGCCCCAAAGCATCGGCTTAAGCAATATTCTACTTTAATGCCATAACGAATGGGCTTGATGATCCCAAAGGACCAGTAAGTAATAGCACTATAATAAATACTCATAAAGGTGATCCTTTGGGAGCAACAAACACAATTAAGAGAATTTATTGAGTCTGTTCATGAGAAGTAATGCAAGAAGAAACACCTCTCACGCCCCCTAGCACAGGCTTAAGCGGTATTCTACTTCAAAGCCACCTATACTGATCAATAATGAGCATTTGTACAGAATTCACATTAAAATGAAACATCTACATTTGTTATGATTGACAATTGATTTTATTACGATTTATGTTTCAATGTAATACATTGTTATAGCATCTTATCAAGATTGTTTGCATTTTGTTATTCATACAGGAACACTTACAAACCTTTATCTCCTCCATGAATTAGCTTCTAAACCATAGCTAGCTATCATATAAAGCCAAGTACCCATTTATTATAAAGCAAACGAGCATAAAATACGTATTACTATAGCTGATTACTCTGAATGGGATGATAACAGTCATAAAATTGTCTGAGAAGCTGAAACTAGTTGTATGCACGGATAAAGGTGTATTGTGCCTGATGTCAGTTCTAGTTATGACTATGTTGTGTTTTTGAAAATATAAAAAAATAAATATAAAAAGATATAAAAAAATATGAAAAGATATAAAAAAAAATATAACTGGTATATAAATATCAAAACACATATTATAATAATTATGATACTATGCAAGTATTATTAATTAAAATATTACAAAGTTATTGTGATTCAAATTAATTTATGTCGAGCAGAAGCAATAGGACGGTGGTTCAATTCCTGGCTGCGGCACGCCGATGTTTGAAATGACAATTATTCTGAATATTGAACAGAAGTTAGACACGAACAAGGTGTTATATAGTTTCCTCTTGTCGATGTCAACATCAGAATATATTCAACTGCACAGTATTTTGTGATGTGCTTTCTAAACACACTATGATGTAGCTTGTGTTGTTTGAACTTGAACACGGATCTGCTCGACACATATAATAGCAATTACAGTTCTGCGACAAGTTTTATTACAACTCGTATTTTATGGAGATGTGATTTGCAAACTTAGGAAGATTATCGGTCGTGATCATTTTCATGAATTATTTGTTAAAATTATAGAAGATTTATAAACAGAGGTTACGACCGAAATATTCTTCGGCGCACTACATGTTTATTTTTTTAGTGTTTTTTATTATAACACATATCTATGCTTTCTCGAATGTAAGGGGTTAACTCGGCGGGGATTATTATTTTTATTTACACAGTCCTGTTGTTTAGGGATGATGACAGGGTAAGAGTGAGGTTTGGTGCACCCTGGAACCGGTTAAAGTTCTCCGGCCATGTTTTGTTTCATGAACATGTTGATGTTTATTTAAATCGAAATCAATACACAACGATAGCTATTTACAATTCACACATTGCAATATCTGTGAAAAGCGAGAACACGATTTTATTTGATGACGTAGACAACTTTGAACTTTGAACAGGTAAATTAATCCACAGGTAAATGTATTTATCAATTATCTGGCAATTGGTGTGCAGCTATACAATTCAGATTTACCTCATTTCCTCGTGCAGTCAAGCAGTGGTAAAAGTAGTATCTACGTCATGCAAATAATACTTATTTTTACATACAGCTTAGTAGCGGTTTTAAATATATGTGTCTTCCGGAAATGTTCATATGATGTTTAAGAGTTAAATTTGTTAATTGATAATTGATACCAAAAGGGTGGCTATTCATCTTTCAACTCTCCGGTCGTCCCATTTTGCCAATGACCGTTCCAAGGCGGTACCCCTGTTGTCAACCCTTATATGTTTGTGATGTGCTTTTTACTGAACATGTTTGTGATGTACTTTTTTAATCACCTTTTCTTTTTAATACTTGTTGGAGTGACAGTATTCTGCGAATGCTACTCTTCCTGTTGAACCTTTTCTTTGAAAACAAACCTTTCGCCCTAGTGACTTCATTTCAAAACCTCGCTGTAAGTAAATAGTCGACTTTTTTCTTTTTTTTTCTTCTCTATTTGGTTTTGTATTGCAAGAATAATTTCATTTCGTCGTAAACCCACGCATACCTCGCAATAGCTACTTAAAATATAACCCAATAGTTATAACATTCATACTATTTGTATTTTATTACTAGCTTAATTAGTTTCAAATTGATCATTGTTTTGCATTCATCTTTGCTTTAGTTATATTATGACGTTATTAATTAAGCGGTTACATATTGGCCCAGTTATTGTTCCTAGGACTGTCATATTGGCCTAAGCCGAAGGCCGCGGTTCAATATGAATAAATCGGACACTATGAAAACTCTTAATTGTTTTAATTAACTTCCGCTACAGTTGAATTGTATTTAATGTATTGACATGATTTGCGTTTATTTATAGCAGCGTTATTTTATTTTGAAGTCGATAAGCGAGCATGAATGATGTCACTTAACGTGAATGACGTGCTTAAAGCTCCTATTGGCGAATGTCTTCATATTGGCTTTGGTTTTTCATATTGGCTTTGGTTTTTCATATTGACCGACTTCCGGTTATTATTGGCCGAGTTTGCGTCTCATTTTATGTATAGAGTTTCTAGTAAAACAAGGCTAATTGTTTAGCTAATTCTAATATAATATATACAATACATTGCATCATAAGTATTAAATAATCAGATTATAAGGTATACAACGATGATACAAACGAACTGCTTCACTACAATTAACGTGGGAAAAGGAACAATCAACGTAAACAGAAGTAACTCAACTAACTATAGTGAAATAGTTGTGGGGTAATGCTCCACATACTACCTCTCATGAACTGACTCAATATAACAAAGTCTGCTAATTTTCGCTCTTGTTTGTGTCTGTTGCTTCCAGTGGATCTCCTGTTCAGTATTTATTATATACGTATACACATCAAGTGTTTTCATATCCTCGTAGTATCCTTTTTAAGCCAGGGCAATTTGGAGAGTAAATGAAAACGCAAATTGTTACCAATGAAAAAAACGCAGTTAAAACCAAACACAGAAATATATTGTTAACAAGCTGTTACTTGAAATGCTATCTATCGAAGTTGAACTTACTGGTTTGCGAATTGTTTAGATGTAGTACATCTTCGTATTGCACATGTAATATTATGCATTCTATATGTTGCCTGGTTTGCCTGGTTTACGAAATTTTTAGATGTAGCACATCTTCGAATTCCATATGTGGTATAATGTATTTGATATGTTTATGGATAATATGACTAGGAATCTTAATTGTGTCTTAAAATTAAAACATATAAGGCTACTGTTTATCACCAAGGTGTATACAAACTTGCTAATTATATTTAATTTATTATTTGAATATCAAAGTCCAATGTCTGTTTTCAGAAGAATAATACATGCAAGTTAACACTGTTTATTTAATACAACTATATTCTCAGCATATAGAATAGTAATCCAGCATAACAATGGAAATAAAGAGTTGTTTTGATCAGCATCTTTGTATGTGACTATTATTAAATGAAACTTCCATTTTTTTTAAATATTTTAATATTTGCACTTTATAAAAGAAATGTATTCATACTCAGCTAATAACATAATTAAGTTAATTTGTGCGTATATATTCATTAACATTTATTAAGAGCTTGTATATCGGTTAATGGTAGCAATGTTTAAGTATAAAATCTTATTTTGTATATTAAATGTTGCATGCTCGTCTTAATTTAATTTCTCCACCACACAGTATATAGCCAATTTCAATAAGATAACACATAAAAAAATATTTTATTCTAGGTTTTTAAACTTAAACATTTACTATCAGACGTACGTAAATACTTGTAATTCAGCTACAGATGAAGAGTGTATATCGCGGAGCTGATTGAGCCCTGTTTATTAAAATAAAAATACCACAATAAAAACAATGATCGAAACATGACAACATCTCGGGAGACAGAAAACCGCAGCGGTTGATTACATATAAAACAACACTAATGGTTTACAATACATGACCGATAACATACTAAATGAGATGCTAAAATAAGCTCAGATGATCAAGCTAATGACATCAATGACTATAACTGTTGGAGTAACTGGAAATGACGACAATAACAAAGGAAAACGATATACGTGTAAATCATCTGTGCAATGCTAAACAAACACCACAAATATTAAGCTTTCTTATAATATAATATATTTTATTTCAACCAGTCCAGTACATAAATGGCAACATGAGGTTACACAACATAGTATATACAAACAGACTTCAGTAGGAATGCATATGAACATAAAATGTGCATATTACCAAACATAATTCGTCGTCAAAGACATTGACCTTCACTTCGTAATTGCGACTTATAAACATACACAATTTTAAATCAAAATGGTGATGGTAACGGTTTGACGGCGAGAGCTGTAAGATTTATTAACATAGTCATTTGGGCTAACTAATATATATCACAGCTTTAAACTGTTTGTCTTTGTTTCCCTTAATTGAAGGAAGAGTTAAACTACTTTAAGTAAAATCTGGGCAATACAGTTACTCAGGTTTCTTAAAATTATAATGTTTTTACTATTCATTAATTGTTCATACTTATAAACATTTGGTCTTACATAATACGATGGTTTGAGATACTGTTTTCGTATTTCTTTGAAGCAAATGCAGTTGAAAAGGTAATGCAATTCGTCTCCTATTTCTGAGGAGCATAGAGGACACAATCTTTGATTGAAAGGAAATTTATTCCATCGACCAGTTTCAAATGGTAACTTGCTGTTTCTTGTCCGAAATGTTATCAAACATTTCCTTTGTTTTTCTGATAGTGACAACAGGTAATTTTCAAACCGAACGGACGTTTTAAATCTTCTATAATTATAAGCACTACTAGAATTTTGCAATGTTTCGTACCATGAATTTATAAATAAATATTTGGGTTTCTGTTTATATGCGCCTATGTGGGTATGATTGTGCGTTCCAGATTCCACTGAACCCAAACTCAATTAAGATGTGTTTGATCTTTTTTATCCATTGAAATTTCACATTGGAACCGGCTTTGTGTTTAACCTGTAATGACTGACTGTACATTTGTGTAAATAACTTGTTTGATTCAGTATCTGTAAGTTTTTGTCCAGAAAGACACCATTCTAGCATATACATCACAATTAATAGGGTAAACACCAGTTTCCCCATAAACCATACAATTTGGCGTGCAACTTTTCATATTTAATATATATTTCAAGAACTTAAGTCATACTCTTTCTATAACGCCTAGATTACCGAAACCCCATATCTCAAAGCCATACAAAGTATAGGTTTTATAAGTTTGTTAAAAAGATCAATCTGCATATCAACTGGTAAAAGTAAGTGTTTTGCCCTTTTTAACTAAACGTTGCCCTTGCAGCTTGGTTTGCAACATGATTTTTGGTACTAATAAATTATCCGCTTTTACTAAAAAATATACCTAGGTATTTATATTGAGGTACAGTTTCAATAATGCCTTTATTCATTTTAAAAATAAAGTAGTTTTTGGGGTTACCATTAATACGAAAAAGACTCACATTGTAATTTTCTCTAAAGAAAACTACAATGTGAGTCTTTTTCGTATCAATGGTCAATTTCCATTGTTTACAATATAGTTCGAAAGCATTTAATGAATTCTGTAATTGGTCAACAGAGTCTGCAAAAAAGACGGAATCGTCCGCATACAACAATATGAATAGTTTTCTTAGATTTTCGTCGTTTATATGGCGAGAGGTTTTCACCTTAATGAACTCCAATATTACAGCTGAAAAAATCTGATTGAATATTATTGACAAAAATACATGATTTAATATACATGTTTTAATAAGGTTTTGCCATTTATATGAAGTGTATAAGCTTATGCCGGAGACCACTTCGCCATACTGTATCGAAGACCCTTTTTAAATCAATAAAAGCAAAGAACAGCTTTTTATGAGAGTTATACACCAATTGTATATAAAATAAATATATTATCCCCGTCGAGAAGTTCTTTCTAAACCCCGCTTGATATGGTCTTATACTCGATTTGGTAAATGTTTGAAGTCTATTGTTTATAACATCAGTAAACAGTTTACCTAGACAACTCAAAAGGGTTACTGGCTGATAATTCTCCAGATCAGCGATATCCCCTTTTTGTTTGAATATAGGTCTAATCATGCCGATTGTCCTACATTCGGGTACTAATCCTGTATCAAACATAATGTTAAAAAGTTTAATATAGACTAGCATCATTACATGAAGGGTTGATTTTATATGTTCGTTAACGATTTGATCAATACCGCAGGATTTGTTGTTTTAAGCGACTTACATGCCTTCTCTATTTCGTTATTAGTTATAATACTATTTATAAACTCATTTTCTGTAAGATTAGGGTCCTCTTGGATGTGTTCGTCGGTTGATTCATTTCCAACGTAATTTACATTTTTGAAAAAATCATGCAATGCTTCTATAGAGGTGCCTACATCATTATCTTTTTTCCCATTAATATATCTCCAGTATTTTCTAGGATCTTTGTCTTTTAATTTTAAAATATATTTCACATCTTTACGCCTGAATTTATTATACTGTTGACGAATTACTTTTTTATAGCCTTTACTTTGCCTCTTTAAATTTTGTTTATTTGCATAATTATTACGTTATTTATACATATATTTTGCTCTATGACATTTTTTCCGTGCCTTTTTACAGTCTGCATCAAACCAAGTGGGAGGAGTGTTTTTTTGCTGTATGTAGACTTACTATTTTGTTTTGTGCCAAAACATGTTTTAGCAGAATTTACAAACAGTTACTTATATTGCTGGCAATTATGTTGATATCATCTAGTGTTTTGATATCTTTCAGTTCTAGACTGGATAATTTTGGTAGAATATCATTAACTATAGCACTGTCTACATGCTGAACAAAATTTTCGCTTTTATCTTTATCCCATAAAATTGTATTTTCAATATAAGTTGATGACGAATTAGTAAACTCGTTATTTACAATGACAGACAAACGCATACACGCAGGATTATGACAATCTGATAATAACGGGCAAACATATTTAACGTTAAAATACTCAAGTAACGGGAATAAGTTCGCCGTCAACAGAAAATAGTCAATAGCGCTCACACCTTTACTTTTAGTTTGACCGATACACCGGTCTTCAGAATATCTACCATTAAGTATATATATACAATCGTTTTTACAAAAGTCCAATAACTTACACCCGTACCCATTAACGGTACGGTCGCTATTGTTTCGTTCAATCGATACTGTCACATGTGAATTTTCAAAATTTATTTTCTCAGTATTGTACTCGTCTTAGATTTCATCACAATTTATATTTTCAAACAAGAAAGGATCCATTGTTATTCTATCTTGAAAGTTGTTTGATCAAGAGTTAAAG
This sequence comes from Cyrtodaria siliqua, assembly GCA_037043455.1. Lineage (NCBI taxonomy): Eukaryota > Metazoa > Mollusca > Bivalvia > Adapedonta > Hiatellidae > Cyrtodaria > Cyrtodaria siliqua. Next base: position 143,560 of record JAWPHD010001054.1, read on the forward strand.
TCTCCAAGTAAAATAATTCTGTCATATATGTTCGAAAAAGAGCGGAACTCATTTTCAATTTCGTAGTAAGGATCCTCTACAGAGTACTTGGTTCCGTATGGTGGAATATAAACAATACCACATAATACATCGCTATTATTTGCAAGGCGTTTCGATAACACAAACCACAATATAACGGAGTTTTGATTATCCAAGATGTTGATATATTTGTGAAGATGTTTTTATATGCTAATGCAATACCGCCTGATCTTATCTTTGATATGTTAGAAAGATTTTTGAATATAAATTATAGACATTAATATCTATGGTGTCAATTTGAATCGTTTTTTCTCTTGAAAACCAATAATATCATAATCTGAAATAAATCCTAAAAAACTCCGGTATATTAGCTTTGCTTTTTAGGCCACAAACATCTTATGAGAGAAAATTCAATGAAGCGCGAGTTTGTGCCGTAAATCGCTAGAACTATACAAACTATTATCTAACTTTCCCTCAGGCACGAGACTGGTTGATCGGTTGGTCACTACGATGTCGTGGACTGAGCGACGCGTTCCCGTTATTAACCTCTGTGTTCGAGTGTTGATTCGAGTGACTTAATGTTGGAAAATCCACTAGCGATCCTGTATTGGGCTGGGAATTTTGCCAAGCATCCGAGTTGTTGTTCCAATCGTTTGGGTCGTAGGCAAAATAGTCCAGATTCGCATGATTTTTTTGTGATTAAGCCACTATCGAGGGGCGATCTTGCTTTTTGTTTGTTACGCGTCCGTTGGTAATCCATGTCCACCTCATCTCGCAAAGCGTTAAACCTGTTTGGGGTGTGATACTGATGATATACTGGTTCTGACTCGGCTGCTTTTTGCCAAGCTACAGACGATGAGTCGCGGTGATTGAAGTCGGGACGACTTCGGCTATCGTTTCCGCGGTCGCTTGCTCGTGATTAAATTGATATTCTGTAGGCGTATATCGATGTTGGGGGTGCGAAGGGATTTCGTATGTATCACTATCTGGATTATACAGTTTGACATTTCTGTATAGCTTGTCTCTGACGATATTAAATTTGAAACCCATTTTCCTGTGTTTGCTGATTTCCCGGTAAAGTATATTTCTTCTTTCCTCGATTTCAGGTGGGTTCACGGATACTATATTGACGCTGGGACTTGTTTAGCACTATCCCCTTTCCCTTATCAGCTCTTTGAATCGTTCAAACTTGGCCACAATTGGTCTGGGTTTGGCGTTCGGGTCATTATAACGGCGTCATAGTCTGTGCACGCGGGCAAATTGAATACTTTCTGTATCAAGTGTATTGTCTGGGTCAATAGAAGTTTTTTTCTCAAATTGGTCTCGAAGAAAAGGTTTAATTGTGTCTGAGTATTTCTCAGGCATGCCGTTGTTGGGTTGCTCTGGTATACCACAAAATAAAAGTTTTTTTTGCATTGACCTAGACTGTATTTCAAGACATTTTTCTTTCAACAACATGTTTTCTTTTATTATTTCGGGTATACTAGATTTGAGTGACATGTTTTCATATTTCAGGCAGCTTACATCTTCCTCTATGCTAAGCGTATCTACGTTAAAATAGTTCATAGTGCTGCTTTGTGTGTCGTACAATTGTTCCACTTTATTTAGTCTTGTTGTAATGTTGTTTTTTTCATTTTTTAGATAATATTTTGCTCAATACAATATAGTTGGGTGTTCAGCTGTTCGAATAAGTTGCAGAGGATGTCCATTCGTGTTTTGTTTGTGTCGAATTGGAGATAAGTCGGTTGACTAAATTGACCAAATTGATGCCCGCTGTTGTACTGGGGTGGGGCCATTTACAGTTCGCCATTATGCTTTCTTCTTTAAATGTGAGATAACCCGACGATTGTGGACCATATGATGATGTCTGCCTAAATCCTGAAAGGGAAGGAAACGTTTAATGTTTGTCTTCCATCTTGTCTTCACGTGCCCCTAGTGGTGTATTCGTGTGTTGTTCTGGCTTCTGCAAATTCGTATATTGCCTACCATGTGACCTTTAGGCTATTGTTGTTGTTGTTGCTGTATTATATTCATATACTATGGATGATCATCTATGTGTTATACCTATATTGGTGCTGCTTAGTTTGTTAGAGAGCATAGCCCGGCGGGGAGTTCTTTAGTTACACGGTCCCGTTTAACTGGGATAACAATAGGGTACTGGTGAGTTTTGGTGCAGCCTAGAACCTGATTTGAACCTCCCGGCGGCCTTTTTGCTAATGACCGTTTTAAGGCGGTACCACTAGTATCAACCATTTTGTGTTTGTGTTGTGTGGCATTTATTGCTTCGTTTTCGTTTTTGCAGTTGTTGGTTGGTTTCAGTGCGTTTTTATGGTTGGCTGTGTTCTGTTATTGATTCGTTTCCAGTTTGGCCTTTGTACCATTTACGTATATCGCCTATTAATCCTGCCGAGATTGTGTGAAAATATATAGCCTGGCAAAGCTTTGACAATATGGCAGGAGGGATGGAGGTGCACTCTAGAGCCTTCTTTTTTGAAACTGACAAGGCGGTAGCCCTATTGAAAACCCTTTTATGTTTGTGGGGTCGCATACTTTGCTTCTATTTTTTATCCTTGCAAGTGTTGTTGGTTTTAAAATCACAGAATACTTCAATCAAAAACACTTCAAACAAACCAAGTTAAAACCGTCCATTAAATATTTGACATTATAAAGACCGAAAACCATTTCAATGTTGTGTTTTAATGATCTGTTGGTTACAATGGTGTTATTCGGGATAACTGCATCAACAACGAGGACCCTGACTTACATCAAATACCAGCTGCCTCTGCCCGAATTAAAACAGTAGTAGAAATGGGCATTACTGTAGTCCTGTATACGTAAACACGAACTTTTTATATTCAACGAAACGTTAAATGTTTATACTTTAGCCTATCTCTTTGACTTTAGGTCATACCCTTAGTCCTTTTCCAAATATAGTCTTCATAAACTCAATGAATTCAGGAACTAACATTTACTTTGACTATTTTTGTTTCAATCGTTTGTAAATGAATGAAATGTTATTTGTATACTAAAATCTTACATCATGTTTAATATAAATATAGATACTACTCTTGCATTTTTAGAATAAGAACAACACAGATTTCACGAGTCTTCGAACAAAATACACTTCATGTAACCGTAACACATGCTTTTAAACGTTCGCTGAACATGCTGAAACTACTCTACATTTTCTCGGCATAAGTCCACTTTATCAAATAGTTATTCGTGCCAATCATCTAAGCGTTTCGACCTGAAGATAGGTTTGTCTGTAAGCTGAATGCGGTAGCTTATCTATTTTGACATTAGGTGATGTGTGTTCCCTGACCTCCCCATCGCCGTCTTCTCTTTTTTCCAGTGGCATGCGTTTTTTCGTATTGATTTTTCTCCTGTTTTGATTCTGATTTCCTCTCAGTTTGTGACCTTTGAAATATTGTTTTTTTTGTTATAGTAATAACACTGTATATTAATGAAATATCTGTTATTATAATTATGCTATAACCTCTACACATATATCTTAAATTTCGTTGACGTATTTAGTTCGTTATTTTACTGTGACATGTACATATACTGAACCAAAGTTATAACGCCGATATTACCCATGTTATATTCTATAGTATGTTTATTGTTTAACGTGTTTTGCATTTAGGTTTGTAATGAAAGATAACTTTCAAAAATTAGAGACTAACAAGAAGAAATATATTTATTGTTGCTATCACACTCTTTTCCAGACTCTTACTTAGTGTGGCTGGCTCGCTATAGGGACGAAACTAAACAAGTAAAGTTTAGGATTAATTTCCAAATAAAGACGAGCCTACAACTACATCGAAAAAAAAACACTTAAAAACAACGTTTCCATATCATTTAAGTAAGTGTCCACATAATGTTACAGGAAATACCGGTCATGTTGCGTAATACCTTTGATACAGTAGACATATAAAGGATATTTGTTGTTTTGGAGCGAATAACATATTTTATTTCATCGAGAAGTGAGAAAAAAATTATATTTTCGCGAATGTGAAGGATGAGTGAAAATATAAAAGTGTTTTCACTTCCAGATGAAATAAACATGTTATTCACGACAAAACAACACATTTTCTTTTTATTTTATGATTTACACACAAGTTGTTAGGGAAACTACGGTAGAACAACAAGGGAGGAAATTTCAATAACTAAGCCGCTTTACACATTTTTTGCCCGACTACAAAACAAAGTCCAAAGATATTTTATTTATACCCAAATAGAACAATTTGTTTAATATATTTATATCGGCTGTCATTTCCTTTTAACTTTTAAAATCAATTTCAAATCATTGTTTGAATATAATGTACAATTCGCAGTGTTTTCTCTTGACGTGTTTACATTTGCCATTACGTGGTCCCGCCTTAATTCCATTAAGCAATGAGAAAGCTTATATTAGCAGGATTTTATAACGGATATTTCGACAATAAAACACGTTTAAAAAAATAGTTTACTCAAAAAATGCAATAACCTGTTTAAAATTACCTATTAAATGTTTTAATTTTACATTATGTAAACTTTTTAAGCCGAAATTAAGGTTTTACTTCATACCCCCAGACAACCCCGTTTTCGCTTCTTGGAGAAGGGGTTGGATGGGGTATGAAAGTTAATAATCGGACCACGTAATGGTAGGAATATCTTGCGGGTCTTTTTACTGTGCATTTGTGTTAGTTGTACATTAAAAAGTAGTCCCGGCAGCTACTGTGGAAATAAAACTCATTCCAGTGTGGAATAACATTTTTATTTCCACTAAGCAAATAAACTACTATAATAAAATATTAGTTTTTCGTTCCAATCTTTATAGGTTTTGTTGATCTTATTTTTTATATTACGTAGTCTGTTTTGTTACTCTTTTGAGAGGTGTTGGACATTATATTACCTCTCATGAACAGACTCCATAAAACCGAGTCTGTTACTTTTATCTGTTGTTTGTGCTTTTGCTTCCATGGGATCCCCGTATCAATATGTGTGAACTTAGACTGTCATTTTTTTTTTTTTTTTTGGTTTGTTTAAATTGGTTTATACAGAACTTATACAATTTCGCCATGCTGTGAGATTTGAACATTCTACAAACTAAATAGTATGTTTGATACAGAAGTAAAATGATAAATACACACAAAGAAAGCTAATAATAATAGTACTGATATAAGAAACAAAAACAATTGATGCTCTTCTGTTTATATTTACCTCGTTTGAAGTTTTCATTAAATGCGGCATATATGAGAGGATTGAGGGCACTGTTGGAGTAGGCAAAACAGCCTGCCAAAAACTGCATCAGGAAAAACCATTCTCCTAACTGAAAACATTAAATATTAAAATAATAAAATGTTTTAAGTAACATCTCATAACTTGTCATTAGATCAAAAATGCAATATCAACTGCACTATGCGTGGATAAATGGCAGTGTACTGTTGGAGTGTCTACACAATTGCCCCGTAAATTGATGCATGTTACGATACGAATTCGTATCGTAGTCTGACTGGTGTTAGGGGTGCATGTTACAATACTAATTCCTATTGGTGTTACTGGTGCATGTTGCAATACTTATTACAATCGTAGACTGATTGGTGTTAGAAGTGCCTGTTACAATATTAATTCCTATCCTAGACTGACTGGTGTTAGTGGTGCATGTTACAATACTTTTTACACTGGTAGACTGACTGGTGTTCGGAGAGCATGTTAAAATATTAATTCCTATTGTGGTCTGACTGGTTTTAGGATGCATTTTATAATACGTATTCCAATCGTAGGCTGAATTGAGTTAGGGGTGCATGTTATAATACTTATTCCTATCCTAGACCGACTGGTGTTAGTGGTGCATGTTACAATACTTATTACAATCGTAGACTGACTGGTGTTCGGAGTGCATGTTGCGATAATAGTCACTATTGTGGTCTGACTGGTGTTAGGGGTGCATGTTGCAATATTAATCCCTATTGTGGTCTGACTGGTGTTAAGGGTGCATGTTACACTGCTAATTCATATTGTGGTCTGACTGATGTTGGGGGTGCATGTTACAATAGTAATGCCTAATGTAGACTGACTGATGTTATGGTGCACGTTGCAATATTAATTCCTATTGTAATCTGACTCATTTTAGGGGTGCATGTTACAATAGTAATGTCTATTGTAGTCTGACTGGTGATAGGGATGCATGTTACATTACTAATTCCTATTGTGGTCTGACCGTTGTTAGGGATGCATGTTACAATAATAATGCCTATCGTAGTCTGACTGATGTTAGGGGTGCGAGTTACAGTACTAATGCCTATTGTGGTCTGACTGGTGTTAGATGTGCATGTTACACTACTAATTCCTATTTGGTCTGACTGGTGATAGGGGTGCCCGTTACAATATTAATGTCTGTTGTAGTCTGACTGATGTTAGGGATGCACGTTACATTCCTATTGTGATCTGACTGATGTTGGAGGTGCATGTAACAATATTAATGCCTATTGTAGTCTGACAGTTGTTAGGGATGCATGTTACAATATTAATGTATACTCTGGTCTGACTGATGTTTGGGGTGCATGTTACAATAATAATGTCTATTGTAGTCTGACTGTTGCTAGGGATGCATGTTAAATACTAATGCCTATTGTAGTCTGACTGTTGCTAGGGATGCATGTTACAATACTAATTCTTATTACAGTCTGACTGTTGTTAAGGGTGCATGTTAAAATACTAATTCCTAGTGTAGTCGGACAGATGTTAGTGATGCATGTTACAATAGTAATGCCTATTATAGTCTGACTGGTGTTAGGGATGCATGTTACAATAATAATGTCAGTTGTATTCTGACTGGTGTTAGGGATGCATATTACAATATTAATGCCTATTATCGTCTGACTGGTGTTAGGGATGCATGTTACAATATTAATGTCAATTGTAGACTGACTGGTGATAGGGGTGCATGTTACCATATTAATGTATATTGTGATCTGATTGATGTTTGGGGTGCATTTTACAGTACCAATTCCTATTGTTGTCTGACTGATGTTAGTGATGCATGTTACAATATTAATGCCTATTGTAGTCTGACCGTTGTTAGGGATGCATGTTACGATATTAATGCCTATTGTAGTCTGACTGATGTTACGGGTGCATGTTACACTTCTAATTAATATTGTAGTTTCACGTGTTTTACGGGTGAATTTTACAATACTTATTCCGATCGTAAACTCACTGTTGTTGGGGGTGCATGTTACAATATTATTTGAAGTCTGACTGGTGTTAGGGGTGCATGCTACACTGTTGCAATATGTGCTCGCACATGCTAGGGATCTAATTGCAATAGTAAATACCATCATTGTCTGAACTGTGGCATATTGCATTACTTACTTCCATCTTCGTTGACGACTTCTGCTATTTTGCTATTCTACCATCGTAGGTTGACTTGTGATAGAAAGGTAATTATAAAGTTACTATGAAATAGTAACTTTATAATGCAATACTGATTGTAAGTCAATACCAAGCACATATTTCGTTTTTTCTGGTTTAGCTGTTTTGAAAGCAACCTTATTCTCATAGATATGTCTTCGTGTGTTCATATTTGTAATTACTAAAATATGCTTAAGCCAATATACTCCATATGTGAAATGATATTTGACAAACAGCCCAGGTTATTACTAAAACCTTTAGAAAATCAACAGTAAACAACCATAAATAATATTACCTAACACCATAGTATAAGGATTTGTTCTAAACATTTAATAATTACCCGTTCCCTATTTGAGCGTAGTTCGCTGTATAAAAGCACTATTTGATATGGCAGCCAGCATATACCGAAGACGGACATTATCGTTACTAACATAACGATGACCTGAAAAAGAAAATGTAATACATAGCATGTGTTATTCCTTAAATGAGTTGAAACGTTGTCCCTTAATTAACCCACAAAGCTGTCTGACTGGTGTTAGGGATCACACTTTATGACTACTACAAATGAATGAGTCTCGTATAATGTAGGTTCGGTTCGAAGAACTTCCAACAAGTGGGTAAATAAGCTAGAAATCTATACGTTAAATATAACATTTTATTTAGTCGGTAAATAAGCCGAAAATCTATGCATTAAATGTCACATTTTATTTAGCCTCCGTACACGTAACATCGATACACGAGAAAGGGTGCTTTAGAATGTGTTAAATATTCGATGTAAATATTGTCACTTCTGCAGACCTCCTTCTTGTCTGGGTTTGTTTTGTAATTGTTGATGGATTTCCAAGTCAGTAGAGCATATTATGGTAAACCAATGTCGCAGAAACGACGAAAAGTATATACCTGATCCAATCGCTGAGTGACATTTACGCACTGACTATTAAAGAGGGACAAAAAAACGAGTGTGAAATAAGTTTCCAGCCTTGTATTTGAATCAATAATAACTCGAACCTGAAACCACAGAAATCAAATTAAAGTAACGACCTCTTTATTCTAACGGCCACCGTGTCAGATTGTCGAATACTGTTTAATTTAAGAACATATACTTTAAATTAATATTCTATTTAAACATGAACAAAAACAATTTTATAGTACAAAAAATGCAAGTAATGTTACGCATGCAATATAACATTAACGGCTTTAAGCGTTTTTTTTATATACATGTATATATATATATTACAACATGTATACTGTAATGCATCAAGGCACATGACTTTCCTTTAGATATAAAATCCGTTTTACGTTTTGAAGGCGACTTCATTGCAAAACAAATCTGGCTTTTCAACAGTTGGTTCGGGGTTGACTTCCGCGGGCCACGGTGCCTGCCATATACAAGAGGCCTAAACAACAGTTAGTGTTTTAGAGTAATGAATTGAATTGAATTAGGTGTTGAGGCTCACCAACACATGAGAGTTTATATGGCGCCTAACAGGAATGAACGTGTCAGGCTCATCCTACATTTACTTCAAGATGAAATAAGTAGAATGGGCCTAGAACCTTCTTACCTGCAGAACTGCAGAGTTGCTGCAAATTCTATTGTAGAAACTCCATTTACGATGGAACCGCGTTCCCACGTTTACAAACGCGGTGTCATGATAAAGACATTGAAAAGCATGATTAAAAAAATGACAAAATGAATATGTATTGGGTAGGGACGGCGTTGGGGTCCTATCCCGCTAAAGAAATTTAGACATGACAATAGCCGATTCTAGACCTATGCGCACTTATGTCCTCCATTTAATTGAAAAAATACGGTCTTCTTAGAACGGAGTCAAACACAATGCAAGAATGAAATGTCATCCTTTCTGTTTAAACATAGGCGTAGGAACAGTGATGGGGAGTCAGGGGAGTTAATGGGAGGATGGCAGAGTACATATTGGCCCCCTCCCATCCACCCCAATAATGTTTATCTAAATTATGTGTTGAATGCGAAAAAATCAAAAATTTGCTTTCATCCGGAAATGACATTGAAAGCAGCTACATGTACGTCGATCAATAAAATGTGTGACGCGCAAACAAATACATTAACTTGTCACCCACACCTCTCTATAATTAATAAAAGTAGATATAAATTTCGAATAAGAAACGTAGCATTCAAGGACCACAGTCAACCAAACACACGTACAGAAACAAACAATTACAAAGATGATTAAAAGGCAAGATATGACAACACAAACATAAAAGGGTTGACAGTAGGGCTACCGCCTAGGAACGGTCATTGACAAAAAAGGCCGATAGGGGTTTAAATCAGGTTCTAGGGTTCACCAAACATCACTCTTAAGATACACTCACAAAGAGTAACGGGGTTTACGTTAGGGTCGTTACCTTTAAGCGCTTTGTTACACTGATTGTGTTGCAAGCAATACTTCATATTAACATAGCTATATTTACAAAACTTGCTAAGTAATAACAAATAAAATGCTACGGAGCGCCAGATATCTTAGTCTAGATGTGTTTTCTTGATGAATGCAATTTGTTAATATGTCTGCAAGCTTGATCTCTGTGGATTTGCTTAATTTCTAAATATATTGAATTTATCAGTGATTCTATAAGCTGTTTGTATTAGTGTTTGATTGATTCTCAAATTAAAGATACGCTTGCTTTTTCTTCATGACTATTATAGTTTCCAAAGGTACTTTCCTATGTTCTTTTTGCCTTTGATTATATTAAGTAGTGAGTAATGTATGCCTAACTGCATGTTGAAAAAGACTACTAGTGCTTTATGTATGCTATAACATGAAGGGTATAAGGCGCGTTCCCGTTTGGTAGGTATGACTTGCTTTTACAACGTTTTTCGTTGGAAGTGTATGTTTCTGTGCGATCCCATGTAGGGGAATCTTTCAAACCCAAATGGAACCAGATAATTATTTGATAGTAATATTAGGACGTTCATGTTTACTGCGTATTGTTTTCTTCCTCTGTTTTACATAAATAAATACTGATTTTCAATATAAATAAATGATGCCTTTTTCAAATGTTTATATTTAGTATAAAGCTCGATCTCGTATGGACCTACCTTCTTTTTCGTTTTCTGCTGTGCTGTCATACTTGCCTCGTTTGATTCTCCGGGAATGGTGCTGTGTCTGAGTTTACATATAATCACTGAGTATGCAATTGCCATGGCAATTATAGGGAAGAAATAGAGAACGCCCGAAACAAACGTGAAATACACTGTTCGTGATGGCATATATCCTAGTGTTACGTTTTTACCGGGCAGCCATTCAGTCACTACTGGCCAGGCGTCGTCGCACCAAAGTTCCGTATAATCCTGCCACTTCCTCTCCTTGAGTTCGCGAAACCACAGCAATGGCGCTGACACGGCAAAGGAACTTAACCATATAAGCACTATTGAATTCCGAGCTTTTCTATTGGTCATGTGAGCCTTTAGTGCAAACACGATGCCGAAAAACCTGTCGTAGGCGATGAGTGTTAGAGACAGAACACTTGCAGTTAGACACAAGACTGAAAAATAGAAGAACACTGTTGTATTAGCTTATATCTTGTAATAGCTGTTTGGTAATCCGGATACTTTATTTCGTAATCAGGTGTCATCAACTCTCGAGTTTCTTGAGCTATTAGAAAGAAACTATTGTGACAGGTATTGCATGCAAGATCAAAAACGGAGGTCGGGCACTTTTTATTCATACTCTGCCAGTCACTCATAAACATCTTGTGATTCTTCGGATTTAAAAAAGTTCGCTATAAAATCGGGTATTTAAGCGAGCAAATATAGCGCAGAAAATCGCAAATATAGCTTAGTAACCCAGGGATCGCGCGTTCAATACCAGCCAGGACCGAATTTGGGTTAATTATCGAAATATTTCAAAAGTATTTACTACTTTATGAATCCTTTGGATGAGACTTTAAACCGAGGTCTGCTAGCTAAAATGCTTAGTGCAATACAGCGAGAATAAATAAACGCTTATATCGCACGCAGGAAATCATCGACCAGTGCACATCGTACCTATACACAGGTAACAGTAATTTTAACAGAAAAAAAAAAGTTAGATTCTTTCGGCGCTCGAACACACGACCTTCTGATTTCAAGTCCGGTGCTCTATCCACTGAACTACAACGCAACTTGAGAAATAGTATACTAACTACCATTTATTATGAGGCAAAATAACTTAACATATTTGAACTCAACTAAAGATGGATCAATAAATATGTAGTTCATATTGTCGCACGTGTTAATTAACATTGCCTGGTGTAATACTGTATATTATCAATATGAAACTAATACTTCGTCTCAAATCAACCAAATTTCGACTTGTTATTTAGCGCTTGATGAGTTTGTGTGTGCGCGAGCTTATTATTAATGCCTATTTAGTGTTTCAAATGCTACAACGTACCAATAAATAGCAGTGGTCTAGTGGTTCAGCGTAAATCTGTCAAAACTTACAAGTGCAAGGCGGTGGTTCAAATCCCGTTCCTGGCAACTATTTTTTATCACATATATTCTGGAGCCGTATATTTATCGATGTTTCCTGTACGGAGGCTAAATAAAATTGTGAAATTATACGCATCGATTTCTGCTTATATACCGACTTTTGGGGTGTTCGTCGATTTGAAACTACTTCACACGTGACTCATTCATATTCATGAGTTATTACCAGATAAAATAGGGACTGTACAGCTTTAAGCAAGTCAGATGTACCAAACTATACTATACTCAGTTGCAAAAGAAAGTGTGCACTTTTGATTTTGAAATATCTCCAATTCTAACAGTCGTATCCGTGCAAATATTTGACATCGATATGCATGCAACAGTCACTTTCGGTCAACCGTAAAAAAAAAATGCGCTATAGATAATTTGAAGCAATTTCACTTGTATAGCTGTTTTGAAATTTAACATGATTTGCAAGTGCATCACATCGAAAGAAATAAATAAAAAATATATGTGCAAACAGAAAGCTACATGATGGCTATTAACGAATACAAGCATTAACGATACTTGGCGACAACGTTACTGACGTCAGCAGGACATTAAATTGCCATAGGAATACACTTATCCGACTGCCTCAAAGTTTTCAACAAATTGGGGACGTCGCGACATTAATTCAAAATAAAAAATTACAAATACCAACAATAAATTCATAATTTCTTCCAGGTTGTTGTCTTTCAAGCAATTTGCAACTTTTAGTTTTAACCCCTACCCCTTTTCTGCTGTAAAACGTATATTTGAAGTTTATCAATTTCCAACAGAAGTATGCGCAATACACTGGCCATTACTTGCTCTAAATTTGGACACCAAACATGAAATATTTCTATCCCTAAATAATACATTTATTTTTACAAAAACTTAAGTGCTTACTTTCTTTTGCAACCGAGTATATAATTCATAAGTAGGAGTACATTGTATTTCCTGTAAGAGAGATCTACAGAACTGTTTGACTGCCATGCTAGAGGAAATATGCATTGATATTACTGTTGTATGACAAAGCTTTCCAGTGTTTGTCATCTCATCATTTGCACGTGAAGTCGTATATATTTTAACGTTACAATTATTACAGGACTTTGACACATATAGATGTTTATATTTATTTGAAGATACGATTTGTTTAGTGAGCAGTATCAATAAATTTAGTCCTGCAATTTAATTGCCAATGGCCCATTTCAAAGGCTTGAAAGTGTTACTTTCCCTATGTCAAAATACTAATTAAAATCACTTCATACCTTACGTGAGCAACTGGGATGTACCAACCTGCCAATTGTTGAAATCCAACAAATACAGGCATTAAGACAGGAGAATAGCGAGGATGTGTACACACCCCATACAATCGATTTAAGCTAACCATAACCTTATTGCCTAGTGACCATTCCAAGTTTACTCTGTCTTCACCACTATTTGTGTTGTGTAATGTCTTGTTTATTTGCTCATTTGATTTAGTGTTTGGTACCTTGCGTACCTACGATGTCATTGCGTTTAGTACAGTGGTTTCTATAGGACCATTTTCCTCATTTATTGATATACAACACTTTACTAATATTTTGTTTATAATCTGATAATATGTATAAAAGATGACAAATGATAACTTTCGAGTATATAATATTCGACAGAAATATGGTTCCGCTAATGGTGACAGATACTCAGAACAACTTCCATCTGAGCGACTGTTCTATATACAAAACACCATCAAATATGTACACCCTATAACGTGATGCTGCCATGATAAATTCAATCTGAGAAAATATTGAGCATTAACTACATTAAATGTCTTAATGACATACACCCGGTCTACGGAAGTCATACATCACGTTTTTGATAACAGCTAACCATTAACTGACATCTATCGTCATGGTTTTGCGCTGCGAAGACCACTGAACAGTTATCTAGCATACATGACATTAACAACAACGTTGTTGTGAGTAGGAAGAGATCAGTATTTCAACATTAACTCAATGTCTAAATACCACGCTCACTTGCACTCTTGCACGCACGCTCGCACGCACATATATAGTTTAAACAATAATATTGAGTTATGCAGATCTACGATTAATTTATGATTTGTTTTAAGCAATGTTGATTTATTATCTACTAGTATTTGTCACTTTTTTAAATATTAATCATCATTACGTGATCCGAGTATTAACTTTCATACTCCATCCAACCCCTATTGCCAAAAAGCGAAAACGGGGTTGGCTGGAGTATGAAATAAAACCTTAATTTCGGCATAAAATATTTAGGTAATTTTAAACAGGTTATCGCATTTTTTCAGCAAAAAAATGTTTTTAAACAAGTTTTATTGTCGAAATATCCGTTATAAATTCCTGATAATATAAGCTTTCACATCGCCTAATGGATTTAAGGCCGGACCACGCAATGTGTCTTATCATATGTATAGTTATATACTGAAAGAAATAGGTTTAGCACGGTCCTTTGAATATCTAGCTTAAAGAAACGAATGTTTATTTTATAATGTGAAACATTTGATAAATTTGGCATGTCAAAAGTTGTTCTTGTTTTTTCACTTATTATGTGTGATTCAAAATAAGTATCAGAGTTATCTCCCATGTATATAAAACAACATTTTTCACATTAAAAATAAGAATATTATCAAGAACGGGGTCAAACTTTATTAAATAACTATTCTAGGTTTCGAGTGATAAAAAAGGCAAAAACAATTGACAGTAACCTTGTCATTATAATGATATTACGAACCAAAGTTTTAAATTTTAAAACTATCTTCTTTTATATTGAAATAAGAACGAAATTATAATTTCTGTAAAGCAGGTAATTAAAACATATTACTACTTTTTTCACAAATATCGTTTAAAATTAATGTCCTGCATATACTTGTTAATTGTGTTAATTATATTGTTAATGGCGGCTGAAGCACATAGCCTTGAATTTGCTCAATGGGATTATCCATGTTATTTACTTGCTAAACGTATTTATTTCCGTATATATTCTTTACACAAGTGTCTAAACAGATGTCTGCAATTATAAAGGAAGGGCCTGGTATTGTACGATTTTAACGATTTCAATCCTCCTGCATTCTGTGTATCTTAGAAGTACTTGTTCATAAAAAGCAGCAACGCGTATTCATTTCATACAAGCACAAATTGATAAAGTTCAACTTCTAAATTGAGTGACCACCGCAACATGAAAATCAAATGTTATATGGTAATAAAGTATAATTGGTTGCGTAATGTATGTTGTTTATTTTAATACATTTGACAAACTGGGGTACTTTTTTAATTATATGTTTCTGATCAAGAACATCACTCATAAGGGTTAAGACAGTATGTATTACAAATTGAAACTGGCCTTGGAACAATGGTAAAAAAGGCCGCTGGGGGTGGGGGGGGGGTGTAAACCAGGGTGCACCAAACCTCACACTTACCCTACTGTCATCCCAATAAAACGGGACATTGTAAAAAAAGAAATCCCTATCATGAACTATTTTATATATATATAATATAGAACTATTCTCTAACCAACAAGGCAGCATTAATAGGCAATATAAGTAAAACACAAAGATGCTGGTGTATATAGAGATACAAAAAGACAATAGCCTAGAAAGCCACAAAGAAGGTACTCAGTGACTTGGCAGAAGCCAGAGCAACAAGAGAACAAACCATTGAGGGCACGACAAGAAAAGATTGCAGACAAACATCAACCGTCACCGTCCTTTGGGCTTTAGGTAGACGTCATCATAGGGTCCACAACCTGTCCGGTCATCGCACAATTAAAGAGGAAAGCAAAGTGGCGAACTGTAAATGTGACCACCACCAAGCATGCAGTGCGTTGCAAACTGATAAGGTCAAAACCTCTATAGATAAACCTTTTAACAAGTTTAACAAAGATGGTATGAAAGTGATCATGACCAATTACTAAAAAATGAAAAAAGAGTCCACCTCTTAAATGTTATTTTTTCTATTTGTATACGTTTTGAACCATTTAAACATTTTACTAAAACAATTATTTTTTTAAAAGGGTCCAGTCACTAAATTGCATGCGTTTAGAACCTTTTCAGACATTTACGAAAACACGAAGATTCAGCCCCTAAAACAATGTTTTATCTATTTGTATGCGTTTTAGAGCCTACGTAGACATTTACTTTAAAGAAGTGATAAAAAGTCATTTCAGCCTTTGGGACTATTGATATAATATTAACGCTAGGGCTGATATGAAAAGTGAACAATAGTAGGTATTGTATTGCAAAATGATCATATTTGTTAGCAAGTATGTGATAAACCCCACACAAAACTGTATACGTATATTAGTAACTGGTGACATTAATACACATATACTAGTAGCTTGTGTTAAATGATCATCACAATTCATGCTTACAGATTAAAATACTACTTCGGATTACTGGTTTAGCTCAATCGGTAGCCACTTGCTTCTCAGAAATGCAATCCTGGTTTGAGTATCCGACTGGGCGTTATATGGTATAGGATAAGTTTTCCATGGGTTTTCAGTTTTCCGCTTCCCTATAGTAGAATAACATAAATTTAACATCTGTGAAGTCAATATAGACCAACGAGCCCAAAAAAGATGGCTTTGAAGTAGAATACAGCTTAAGCCGGTATTAGGGGGCGTGAGAGGTGTTGCTTCCTAAATTACCTCTCATGAACAGACTCATGAACAGACTCAATAAAACCGAGTCTACTGCTTTATTCTCATGGTTATGTCTTTTGATTTCAAAGGATATCACTATTTATTGTATAATCAATGCGGTTTGTTTCTTCTTTGTTAACGAAACAAATAGCTTTATTTAATAGCAGACTGTGCCATCCATGCTTATTTACGTATTTATAGTGTGTCGATCGCGCAATGTCGCCAGCTTGGTATTTTTTCCTTGGGAATATATTTCAACCTTTATTAGCATAATTTCATCAATTTCAATTCAGTTATTCGACTGTTCAAAACTATTTGGATAATGCATAAATAAACAATTCGAATTGAAACTACTGCATATAGACAGATTGTTGGTATCACTATTAGTACACACCGTGTCGCATATATTATTATGTGTTTGCTATAACAGAGATTTCGCGTTGAGTCTTTCACTAGATATTCAAGCCGGCCGCTGTCTTCGAAGCTTTCAATAACAATTATTGGTATCTGAAAGATATATTAAACATCGATAACCCTTTTTTCTTCTATAATAAATACTAATCCTAGAGAACTTTAACTCAACAAAGCTAATCTTCTGATACTATGGCTTCTTTTCCTTATTTGCATAGTTAGATTCAGAATGGATAATAAGAAACAAAATATATTACATATAGAAATGATTTCGAATTTGGCATCCATTAATATCCCCACATAGACGAGGATCTTCCCCGAGCAAGATCGTATGGGGTATATGTTTCTCAACTTTTTCTATAGCTTGGGGACTTTATCATGCGTAACCTTTGTATAAATTAAAAGCTACTCCATCCGGACTACCGTCACCATACACACTTAAACACCTTTGCAGCATTTTATTATCGTTACCCTGATCTGTATTTGAAATATAGACATATTCTAAGAACTCGACTACGACAAGGACAAGCACAATCTGCTTTGCTTGTTACTTTCTTATATACATGGTCGTCTTACATTGCCCATAGTGCGCATTTATACTTGAAAATATGACTAGTGCATATATTCCCAACTAAATTTTATGATAAAGGTGTTTCTATGGTAAATTGTTATATATTTATATACAGCTAAAGGTCGAAGTCAGCTAAATGTAAATAGCCGATAAACGGTAAGTTACGTTACATATGTTGAAATGTGATTTTAGCTAGTTATGATGGGAAATCTACTTTTGTTATAGTTGGTATCAATGGCGCTGCATGATTTTCTATACATAAAATATCTCTTCTGACAGCATGACCAATGCTGTACTTAAGTTATAGATTTACAAGTGAGGCGTTAACAAAGCTCCCAGTATGGAGACCCGTTTTAGTTTAAACGTGTAATAATCTCTTTCAAAATAGCACACTAGTTGACATTCGATGCACACTGTCTTCAAACAATAACCTAACTATAATTATATTTCTTTCAATTTAAATCGTGAGACACCTAACCAAATGTATTTTCGTTAAACGAACCATAAACTCCGCAAATTGGAAAAAATAATTACAGTTTGCATGTATTACATGTGTCGTAACGGTATGTGACATTTATGATGAATATGCTATTCAACTATTCAACTTGTTGTCTTAGATTGTGATTGCATTCCAATTCTGTTGTGTTTGCCTTAGTTTCCGTTTTTTAATTATAGCGACTGGAAATGCTTGGTTTTATTTTTCACTCTTTGATTTAACTTTTAAAACCAATCTTCGGGATAAATTGTATATAGAGTGAACTTCAATTTTGAAAGACACAATGAAATGAAATCTCCCGTATTGCTCGTTTCAGACGTTTTATATAGTCTAACACAACTGATCTCAAACATTGTATACGATTGTTTCTGCAAATTGAACAGCTATTACAGTTATTCACCATTACAAAGACCTATGTTTCATATTCAGCTATTGCAAATATAAGAGTTTATTGCGTTACCATAGATAATATGTCTGACATGTTGTAGGAAAATATATATTGCTGCTATTATTTGTTATTGATGCAAATATTCTTCGCCAGATTTGTTTTATGTGATTACTATTTAAACGCATATTGTCTGAGTTGAACTTTGCCAGAAATACAGCTGGGTTCTTCTGGTTTTGAATGAACGTTTAGCACCGTTTTTCTAAGCAGTGTTTCTTAAAGGGACACACGATAATCTTGAGGCATCACCATGTTTTACACATTTCTACGTATACACTCTTTGTACACACTATTCCCCGTCGCCATTCACATTCTTACTCGTTGTAGCAACGATAAATGTAAAAAAGTCGCTAAATGTAAAAACGTCGCTAAATGTAAAAACTGTTGTCGCTAAACGCAAAAAGAGTACCTAAATATAAATGCAAACGTCTTTAAATGTAAAAACGTGAGCGTCCCTAAATGTATTAAAAAAGGAGCTAATGTAAAAACATGTTTTTGTTGCTAAGTGCAAAAGTAAAAAGCGACATATGTAAACATGTGTGTAGAACAGTAAGGTATGTATTGGAAGATGTACATATGTAAATACTTTAACATGTTTGACTCGGTATACGATGAAACGAATCTGTTGTATGTACACGATTATTGACACAGGATAAACACTATTCGGTTAGAACAGATTCGTAGTTTCGTTATTGATGTAGTTGCGTCTCAATAGGACAATTATTGTGTGGTTAAATGGTTTTCATGTTGTTTACTGCTATAATTGAGACCCTAGGCTTTATATTGTCCCTGTGATAATAATAGTTTATTCCCCAATAAATATATAATGCATGAGATATAATTACAAACAATTGGTACGTAATTATTGTGTTGGAATATGGCGCAATTCATTCATTCATTCATTCATTCATTCATTCATTCATTCATTCATTCATTCATTCATTCATTCATTCATTCATTCATTCATTCATTCATTCATTCATTCATTCATTCATTCATTCATTTATCCATCCATCCATCCATCCATCCATCCATCCATCCATCCACCCACCCACCCACCCAAAACCCACCCACTCACTCACTCACTCACTCACTCACTCACTCACTCACTCACTCACTCACTCACTCACTCACTCACTCACTCACTCACTCACTCATTCATTCAGTCATTCATTCATTCATTGACTGGTATAAGTTCGATAGACATTGGAATTCACTAGTCACATGACTAAATTGAGATACACAACAATGTGACATATATAATATGGCATGACTTGGTTAGAGTTTGTAACAAGTGTAAAAAATAGAATTAGTAGTAGTAGTAGCAGCAGTGGCAATATTATTAGTAGTAGCAACAGCAACAGCAGTAGTAATAGTAGGTAGTAATAGTTGAAGAAGTACTAGTAATAGCAATAGCAGTAGCAGTAGTAGCTGTGGTTACCATAGCTCAAATGGCCTTTTTTGGCCGTATGTAGAAATAAAAACGTCGCTAAAAGTATAAAGGTCGCTAAATCTTGCTAAATGTAAAAAGGGTGGATTGAGATCTCGAAAAATGTACAATATTGTAAACACACAAAATGACAAGTGATAATATACTATCAAAATATGGTTGTAAAATTTGAGTTTCTTATTTTTTTATTCAAAATGTCACATGTTTACATATGTCGCTTTTTCCTTTTAACTTAGCAACAAAAAATGTTTTTACATTTATCGCTTTTTTTATTACATTTAGCGACGCTCACGTTTTTACATTTAAAGACGTTTGTATTTACATTTAGCCACCCTCTTTACGTTTAGCGACAAAAGTTTTTACATTTAGCAACGTTTTTACATTTAGAGACGTTTTAACATTTTTACATTTAGCTTTGCTACACTTTTTTGTGTATTTTTGTTTGCTTTTTAAATATTTTGTATTTTACTTTTTAATTTATTTAGCAATTGTTGAAAAGTTATGAAATATATTTTACTCAGTCACCAACATTAATTTAAGTGGCTGAGCTATAATATACCATGCATCGTGAAAATTAAACGTTTACAATTTTAACGATTTGGATTTTGACTAATCCGTTTTTAAAAGTAAAAGTGTTTATAGAACCTGTATCTTTAACACTTTAACAGCATGGACAAAGTCTTACCTTCGATATGATATTGGATGAAAATAAAGCAAGAATGTTATCGGTCTCTTTAATAACATTATCCTAACACGTTTCAAAAGGAAGAGTCTGTTGACAGTTTACAATAGGAATGACACAGACATACTGCATTGTGCGTGTTGCAATGTCTAGGATTTAGACAAACCTATCCTAGACAAATGTGTGGTATAAAATATTCCCAAATATTTTGTAGAATTTTTTTTACTATACAATGGATACATTTCGAGATGGTTTGTGTAAAGGCAATGAACAGTTTTTGAAGCGACTTCCATATGATTGAATTTATGATTAAATGATACATAAAACACACTCATGAAACAAAGTGCGCATGACAATAAATTGACAATAAATTGAACATTTGATTTTGTCTTTATTACATTCTTAACAGAAGATTCATATCTAGGCATTTATAGATAAAAAACACTGATCTTTGTAATAACTTTTATTTTTTTAACAGTGACTTTACCCTGAGTAACTTGAGTCATGTTCTCACGCTTCCTTTTGATAAGGCGAATATTTCCACGGAATGCCGTATTAACAACTTTAACGAGATTAAGGTTATTTAGAGGACAAGTGTGACCTTGACCCGAATATCTTTAAAAAAATATATCAATTAGCCTAAATGTCATGTTATGGTGAAGCTTCGTAATTGTATAGGCACAATTGAGAAGGTCAAGATAGTAACATTGTACGTTTTACATACTAGAACTATGGTGTTTTTTTTTTGTTGTTGTTGTTTTTTTGGGGGTGTGGTGGTGGAGGTTCCTAGTTATTGTTTAAACTGTGCTGTTCTTAACGATAGTTATCTATAAGCGCTTGGCTAAACTTTAGATTGGGTTTACCAGTGATGAAAGGAGCCTGTGTTGTGTATAAGTGAATAATACTATTATCATTTTCTGTTTACTTCACTCGATGATGCATGTTGGGTGATGTTGTATTTGACATGTAAGCTGTGTGAATAAATGTGGGTTAAATGTATATGTAAATACATGTGATATTATCTCCCCTGTATAGGGGGTGACAAATAGCCGTATACCATGTTGCAGCGAGCCGGTATCGGCTTATCAGTTACTATGTGCTCTTATTTGCACATAGGGATAGATATACGTGCAGATGTATTAACGTAGTAAATGGACACGTCTCTGGCGTAGCTGCCTATTAGAATTGCAAGGACAATACACGTCTCTGGCGTAGCTGCCTATTAGAATTGCAAGGGCAATACACGTCTCTGGCGAATGCCCTGGTACAACGTGTTTGGTGACACATGTTTGGTGATGTTTTATTTGAAATATAAGATGTATAAAGAAATATTTAATTTTAAATTGGGGATAAGTAATATAGCCCTTGGGGGATGCTGTATTTGAAATGCGAGCTACTTGTAGAAGCAGACAGTTTTAAAGAGGGACATTGAAACATAGATTCAAATGTTTTAAACATACCTGGAATTTATATAGATTGTCTAAAATTACTGGTTATATATATATGTATATATGTATGTATATATAGTGACACTGGGGGTAGTGACACTGGTGGTAGTCGGTATCGGCTTGTTGGTTTACTATGTGCGGGTATCTGCACATAGGGTTAGATATAAATGCAAGTAGAATGATGTTTGTGATTCATAATTTATATTGAAATGTTAGCCCCCTGTATAGGGACGGTAAATAGACTTACATTTTACTTGCACAATTTTATTATCTTAACCCTAATCTTCTTTCCAACTATAAAAGTAATTTAAGAACTCTTCTGGGATAAGGACTATCACAACCAGACTTTTATGGTGACGTGATTTACAAACTTCGTAAGATTCTTGGTCATGATCACTTTCATACTATCTTTGTTAAACTTGTTAAAAGGTTTATCAAAAGAAGTTATGACCCTATCATTTTGCAACGCACTGCATGCTTGGTGGTGGACCTATTTACAGTTCGCCACTATGCTTTCCTCTTTAATTACGATGACCGGACAGGCTGTGGACCCTATGATGACGCCTACCTAAAGCCCATTGGGACGGTGGCGTTTGATTTTGTCCATGATCTTTCTTGTCGTGCCCTTAATGATTTATTCTCTTACTGCTCTGGCTTCTGCCAAGTCAATGAGTACCTTCATTGTGGTTTTCTAGGCTATTGTTTTTTTGTATTATATTTACACGAGCATATTTGTGTTTTACTTATATTGCCTATTGATGCTGCCTTGTTGGTTAGAGATTAGATCATGGTGAGGATTTCTTTATTTACACTGTCCTGTTTTAATGGGATGACAGTAGGGTAAGTGTGAGGTTTGGTGCACCCTAGAACCGGTTTAAACCCCCAGTGGCCTACTTTGCCACTGACCGTTCCAAGGCTGTAGCCCTATTGTCAACCCTTTTGTGTTTGTGATGTCGTTTGCATTTATTATTGCTTTTGCCGTCTTGTTTGTCTGTTTGCGTGTATGTTTCTGTGTTTTGTGGTTGACTGTCCTCCTTGAATGCTACTTCCCCTGTCCGATCTTTTTATATTTCTTGTGTTAAATTGTAATTGAAACGGCCTTTTTATTATTTAACTATTTAGGAATAGTTTTGAAGGGTATTAAATGAAAATATTTGAAAAGTGGGCATTGGTCATGCTGGATGAATATCAAAGTGTATCGATTATCTTGGGGTCTTATATGTTGCAAACTGTATACCAAATATAATTGCGAAACACTACAAGCATGCAGGTTTGATATATCTAATACTTTTAAAAAATAAGGAACTTTTACTTTTCTCTGTCGCTACCTCTGTCAATGACATTAATTCGAAACAATGAAGACAGTTACATATTCACCAAATCAAAGTTTAATTGCGATGAGGATAAGGTAAGAGTGAGGTTTGGTGCACCATGGAATCGGGTTATTTTTTCTACTGACCGTTCCAATGCGGTATCCCTGTTGTAAACACGTTTGTGTTTCTGTTCATGGTGTCGCCTACTTTGCATCTGTTTAATCATGTGATTTTTGTTCGTTTTGAATGGCTGAGTTTTGTGAATGCTGCATTTTCCGTTCGACTTTTTTTCTACCTTTATACCCACTTACATGTATGATAGTCTTAACTGCTAGTTGTGACTTTAAAAAGTGTAACACTATTCCCTTTAACATACTTTAATATATAACCATAATGTCTAAGCCAATGAAATGCATGTTAGCTGCCGGTTCAAAGCCGAACTATCAATCACATATCCGCCTTGCTGAAGTATCTGAGAAATTATCATTGCTTTAAATAAATTACATAAAAATCAAAATGCTTAACCTTTACATATTATTTCTATAATCCAAGTACAATATTATCGAATTAATACTTTTAGTTATATGTAAAATGAGACATAACTAAACTAGTACGAAAGAAGACATTTGAAAGTTGTCAAACACGATACATACACAATTTCTGCAGTCTCGGTTTGATTGAGTTCCTGATGAAGGTCACTGACTGACCGAAACTAGTTCGACTTTAGTCGTGTGTCCTAATACAGTTCTTTACTAATTGTTAAATTATCAAAATGAATTTTGAACAGACTTGAGGGCTATCAATAAACAAGACATGAACTGAGCATGAATACAATATTTCAAGGTTGATGTTCACAAAACAATATCAACCAAAAAGGTTTGTTAACACTTTGATAACCGCCTATCCTGACAATCAACAATTCATAGACAGAATTTTAAAAAGAAATCCATAGAAATTGAAAAAATAAAAGACGATGGGGTAATTAATAACTTAAAGTTTATTTATAGAGACAACAAACGTCTTTCTTTTTTCAATTTATTGTAGAGACAAACAAACGTCTTTCTTTTTTCAATTTCTTTGGAGATTTTAAAAAATATCCATAGAAATTGAAAAAAGAAAGACGATGGGTTAATTAATAAGATTATGTGTAGAGAAAAACAATATTTTATGCGGACAGAAATACTGAACTTCAAAGATGCATTTTATAACGCTCTGATAGTAGCCTACTGACTAAAGTTCATTTACGATCGGTGAGCAAAGCACATCACTACATCAGGACTGTATGCTTTAATACTGAATGTATTAATATTATGGTTGATGTTATGTATAGATGGACGAACATGTTTCTCAGTTTTCATTTACACACGACTATAATTCTATATTTCCCTCAACTACTCCGTATACTCAGATCGAGGTAATCTGAATTCAAACTGAGGTAAAGTTTGCTTAAGGATAATAATAACACTTCACATAGCTCCGTGAAACACCGTGGTATGACTTTTTAAGCATGCATTCGCCTTGTTTGGTGGTATTTTTACACATCGTGACGTACGTTTTGGTGTATGGAAATACCTGATGTGTGTGTGTCATCGCTGATATGCGAGCATTCATATCACTTTTTTTGTGAACCTGCATTACTTTGAGAGATCCAGAAAACTTTTTTTCATAGTTACGAATAATTTGAATACTTGAATAAAACTTGACAGAAACAGAGTTTTCTAAACTGAAAAAAATAATTCAGATAACTCACGTCTCCTGTAGCAATTCCTAGAAGACGGAGCCGTTCAATTTCCATAACTTTCAAATATCTCCCGCACAGAAATAGTTTTTATACATTTATCAGGACGTAAACATATAAAGAATGTATATTTATTTGATTATATATTTTTTTCAACTCCCATAAGGTATAACATTTTTCATAGGATTTGCTTAACCAACATACATTAAGGAAATTGCATGTTGGCCTTTGAAAAAAATATTTAGAAAGCGCGTCACAGCTATGAGGCACCATACGTGACTATATGTTGCAAGATAAATATATGGGAAATATATATAGTGAATACAAAAATATGTGATATACATAATATGTTACTCCGAAAAATATATATTGTGTCCCTAAAATATACATGATACAGACAAATATATAAGTTATTCCGAAAAAAAAATGTATGTGTCCCTAATATATATATGATACAGATAAATATATATGTTACTCCGAAAAAAGATAGTGTCCATAAAATATATATTGTAGCGCAATTGTAGGCGCTAATGTATATGTTATTCCGAAAAATATATCCGATTTCTGAAATTAGAGTATCCCATCGAGGTATTTAAATTAACCAACAAGATGAAACCATACTCTATTTGTTTTGTAGCATGTCCATTTCACTTCCCTGTCATTCTCTAACTTGCAATAACTGTTAGTTGTAGTACGTCATTTATTCTGATAGGTGTTTTTTTCAATTAAACGATTTACACCTGTGCTATTACAAAGAGAATTGTCAGTGACCATGCTACAAATATATATATAGACATGAATAAGAATTATTTTGTCCCCAAATATATATATATATATATATATACATTCAGTTCATATGGATTAATTTAGTAACGTGTTTTGAAAATATATTCGTTAGCTTAAAGCAAGCTGTATGAACAACGTAAATATTTGTTTTGAAGCCTGAAGCAATTCGCTTGAAAAACATACCGGAAACATATTTTTACGAAAAAATAATTGTTTTGATAATATAGGCGTTAGCCCAAAGCATTCCGCATGAATATCGTCCGAAGTTCGACTGCTCAGCGCATGTCCCGTATATCAAACGCAAGCAAAATGCAGTTTGTTTATTCCTTTCGACATTTTCCAGAGTGACTGGTGGTCACTGGTGTGTTTTCCAGTTAGTTTTTTCCATGGAAGGTGGTTTTGTGAGAAGGAGGTGGTTTTGTGAGAATTAGGTAAGGAAGGGATTTATTTGAAACAGATTTTCGGGGGAGTTATTAAAAAATAAATATGCCAGATGTTATTCTGTAGATTCTGTTAGACTCTTTTGTCTAATGTTGTTTAATCCGATGAGATGGGCTGGGCGTGGGAGAGTGGTGGTGGTGGGGATGGGGTGGGGACTGTTTTGTAATGTGTATGTACGTGTGTGTGTTTGGTGGGGGATATGGGGGTTAATTGGTTTAGGGGAAGCGATAAGAAAGGGATTTCCTGTGGACCTCTGAGGAAATACGGTGGTATTTTGTAGATTTTTCAGGTGGAAGGACTTTTGTTTGTTTTTGTTGTTCTTCTATAATTCAGGGAGTATTCTTTTTTAAATCTTTCTTACAGACGGGGTAGTGAGTGTGGGTGGGCGAGGTGATGGGAAGGGGTGAGTACAGATAGCCGCCCATACCTGCCTAACAGAATTTCATTTCTGTCTAATCCTCGGGTTATTAACGCCCCTCCATTCACTACCCGAGCACCATTGAGCATATCCGTGCTTAGTATGTGTTCAAGTAGCTAAGTACCCACGAAAATAGGAAACAGTCGTCAAAATCGCAGATTCAATCTCCGTAAACGTACACAGTACTGCATTCACATACACAATATGCATACACAATCTGTTAATAGATGCGAAACATTTCAAACAAATCTTATGATGTGTGTCACCTGATAATGTTTGGTTGGAATTTATTTTATTTGATCATGTGTAGGTACTGACAGTCGTTAATTTAACTGATGGCTGTGTAGCAGTCAGTCTTAGAGAACATAATGTTTTTCTTCATGCGGAATGCTTTGGGCTAAGTATATATTTCCAAAGCAATTATTTATTTGTAAAAAGACGTTACCAAACGCTATATTTAGACACTATTTATTTATCGATATTTCATCAATATTTGAGACTGAAATACATATATTTTTTGAAATTATATATATTTATATCTTCAATAAATATTTAAAAAACGAATATATTTTTTCGGCATAACATATATTTGCGTCTACAATATATATTTAAGGCACAATCTTTTTTTTCGGAGTAACATATATTTTTGCGTCTACAATATATATTTTAAGGACACAATACATATTTTTCGGAGTAACATATATATTTGTCTGTATCATATATAGTTTCGTATTCAATATACATATTTTGCACACAGCTTATATATTTATCTTGCAACATTTAGTCACGTATGGCGTCTCATACGCAACCAATGAGTGTTATTCAAATTGTTCAGAACATATACATATGCGGGTTATACAATCTGTTAAATTGTCGCATCGAATCTGTACTTATTGATTCTTTGTCATGAATATCATTATATACTGTAACAATGCGAAAGTGTTGTTACATTTTCATCTGGGAAAAATTATTATTTTTAACATGGACCTAATGGAAGTAAAATGTTCTTAGTGATCCTTTCATTATTTTTGTTTCAAGTTTCAAGTTATAGACGTGACGTATAGTCCGATATCAAACCGATGTAATGACTTAATACTAAAATAACCATTTCACCACATCTGAAATGTTTGAAGCAGTAATTTAAATAACAGTGACGTCATAAAAGAAGATCAATTGATAGTCATGTTCAACATCAATCGATTGCATTCAAATGTCAAGGTTATCTTTCAAAGCCCATTATGGCCTTTTCTGGCTACAGACAAAGGTGTGTGGTGATGGAAGATATAATCAATGTATCAACGACAAAATACGCCACTTTGCCATGGCATTACATTTAAAACAGCGTTGGCTAACTTCACAACAGTGATGGCATACACAACTCTGGAAAGGTACTACCTTTACAACAACTGTGGCATACACCACTCTGCCATAGTACTATATTTAGAACTACGGTGGCATACACCACTCTGATATAGTACTACCTTTACAACAACGGTGGCATACACACCTCTGAAATAGTTATACTTTTACTAAAACAGTTACATACACCACTCGGCCATAATATAAAATTTACATCAGCGATGGCACACTTGACTCTGAAGCATACACCACTCTGAAATAGTACTGCCTTTACAACAACGGTGGCATATACCACTTTCCTATAGTAATACTTTTACAGCAACGGTGGCAGGCACCACTGTGACCGAGTAGTATCTTTACAGCAATGGTGGCAAACACCACTCTGACATAGCACTACCATTACAACAGCGGTGGCTTACACCACTCTGACCGAGTAGAACATTTCCAACAAAGGTGGCATACACCACTCCGACCGAGTAGTACATTTACAACAAAGGTGACATACACCACTCTGACATAGTACTAAATTTAGAACAAAGGTGGCATACAACACTCTGACATAGTACTACCGTTACAACAACGGTGGCATACACCACTCTGAAATAATATTACCTTTACTAAAACAGTGACATACACCACTCGGCCATAATATAATGTTTACATCTGCGATGGCACACACGACTCTGAAGCATACACTACTCTGAAATAGTACTGCCTTTACAACAACGGTGGCATACACCACTTTCCCATAGTAATACTTTTACAACAGCGGTGGCAGGCACCACTCTGACCAAATAGTATCTTTACAGCAATGATATAGTAATACCTTTACAATAGAGGTGGCTTACACCTTTCTTACCGAGTAGAACCTTTCCAACAAAGGTGGCATACTACACTCTGACATAGTACTGCCTTTACAACAACCGTGGCATACATCACTCTGTCATGGCACTATATGGTCTTATATGTTGCAAACCGTATACCAAATATAATTGCGAAACACTACATGCATGCAGTTTTGATATATCTAATACTTTTAAAAAATAAGGAACTTTCACTTCTCTTTGTCGCTACCACTGTCAATGACATTAATTCGAAACAATGAAGACAGTTACATATTACGTTTAATTGCGATGAGGATAAGGTAAGAGTGAGGTTTGGTGCACCATGGAATCGGGGCCTTTTTGCTACTGACCGTTCCAATTCGGTATCCCTGTTGTAAACACGTTTGTGTTTCTGTTTATGGTGTCGCCTACTTTGCATCTGTTTAATCATGTGATTGTTGTTCGTTTTAAATGGCTGAGTTGTGTGAATGCTGCATTTCCCGTTCGACTTTTTTTCTACCTTTATACCCGCTTACATATATGATAGTCTTAGCTACTAGTTGTGACTTTAAAAAGTGTAACACTAATCCCTTTAACATACTTTAATATATAAGCATAATTTCTAAACCAAAGAAATCCCTCTGTTAGCTGCCAGTTCAAAGAAATATAAAAAGATCGGACGGGGAAAGTAACTTTCAAGGAGGACAGTCAACCACAAAACACAGAAACAAACACGACTATAAAATATATATGAAATAAAATGTTTAAATCGATTCTAAAGCGCAACAGGCGGAAAACAAAAGTCACAGACCTAATAACGTTACAGCTGGTCCCATAAGTGCTCTATCGGACTAAGGTCCGGTGAAAAAGCAGGCCAGGGTAGCACATTGACGTTATAGGCCACCAAGAAGTCGGTGGTCAATCTTGCTGAGTGTGGCCTGGCGTTATCCTGTTGGTACAGTGTAACGTTAGGGTGGTTAGCCAGGAACGGCAAAACATCTGGTTGGAGTATCTCATCCACGTAACGTTATTAGGTCTGTGACTTTTGTTTTCCGCCTGTTGCGCTTTAGAATCGATTTAAACATTTTATTCTTTATTGAATGTTCATATTTCATATTAAAACATGTTTGTAAATGTTGTATCTAATATAATAATACGAAAAATTGTGATTATTGGTTCTCATGGTATTTGTATATCAATATTTAGAAGTGGATACTTTCTTATGACGGCGAGTATATATATGTTACTCCGCAAAATATAGTGTCCATAAAATATATATTGTAGCGTAATTATAGGCGCAAATATATATGTTATTCTAAAAAATACATTCGATTTCTAAAAATATATTGGTTTGTCTCGATATATATTGAAGGTATGGAATTGATAGAGAATGGTTTCACTGAGTTGGTTAATTTAAACATCGAGATGTGCTACAAATATATATATATATATATATATAGACATGAATTCTAATTATTGTATCCCCAAATATATATATATATATAAATTCATGACGTGGAATTATTTTAGCAACGTGTTTTGAAAATATATTGTTTTCATAATATATACGTCAGCCCAAGGCATTCCGCATGAACATATATTGTTTTGATAATATATACGTCAGCCCAAGGCATTCCGCATGAACATCGTCCGAAGTTCGACTGCTCAACACATGTCATGTATATCAAACGCAAGCAAAATGCAGTTAGTTTATTCCTTTCGAAATTTTCCAGAGTGACTGGTGGTCACTGGTGTGTTTTCCAGTTAGTTTCTTCCATGGGAGGTGGTTTTGTGAGAATTAGGTAAGGAAAGGATTTATTTGAAACTGATTTTCGGGGGAGTAATTAAAAAATAAATATGGCAGATGTTATTCTGTAGATTCTGTTAGAGGTTAACGTTCACCCCCCACCCCACCTTTTTTAATGTTGTTTAATCCGATGAGGTGGGCTGGGAGGGTGGTGGTGGTTGGGGTAGGGGAAGTGTTTTTATGTGTTTGTACGTGTGTGTGTTTGGTGGGGTATATGGGGGTTATTTTCCAAATTGGTTTAGAGGGAAGAGATAAGAAAGGGATTTCCTGTGGACCTTTGAGGAAATAGGGTGGTATTTTGTAGATTTTCCAGGTGGCAGGATTTTTGTTTGTAGCTGTTGTTCTTCTATAATTCAGTATTCTTTTTTAAATCTTTCTTACAGTCAGGGTAGTGGGTGTGGGTGGGTGTGGTGATGGGAGAGGGTGAGTACAGATAGCCGCCCATATCTGCCTAACATAATTTCATTTCTGTCTAATCTTCTGGTTATTAACGGCTTCCCATTCATTCCCCGCGCACCATTGAGCATATCCGTGCTTAGTATGTGTTCAAGTAGCTAAGTACCCACGAAAATAGGATACAGTCGTCAAAATCGCAGATTCAATCTCCGTAAACGTACACAGTACTGTATTCACATACACAATATGCAAACACAATCTATTAATAGATGCGAAAAATGTCAAATAAATCTTATGATGTGTCTCACCTGATAATGTTTGGTTGAAATTTATTTTATTTGATCATGTGTAGGTAATGCCAGTCGTTAATTTAACCATGTCAGAGTGGTGTATGCCATCGCTATTGCGTCTACAATTTGGCCATACACCACTCTGACATAGTGCAACCTTTACAACAACGGTGGCATATATCAGTCTGACATAGTATTACCTTTATAACAGCGATGGCATACACCACTCTGCTTTGGCACTGCCTTTACATACGGCAATGGCATACACACTCTGCCATGGCGCCACTGCCTTTACAACGGCGATCGCATACACTACTCTGCCATGACACTACCATAACCACATCGATGGCATACACCACTCTGCCATGTCACTACCTTTACAACAGCGATGACACACATCATTCTGACATAGTACTACCTTTACAACAGCGATGGCTTACACCACTATGCCATGTCACTACCTTTTTAACATCGATGGCATACACCACTACTACAGAGCACTTACAACTCTGACCGATTACTACCTTTACAGCAGCGGTGTCATACACCATCCTGACCAAGTACTACCTTTGCAAACATAGTGGCATACATCACTCTGACCAAGTACTACCTTTACAACAACGGTGGCGTACACCATTATGTCATAGAACTACCTTTACAACAGGGATGGCATACACCACTCTGACATATTACTACTTTACAACAGCTGTGGCATGCACCACTCTGCCATAGTACTACCTTTACAACAGCGATGGCATATACCACTATGACATGATTAAAACTATAATTACTACAGCGGTGGAATATTCACAAACCACTCTGACCAAGTACTACCTTTGCAACAATACCGGCATACACCACTCTTACCAAGTACTACCTTTACAACAACGGTGGCATACACCACTCTGCTATGACACTACCTCTACAACAGCGATGCCCTAAACCACTGTGACATGTTACTACATTTACAACAGCGGTGACATACACCACTTTGATATAGTACTACATTTACAACAGCAATGCCATACGCCACTCTGATATAGTTCTACCTTTACAACAACGGTGGCATACACCACTCTGCCATGACACTACTTTTACAACAGTAAGTGATTACGTGAGACCCCATTTCATTTCCGTATATGTACACTTCATGCAGCATGGTATAGTTTTGTAATTATATGTATACCATATACAGATCGCTATAGTTCATAGCTACCGTATATGTATAGTTGCTGTATGCATATCATTATAGTGTTATCGTATAGGTTCACTATATGCAGTTCGTCATATTTGTATTGTATATGTATACTTATATACAGATGGTTTTAGTTTTATAGTATAGGTAGCCCAAATGCTGATCGTTATAGCGTTACAGTATATGTATACTATTTGCAGATGCGCTGCAAAATATTAATGGTCCGCTTCTGCTCAGCCCATACTCTAATATAATAGGATTAATAATATAGTGACTTGTTTTGGAAGTGTGTATCACCTGGCGTAGGTAAATGCCAGAGCAGGATCACACAAGGGGTGATACAAGCTTCCAGAACAAGTAACGACAGTCATAATCCTTTTATATTTATACGTCTTTACAAACCATTAAAATAGAATGCATGGATCAAAAAAACAAATTAAGACAAAATTGTATTGTCAAATTAACTGAAAACCACTAAAAGGAAAGACATGAAAACAATTACATTACATTGCAACAACTACACATGTGTCCATTTCACATGGGTAAACAATTCAAATTCTGGTGAATTTACCAACTGACATAATGTTAAATTAATTAACCCAAAATGTTCACAAAAGCACAAACATTCTGATTTCATGTTAAACATCCATTGTTCTTAATGGATTACTATCTGGGCAACCCCCAACATTCCAATCTGACATTTGTGTATGGGGAGTTCCAACATCTATTTTTAATAGCATAGTGAAATGGATTCAGAAAACCTCTAGAAGTGATACAGGCTTTTGTATTCCATTGTAGGAAAATGAAGGTATCGGTATAGAATTATTGATAGGTATGTAATAAGTATTTTTATTTCATCCCAATCGACTGCGTTAAACCTTTTCCTTGTATGCTGTAGTTTTCCGTCAGAATCAGCAATCATGATACACATATGCACGGATCTCTTAAGTACAACCCGATTAAACATAGTCGCTTTAGAATTTTGCGTCTTCAAGAAATGAAAGTGGTTAAAGGAAAATGTCTTTTATCAAATAATTGGATTAATCCGCTTATAGTTGTTTTGCAGTTGGTTAAGCTTAATCCAATGTCAAAAGTAACATTTATCTCGAAACCAAGTTATCCTTTCCTTTGAATTTGCGCCTTGGAAAGCCAGTTTATAACGTCGATAAGAAAAGGATTATTAGCACGGTTGGTGTAACTTTTCATATCGGAATATGGTGTATACATTGATTTATTTCTAGACACCAAACGTACTTATGCCATATCAATGCATGGTTCTTCCAACAGGCAGAACAGTGAAACGATGTTCATAATGAGCAACATTCAAGAACATTTACGTTCACATTCAAATATTACGCTGAAGGAAAATGTAATATTCTATTTGTTTTTTAAAGCCAGCATAATAAAAAAAAGAGCGATCTACATTTCCAACTTGAATATCAACATAAGAACAATCGAGTGTTATTAGGCAACAGAGTGATATAGATTTAGCTGTACAACTTACTGTCAAATATTCGTTAATAAGTATCTAGTCATGTACATATTGACACAAATAAACCAATTCCAACAACTGGACTTTAACACTGATGTATTCAGTAAGTCAGTTACATCTACACCTTCAACACATACGACTATGTTCAGATCATGCGTGTTCATAAATATTTCGCGGTAACACTTATGGCAACATATACATGATATATGTTGTTATGACTAAAATACGACTTATAAACAATTAGAATAATCGAAGCAACTTGTTTGTTCACTTGTCTCACGTTTGGCGCAAGCCACCGTTTTGACTGTGGCTTTGCGTACCAAGAGTCAGGTGCACTGGTCGGTACCATCTAAGATCTTAAAATATTTTTTTCTGTAAAAATGGTGCCTTTAAATAACTTTTACCCAGTAAGCCTGGATGAATAGTGTATGAACTGGTCAGACAAAATGGCAAAATGTACATATGCTTCGTAACAAACAAAACCTTGTATAATAATAGTAAAAAACAACACATTTTCACAAGAACTAACAAGGACAGACAACCTTCGGAGGAACTTCGGCAGTGCGCCTGGCTATGATAAGAGACACAGAAATCAAACGTATGCATTTACTTACTTTAAAGGCTAGCCACAACACACGCTGATCTACTGTATCTCTACATCATAACACACTCGCCTGGAGGCACAATTAACCTATACACGCATACAGACATACAATTATAGCTCATATGAGTGGGATCACATTTAAGCATTGAACCATACACAGCTATATTGAAACAGTGATAACGAAAGGTGCCGGATCTTGGGGATACTGTGAAATCAGTAAATATATTAAAGGGAGATAATTTGAACTCACTACGGCAACTTTCAAAATTTTGGAAATCTCGTAAGAGATTCACGTTCACAACGCATGTTTATATATATGGAGACAATATTTGCGAACTACCAAGGACAGACAACCTTCGGACGCCTAGCTATGATCAGAGACACAGAAATCAAACGTATGCATTCACTTCCTGTAAAGAATTGCTGCAACACACGTTATATATACGTATATATACGTTTGGTTGATCTATATACCAGTGCTGTCGAAGGGACGGCGGAACATAGCGTTAGCAATCTAGTACCTACCGGTTTAATACCATTTACATCATGGCGCTTTTGGCAGTATGTGCTTACCATAAAGCCATGATTCATTGTGTTAGAATTATCAGTAGGACTTCGTACCGACACTCATATTCACTTGGTCGGAGAGGTTTCTGACGACAACACGAAATACCTGCATAAGCAACTGCCGTAACATACCACGCGTGCATGCATAACACTCACCAAAGAGAAAAATGACGAGCCGATATATTCGGTGTCAGTTTTAAGCATGCACGAGTGACATTTAAGGTTGACTCTAGTGAAATAAGGCGATTTTTATGCAGACATTGCCTGATGTCTTCCGCAACCTCTCTTTGTGGGGTCGACCCATATACTTACTTATTCTATAAAGGAAGGCGCCGTAGCTCTATGGTAGGTACACACCATAAGAGCTATGATTCTTGCAGCTAATACCCCACTAAAAGTAGATATAAAAGCCGAACAGGAAATGTAGATTTTCAAGGACCACAGTAAACCACAAACACGTACAGAACAAAACAATAATTACAAAGACGAATATAAGGCAAGATATGGCATCACAAACATAAAAGGGGTGACAATAGGCTACCGCCTCGGAACGCTCAGTGGCCGAAAGGGCCGCTGAGAGTTTAAACTAGGTTCTAGGGTGCATCAAACCTCACTCTTACTCTATTGTAATTCCAATAAACAGCGACAGTTTAAATAAAGATATCCCCGCCAGGTTATATTCTCTAAATAACAAGGCAGCCTTAATAGGCAATATAAGTATAACACAAAGATGATCATGTATATATGAATATATAAAAAAATCGCAAAGAAAGCCACAAGGCAAGTACTCAGTGATTAGGCAGAAGCCATAGCAAAAAAAGAACACACTGTTAAGGATAAGACAATGTATGATTTAAGACAAACATCAAACGCTACCGTCTTTTGAGGATAGGTAGACGTCGTCATAGGGTCCACAGTCTGTCCGGTCATCGCACAGTCAAAGAGGAAAACATAGTGGCGAACTGTAAATTGGTCAACCACTAAACATGTTTTGCGTTGCAAAATGATAGGATCATAACCTCTTTTGATAAACTTTTTAACAAGTTTAATATCTATTTTGGGATACGTGATTTATATATTTTGAGCAAATTTGTTTCTGATAAATAAACAACGCTTACTCTTAAGAATGAATACACAAATGAAATGGTTTTTCACGTTCATAATGTTATATTAAGTAAGCAGCCTCAGAGATTAAGGATGAATTTTTCCTTTAGACATGTCTCCGCTAGAGGGTAAATCCACGCGGGGCAGATGGTTGTAGCTCTAAAGGCAATTCCTTATCCACAGAGATACAGAGTCCGCTTATTCTTAGTAGCAGTGTTACGACGGATATAGCTACACGTGAATATAGCTCTTTGCATAAAGAATGTACATATATATTGTTTTTAGGGAATGTCGTTATATAGCCTAAACATATTTATTATTGAGATTTCTGAAAAATTTGTAAAACAAAGGGTGAACTAACTATTAAATGCATGGATAGACCATTTGACGTTGTTCTAAACAGGACAAGAATTCGTCATTTTGAGAATTATGACGCCATAGTTCTAAATGACCATATATGGCATTTACAGCAAAATATTCATTGGAAGTTAAGCTCCTTTTATTTCATTAAGTACAGCGAAATTTGTACATTTAATCTATAACGAGATCGAAAATTTGTTACATGCGAGCTATTTGGGAGCATGATAAAATGACGACAACTATGCGTCGAGCATACTGGACTCATCTACCCACATATGTATAAACAAATCAATAAAACCAGATACTGGCCATTCCCTTTAAAATATAAAACCATTTAAATTGTAGTTCTATACGTAGATCTAGTTCCTAACCAATGCATAAAGCTACTCCTTTATGTCTGCGCACTGTGTGTATATTCATCATGATGCGTCTAGAGCTATCCGGTGCACAAAGCTCCAGTTGGATCTCTATGTGTAATGTCATTTACGCATAGAGCTTCAACGTGATCTGTATTCACGGAGAGCTCTATACGTCACTACAGTATAGTATACTACGGAAAAATACAACGCATTGGTTAGGATTTGATTTAGAAGAAACTGAACAATAGCTGAATAGAATACTACTATCTATAATGCATACTAGTAGAAAATGAACGCATAAAGCTTAAATCCTAAAAAGTTTGTCGTCATATGAAAAGTGTATCTAATTGTATAAGCTGATAAAATGGATACATTAAATCAATTATGTTTACTGACAAAACAACGACATTATTTCTGAGTGAATGTCACAAATTTGCTAAGTCCCCTTAAGCTGGGTTTATGAGATAACGGGCAAGCAAAACAACGAGATCCACGTCAGCGGATACCACTTGCATGTCTATCGGGGAAGTACAAAAGCAAGTAAATGTGTCATGGAATGATTGTAAAGCAAATACCACATGGAAATATACGGGAATCACAACAAACACAATACTATACGATAACCGTACAGTTCAGTTAAATATATATACAGATAAAAAAAAAGGTTAGCATTTAAATCCCATAGAACAGGTAGTAGGCTATGTGCTGCGGCTGTGATGTACTTTTGTCAAATATATACATGACATTCTTTTCAAATGAACAAATAGCAAAATGTTTAATTTGCCAACTTTACAGAAATTATTATAATTTCAATGTAAAAGGCAGGTAATCTCCCAAAGTCCCAACGTTTGCGGTCATTTTTGCCACAGACGGTTCCAAGGCGGTAGCGCTATTGTCAACCCTTTTTATGTTTGTGATGTCATATCTTGCCTTTATTCATATTTGTAATTATTGTTTGTTTCTGTGCGTGATTTGGTTTACTGTGGTCCTTGAATGCTGCATTTCCTGTTCGACTTTTATATTTACTTGTATATTTCTATGTGTTTTTGATAAACTAATATATGAAAACACGTATAATAATTTTTAATTAACAACTTAGATCCATTATGAAAAGTATTGAAAATTAAATATTTTAGAAAAACATTTTCTTGTTAAATACATACCGGGAATAGCTAGAACAATCATGTCTAAAATCATAAGACATAGCGATCTCATGTATTGCATGTATCATAAGCGTATTGCCCTGTTGTTCAAATGTTTACCATTGGGTCAAATAAGGCCTCGCCCCGGGGTCACCGTTTTACACGAGTTATTAGAAACATCTTTAAACACTCGTCTACCTGAAAATACGGGAACTGGAGTGTCTGATAGTTTACACGTAGCAAATGCTTATAGTCCTCTACATAGGTTCTTCAAATACTGTCTCTGGAGTCAAATTTGACTCCTCACCAAGGGTCATATGGTTTATATAAAGAAAAATATGAAACCTCAAGATATTGAGCTCTCATATACGGCATGTAAGCTTTGCCCTGTATTCAAGTGTTCACAGTTGTTTGTTTGTTTTTACATATTATTCTTGCACAGTTGTACAGGGGAACACCTAAATGTCTTCCCTAAAATGTTGATATCTGAAAATGTAGCGTGCAAGGACCACAGTCAACCAAAAACACACATACAATCAAAAGTCAAGGTATTTGACATCACAAACATAAAATGGATGCCGCTTTGGATCGATAGGTGGCGAAAAATGTCACAGGTGTTTTAAGCCAGGTTCTAGTGTGCACCAAACTTCTCTCGTAAAGTCACCCCAAATAAAACGGTGCAGTATTTAATAAATCTCCTCCAGGCTACATCCTATACTTGTACCTAATTAGGCAGCATTTATAGAAAATATAACACAAACAGAGCCCACATACTATTTCAAATATAATAGCCTGAGCATCGATATAATGTCGATTTGTAAAATAATAAAAATACCAGGAATAGTTTACAATGTACTAGTCCTTGTTCACATTGCTGACCTTACTGACACATGTATCACACCCTTGTGAAACGGACTGTGCCCGACTATTATTTAATGTAATAAAACGCTAACACGTTTCAATAGCCTATATAAACATACCTGCATTCTGTTAAACAAATTGGTTACTGAGAATATGTGCAGATAACTTCTGACCAGATGTATTTGAGGCGAATAAGAAATCAGTCATATTGTTTGACATAACCATGAAGATCAAAAATTCCACTTTGCAGTCTCGGTTTGACTGCGAACCGTAGTGAAAACTGCTTCTGCCGTTCACACCATCTTGCTCCGAGTTGAGCAGAACTCAATATTTAACATGTCAATAGTACAAAAAGATGAGCCAATCCGAGGATGGTATGCATATGACGGTGATCATGGAACCTTCAATGTGGTATTTCTATACATTCCATCCCCAGCGGCGTATGATCCCAGTAGTTCAACACGATTTGCCCTAAACGAGAAACACAGTTAGATTACCTTGTAATTCGATAAACACACGACTTTGTACTCTGAGTACTAGTATGGATTTGGTGTTAATAATTTCAATATTTCATTGAAATGTTGGTGGACTGGATATGAATATATTGTAAAAAAGCAAGTAAGAATTATTGAAATATTAAATAATAAATATAATAAGTATATATACACAAAACCAAATCGATAAGTTGCTTTGACCTTCTGGTTTTGTCTCCTTTGCAGGCACTTAGGATTCACGTTGTCCGTCTTGGGTCTTCTTCCGTCGTCGTTCGTCGTCTTTCGTCGTCGTTCGTCGTTTCACTTTAGCCTGCAACCTGGCATTGGCCATAACTCGAACAGTTTTTTGCCATAAACATGTTTACACTACCCCAGACAATGCCGTTACACATGTCCAATAATTACATTCATTTAAGCAAACCTGCAGCCTGACCTAGCTCATAAGTTTGAATACGCATGTGGCAGGCCATTTTAGTTTAATATTCACGAATCCTTTTTCAATACTGACATTAAATGACATAGACTCGACTCTCGTATCTATGATACAACTCCCTGATCAATCTCAATTCAATTTCTTTCCGGAATTTAACCGTCAATTATCACATCTTGAAAACCTAGTCAAGATAAATTGAATATGGATATATGGGGAATACTCTATAGAAATTGACTGTAAATAAATGTAAATAGAGCTTCCGGCAAAAAGGACAAAGTTGTGAACTGCATAGTACTTTTTAATCTAAAATATCATTATATATTACATTTTAACTTGGTTGAGCTTTACGGAATAATAATAAGTGTATAACATAGTTTCTTGCATATCAGATAAGAATATCCGCGTTTTATTTGAATGCTGGAAAGCCTGATCTTACACAATGGGGCAGGTACAAGTCACGTGAAGCGCTGTTTATGTGAGGGCTCGACAGTCTGATCATACACAAAGGGGCAGGTAAAAGTCACGCGATCCGCGTTTTATTTGAGTACTGGAAAGTCTGATCTTACACAATGGGCTAGGTAAAATTCACGCGATCCGCGTTTTATATGAGTGCTGGAAAACCTGATATTACATGGGGCAGTTACATGTCACGTGATCCATGTTTTATTTGAGTGCTGGAAAGTATGATTTTACACAATGGGGATGGTAAAAGTCACGAGATCCTTCGTTTTATGTGAGCGTTGGAAAGTTTGATCTTACACAATAGGACAGGTAAAAGTCTCGCAATCCGCGTTTTATATTAGTGCTGGAAAGTCTGATCTTACACAATGGGGAAGGTAAAAGTCACGCGATCCTTCGTTTTATGTGAGCGTTGGAAAGTTTGATCTTACACAATGGGACAGGTAAAAGTCTCGCAATCCGCGTTTAATTTGAGTGCTGGAAAGTCTGATCATACACAATTGGGCAGGTAAAAGTCACGCGATCCGCGTTTTATATTAGTGCTGGAAAGTCTGATCTTACACAATGTGACAGGTAGAAGTCACGCGATCCGCGTTTTATTTGAGTGCTGGAAAGTCTGATCTTACACAATGGGGAAGGTAAAAGTCATGCGATCCGCATTTTATATGAGTGCTGGAAAGGACCGTAACTGATGTTGTGATAACTCATGGTCCAGTCCATTTGTAAATGTTATTTATTATTGTAATTTTTATATCACATTTATTTATGTACAAAACATCAAGCAATAAAATATTATTAAATAAATATGAGTACTGGAAAGTCTGATCTTACACAATAGGGCAGGTAAAAGGTATTGATCCGCGTTTTATTTGAGTGCTGGAAAATCTGATATTACACAACGGGTTAGGTAAAAGTCTCGCCATCCGCGTTTTATTTGAGTGCTGGAAAGTCTGATCTTTCACAATGGGTCAGGTAGAAGTCACGCGATCCGCGTTTTATTGAGTGCTGGAAAGTCTGATATAACATAATGGGTCAGGAAAAAGTCACGGAATCCGTGTTTTATATGAGTGCTGGAAAGTCGGATCTTACAAAATGGGGCAGGTAAAAGTCATGAGATCCACGTTTTATTTGAGTGCTGGAAAGTCTGATATTACACAACGGGGCAGGTAAAAGTCTCGCCATCCGCGTTTTATTTGAGTGCTGGAAAGTCTGATCTTACACAATGGGTTCAGGTAGAAGTCACGCGATCCGCGTTTTATTGAGTGCTTGAAAGTCTGATATTACATAATGGGTCAGGAAAAAGTCACGGAATCCGTGTTTTATATGAGTGCTGGAAAGTCGGATCTTACAAAATGGGGCAGGTAAAAGTCATGAGATCCACGTTTTATTTGAGTGCTGGAAAGTCTGATATTACACAATTGGTCAGGTAAAAGTCACGCGATCCGCGTTTTATTTGAGTGCTGGAAATTCTGATCTTACACAGGTAAAAGTCACACGAATCGGGTATTATTTGAGTGATGGAAAGTATTAAATTACAAAATAGGGCAGGTACAAGTTACGCGATCCGCGTTTTATTTGAGTGCTAGAAAGTCTGATCTTACACAACGGGGCAGATAGAAGTCACGTGATCCGCGTTCTATTTGAGTGCTGGAAAGTCTGATCTTACACAATGGGGCAGGTAAATGTCACGCGATCCGCATTTTTTATTTCAGTGCTGGAATGTCTGGTCTTACACATTGGGGCAGGTAGAAAAACATATGAAAGGAGAAATCTGGAAATCGTAGAACATGATAAACACAAAAAAAGATTGCTGTCTGGGTTTGACTGAGACTGATTAATGAACGGTAGTGAAAAGTGCTTGCTACCGTTCACGCCCTACAGCCTGGGTTGAATTTAATGCCCCACAATGGGGCAGGGAGAAGTCACGCGATCCGCGTTTTATTTGAGTGGCGGAAAGTTTGATTTTACACAATGGGGCAGGTACAAGTCACTCTCTGTCAACTCTGATGTCGATATTATCAGTAATGATGAATGACGTCACTAAACAAGAACACTTCTCTTAGGTCTTATCGGGTCAAAGCCATCCAAAATAAACATTACAAAGTACAGATATATTAACCCAATCGCATTAACAACACTCTATCTACGAAACTCTACGCTCCTAGAAGCGGACAGCCTCGAAGAGTAATTAGGATTTGATTTTAATCCGATTGGCAATAAGTCAAGTATGACTATTGAACTAATGCATTAATAGTGTTAAGGCAGCGTGGATATAAATCTTTCTTAGATAAATGTTTATAAAAAGAAATACAATGTTAAATAATCTAAAAATCTCCTCTTCTTAATGGTTAAATGCATAATAAAGATAAAATTGGATAAATGTCAATAAACATGCAAAACGATGATTATTGGCGACGTTAATAGCCAGTGGTATGCAAGATAAAGAATCACAAAACGCATTCAACGTTCGGTTCCGATAAAATCAATTTTATCTAGTACGGATATTTCCGATCTTCACTGGATACCCAAGCACATCTTAAGCATCACGCACTTGATGGGATTGTTAAATATAAAACTGTTTTGAAAAATTAACACATTAGGAACCAAATGAGTTTGTGTCGTCGTACTTATTTCTGTAAATAAATACTTATTTTTATTCATTCATCATTCATTCACAGTTAATTATTCTTAATTAATTCTTTATTTCGTTCAGTTGGGTTTATGTATTCATTCGTGTATGTAATTATATTTAACTATGCATGTAAATGATCAATCTCTCCCAGAGGTAATATACTGCGATCTCACGATAATTTGTCACGTGACCATAGCTAAAATATCAAAATGGCGAACAGAACTTCCACACCTTTTAAATTAGTAATTAAATTTAAGGGAGGTTGTTAAGAGCTATGTGATTTTGGAAAGTACTGGTAAGCAAAATGCTGTACTGTAGCCATAGGGAACGATTTGGTGGTGCGTATTTTGAATATTTTGACGGCGGAGTGATATGCCAAAAGACAAACCGTTATTCTTAATATTAATATAATGTTGCGCATAATTTACTGTATATTTAAAACATTCAAGACGAACAATTGTTTTCTTTTATAATTTAAGCATTTCATATAAAGTTAATACAGAAAAATATTAGTCAATCAAGAAA
The DNA here is from genome assembly GCA_037043455.1 of Cyrtodaria siliqua. Classification (NCBI taxonomy): domain Eukaryota; kingdom Metazoa; phylum Mollusca; class Bivalvia; order Adapedonta; family Hiatellidae; genus Cyrtodaria; species Cyrtodaria siliqua. The sequence goes on from JAWPHD010001054.1 coordinate 187,199, forward strand.
TTTTGCATTTTCATCGTTTTTCATCGTTTGCCAAAATTCTTGGTATTTGATGAGACGTTGACAGAGGTGTATGTATTCATAGTGTTAAGGCAGTGTTAAGGCGGAGCAAGGAACGACAACTCTGGGTAGAGATTGGTAAATAATTGAAAAACATATTGTTATTTAATATTATATTCGTAGTTGTGACTTTCTAGAATTGTAAACAACAAAGACCATAAATAATGCTATCGCATTTTAGTATAATAACTGCTTATCATGAAAATCTTTCCTTGGTCAGCCTGTACGAAATTTGTGGTTTTCGTAAAAATGAAAAATCCCAAAATGGCCTAAGTATAACGCTATTATATAAATATCATATTCATTCATGATAGGATGATAGTAAGAATGTTCACCCCAAGGATATGATTATCGCATGAGGCGAAGCCAAGTATAACGCTATTATATAAATATCATATTCATTCATGATAGGATGATAGTAAGAATGTTCACCCCAAGGATATGATTATCGCCTGAGGCGAAGCCAAGTATCATAATCATGTTCCAAAGGGTGAACATTTTTCCTATCACCCTATCACGAATGTGATTTTTTATGTTTTATTATACCGAAGTTTCCTCGGTCCAACATAAGTTCATTTTTCAATACAGATTTTTCTTTTGTCGGATATTTTCTTTTTCGTGTTTTTTTGCTTCTTTTTTTTCAGAACGTTCCTGTAAAATAATTTACATAAGAAAATGAGTGGTAGTTTATTAAAATCAATAACGTATCTTTGAAGTTATGATGACTTAAAAACTTCCCCATGAATGAGCCGATGACCGATATACTGAACCAGACACAGTTTCATTTCTCCATAAGTATATTATCGGGACTCCTTATTTTGTTTCTTTATCATCGGTTTGTTTACCAAACTGTAACGTGTCTAACTTGAAACGTTAGTCTATAATTATATCCTAATAACTCCTCTTGAACAATCACGCCATTATCGCAGAGAAGAATAAAAAAAAATCAGATAATTGACTTATTTCGCTTAAAAAGGGGTAATTATGCTCTAATGATTTTACTGTACCTCGTCATGGCAGCGAACATTTTTTTATTGGCGCTCGGACATTATATAATTATCAACGTAAATACCCTTTCTTGTTGGAGATGTTGGCCGCTCCACAAGTAGCGCTGTTTTTAATGGCTAATAACTGAATGGATTATACTGCTCCGAGATGTTGTCAAATGTAGTCCATATGTAAGCACCATTTTTTTTTTAAAGATGTGAAAGGATGAGCATGTTTTGTTGGTTTGTGTTATTTAATTAGACGGGTATTTATGAATGTTGATGTATTTCTGTTGTAACAGTTTCAAGATTCGAATCTATATACATCTATCGACCTATAGTGTAAGCAGCTTGTCGCGAAACCAGCTGAGACATTGATCTGTTTAGCAAACACATATCTTTCTTAAACTATCCAAACTTAATTTGACGATGTAATGTATTTATATCATTTATAATTTTATTTATGACTGTTGATGTATTCCTTTTGAAAATGTTTCAAGATTTGAATCTATACATATTTATGACCACATGTTGTAAGCTGTTCTTCTGGAAACCAAATGTAACCTTGACCTTTGCAATAAACACACATATATTTCTTAAAATATCCAAACTTAATTTGAAAAAATAATAAAATTATTTATTTTTATCTATATTAGCCACTTTATTTTAGGATGTTCCACTGGAAATCCAATCACATATCTATCAAAAAACAATCACTATTAAATAAAACGAAGTTGTATATATGCATGTATTTGTATGATGTGCAAAATAGGACCAGTTTAGTTATGTATACCAGTAAGAGATCGCTAAAGTCATTGCCCTAGACAAATGTTCAGCCCAACTCTAACTTCTGACTCTCGGACAACCGTTTCGATTGTCTCCCGATAGCTAAGCTGATAAATCAGTCTAAACGTTACGTAATCTATGAAAACGTACTTACTTATACACAAACAAACATTGTATTTGACTGTTGTCTTGTGCTATATACATTTACGCTAGAAATGCAATCGACAGTATACTTAAGTTGTTCCCATATAAAAATAGTGTGGACACGATCAATACACACAATATTGCAGTCTCGCTTTGATTGAGATTGTTCATGAGGTCAGATACCACTATTGATTTGGGGCTTCTGATTGGTTGAAAAAAGTATAGGGTCTATTAGGGCATATAGTCAGATTGTAAGGTAGATTCTGATTGGATTAAATTACCCAAATCATAACAAATCCCCATAAAACATCAAAATATTATGTTTCCATCATAAAACATGTTGATTTAGGATATTTTGACTGAAATTTGCATTTTTATGGATACAATTTTACTGAGAGTATATTTGCAAAAATTAAAATTTCTTTACTGCCATTCTGGGGGTGGCCACCTTCAGTGAACTATTAGAGGCTGAAAGCATCAGATTATCCCCAATTTGCTGGTCATTTTTGAGTGTCTCTAAGATAGTTCTTTAAAAACAGTTAGGTTTTATCATCCGTTCCGATATAGGAATAGGGGTTGTAGGCCAAAAGGCTATAATGGAGGCCTATGGGAAATGCAATAGTGGTATATGACCTAAAGCTAGATTCTGCATGTGGTAAAAGTGAAAGTAGACATACTTTTTTCTAACACAATGATTTGAAAGTGTGAGAAATGTTGAATTATGTTGTATTTTGACTTTTCTTGTAACTTTTTTAATGATTTTTAAATATTTGAAAGTTTTATGATGCAATATAGGTAATTTAAATTCTTTTATTAGGGTTGTGGACACAAAATTAGCCATACTTGACACCTGGTATACACAATTGGCCAGTAATGCACCTATTTGACTCAATTAAAGGTATATCTAGTAAGTTTATTAATTTCTGAGGGCTTTGCATACATTTATTTGGCAAAAATGTCAGAAAGCAACAAGCTGCGTCTGTCTACTAAGATGTCGAAAAGGCGCTTACTTCTGTTTTGAAAAAGCTGTTGAGGTAAGCTCTGACTCTGAGTTCATCGCGTCTGGACGGTTAGTGTTGATATGCAAATATGTTATGCGGTTTAATACATTTTACAAATTAAATAATTTAGTTGGCAAAAAATATGACATTTTCTAATTTTTTTTAAAGTTTTTATCTACCCTACCCCCTTCATTTTAATGAATTTTCATGGATCTGTACTGTCAACAGTGCTTTTTGGCTGCATGGTTGCATGAAAATGACCTGTAAAGGTGGCACAAACAATATCTAATAAAAAAATACATTAAATTGTACAATTACAGGCAATCATGTGTAATGAGCATATTGTAAAACATGGCATGGCCTTAAAAATGGAGTTGGGGAGAATATTCTCAGAATTATTTTTTGTCATTTTTAAAGTGAAAAGTTGCATTTTCTTGATGGTTTCACATATATAAACTGCTGCATAATGTTAATTACTCCATTTGAAGACAGAGTTTGAATATATACAAAAACAATGGCATTTTTTGGGTAAAATCTGCTATTTTGAGCCCTGAAAATCACAAATATCATTTTTCAGTAGAAATGATTTTCAAGAGAGCTTCAACTGGTTGAAAATCACATGTTATTGATGAAATTAATTCAAAATCACTTATTTGAAACAAAAGATTGGAACGGTTGTCGAGATATGGCATTTTGAAGACTCTGGATTTACGCGTAAAAATCGCATGAATTTTACATCAGCCGAAGCCCTTTAAAGCCCTCATAATTTGTAGAAAAGTATTTTTTTCTAAAAACAAAAGACACCATTTTCCTCAGAATGAATGTATGAAACAATTTAGCCAGAAAAAACAAACTTCAGTTAGGTTTGAATGTCTATTTAGGTCAGATACCACTATTGATTTGGGGCTTCTGATTGGTTGAAAAAAGTATAGGGTCTATTAGGGCATATAGTCAGATTGTAGGGTAGATTCTGATTGGATTAAATTACCCAAATCATAACAAATCCCCATAAAACATCAAAATATTATGTTTCCATCATAAAACATGTTGATTTAGGATATTTTGACTGAAATTTGCATTTTTATGGATACAATTTTACTGAGAGTATATTTGCAAAAAGTAAAATTTCTTTACTGCCATTCTGGGGGTGGCCACCTTCAGTGAACTATTAGAGGCTGAAAGCATCAGATTATCCCCAATTTGCTGGTCATTTTTGAGTGTCTCTAAGATAGTTCTTTAAAAACAGTTAGGTTTTATCATCCGTTCCGATATAGGAATAGGGGTTGTAGGCCAAAAGACTATAATGGAGGCCTATGGGAAATGCAATAGTGGTATATGACCATGAACGGTAGAGAAAAATGGTTGATACCTCTCACGCCCTCTAGCCCTGGATTGAGCAGTACTCAATATTTAAAATTCAGTAGTACTAACATTTTAGCCACCCCTAGGATAGTATGTATACGATGGTGAACATAGAACCTTCAATGTGGTATTTTAATGGGCGAAATAAACAAAATGGAATTCAGTTGGGAGCAGTTGTTACGAAGCCCGCGTATCTAACATTCATTATATTCTAGATTATCTCCTCAACAACAGTTAATGCAATGACGTTTGTTTTAAAAGTACGTATTCTAGAAACAGGCATGAACTGTTTTCAGAATACCTTTGATGTAATCAAACTGATTTTTTCATCAAACAATAAACAGCAACATTTATATTTCTTAAATGTGTACAATAACGTTTTGCAATAAGAACTTCTTCCCAAAGTACCAGTGATTGATAAGCTGACCTTTTTATTGGATTTTTATTTTCTTAAGGAGGCTAACTCATATTGATAATGGTTTATCTTGTCTAAATGAATGATAGCGTCGTGCAGAACTTACTGACGATTAAGGGCAATACCGTGTACAAATGTACAGATTCAAGAACATTGTACGCTTGTATATATCTGACAAATGACAGATTGTTGTTGTGAAAGAAATGTTCAGACTTTGTGTCACCCGGTGTCTTCCGACCATAAATGAACCGGGAAAAAACCAAATGAAGGCTAAAACGTGTGTATGGTGCTGACAGTATCTATTATATTGCATAAGTAACCGATAACAATCCATGAACGCAAATGTAGCGAAAAGTAAGGGAAAGTTCTTAAGAGAAATGAATGTGTATCAGTTTGACTTCTCGACGATGTTCATGTTTAATAATCACGTATTATTTTATATTTCAGTACAATAAGAAGTTTTATTTACATTGAATTGTTTCACATTGTCGAAATTGATGTTCGTCATTACGTGATCCGAGTTTTAACTTTCATACCCCATCCAACCCCTTCTCCAAGAAGCAGAAACGGGGTTGGGTGGGGTATGAAATAAAATATTAATTTCGACTTAAAACGTTTGCATATTGTAAAATTGAAATATTTAATAGGAAATTTTGAACAGGTTATCGCATTTGTTCAGTACAAAAATTTTTTAAACGTGTTTTATTGTCGAAATATCCGTTATAAAATCCTGCTAATATAGCTTTCCCATCGCTTAATATAATTAATCGCTTAATAGAATTAAGGTAGGAACACGTAATGTTATAGACGATTAAGTTAAATAGTAAATGCGCAGGAATACTCGCCTTAATATTATATTTTGAACACAATATATGCACTGGGTATATTTTATTTCCATCACAAAAGAATATTTCATTTTGTCGAATCTCAGGTAAATATTTCATGCAGTACATTCCTTTAACAGAAGTTTATCTATAGAATTCGGTCACCTAATCCAAACATCATGTTTCAGCGTTCACATATTGAAATTTAGATAGTGTGAGTGCTATTTAAAGTCATAACAGAAATGCATTTCCTGTGTATCAATCACGTGACCTTAAGTAATTAAATCCTGGCGATTGGATAGTATACAGTTATCAAACAATACGAATTGAAAATATGATAGTGTCACAACCTGTCAGCTTTGGCAGTTTATACATTTCAATTGCAATCTCTGTGCCTTGCAAGTGGGAAACAGATGACAGGTTTGTACTGTAGAATAGAACATTCAAATGAAGAGTTTAAGACTTTTAAGAGGTTTAATAGGGTTAAGAGGTTTGGAACCATAGAGCCTGGTTTAGTCTCCGAACGGTCTTTTTGCCACCGACCATTCTCAGGCGGTAGCCATAAAGTCAACTCTTTTATGTTTGTGATGGCATATCTTGCTTTTTATTCATCTTTGTAATTATTGTTTCCGGGCTTGGTTTTGGTTGACTGTGGTACTTGTGGACTGTGGTACTTGAATGCTTTATTCCTGTTCGACTTTTATATCTACTCGTACTATAGAATAAACCATGCAAATGAAGATTTACGCGTACAATGCTGTACCAAAGGAAGCCGATGCAGTCCTTGTAACCAAATACACGGAATCACCTAATTGCGCATGCGCATCGTATACTACTCAAAGTTTGCTAAGCACCAAAATTTCAATTCGACATTTTATGGTGGCTGGTTTTACCAACAGCATAAACGTCAACAAATAATGTGACTGATTACATTTATCATGCTATTCTCAACATATCTCTACTTAAACAAAAAAAACATAAATATCCTTCATCTAGGTTAAAAACAAGGCGAACTAGGTTTGGTGCTTAGTAAACTTTGAGTTGTATATATTATAAAGTACACCACGAACATATCTGCTATGAGTAGATAACGAATATCTGTGCGGTCGTTAAATAACAGGAAATTCCTTTAGAGTGGATCGTTTAAGTATCGAAATTATAAAAAAGGTTTTGCCCTTCATGAGCAGGAAGAGGAAATAATTTTATGATATATAACATACAGACATGCTCAGGAGCACGATACAGCAAATTGCCTCCGTACGTTGGACTGTGATTTTCTACACAAATGTCTAAGCATTGATATTTGAAATTTCTTTTGCAAATTAACGTATTAGTTATAATGATTGATTATTTTGACTGCGTCTGCGGTTATTTAACCTACGTGCGTTGTTTTGTCAAAAATATGTGCATTAAAAGTAAATGATAAATTGGACCAAGACATTACATACACCATCAAAAATTAGTAGTGTAGACATGATCACAGCTTCTAACAACCAATTTAGATTATTTTATTATTTAAATGCTGTTCTTACACCAAATTCAATTCGAGTCATCAGCAAACGACATGTTATAAAAGCGTATTTTAACGGGGCATAAGCCGTAATTTATAAGTTAAATAACAAAACCTTCATTCTATGTAAAATAGTATGATAGTGGACCTTTGGAAACGCCCAAACACGATAAATACGAAGTATTGCAGTCTCGGTTTGATTGAGACTGTTCCTGAACGGTAGTGAAATGTGCTTGCTACCGTTAACGCCCCGGGTTGAAGCAGAACTCAATACACACATGGATTTCAACTGCATATTGCGAGGATAAAGCAATACACGTTCTTATAGACCGTGAGCCATACACTTTTTTTGTTACCATCTCAAGGGATAAATTCTTACTCAGTACCATGTTATTGAGTACCTTGTAGAGAAACAAAAAATCCATGATAGCAGTGTGAACAGGGTAGCTGATTCCTGTTATTAGAGTTCTCTCCCCCTTTTAAGCAAAACTCTTGTTTCTTTAAAAAAAATCGTTTTCGCTGAAACTAGAAGAGCTACAGGTCTAATATTTTGCATGTATTATACATTTAGGGTCCTCTACCAAGTATTTATAAAATGGTGACCCCAGGGTCAAATATGGTCCAGCCCCGGGGGTAACATTTTTTCATACAGTTATATAGGAAATCTTTAAAAAATAAATGCTTTTCTCTAAAACTGTAAGAGCTAGAGGTCCCATATTATGCATGAAGCATAAGCTTATGATCCAATAGCAAGTTTGTTAAAATGTTGACCCTGGGGTCATATCTGGCTCCGCCTCAGGGGTCACTTTTGTTCAAATCGTGACTCTGTGTCCAACTATGGCCCGGTTCTGGGGTTAAAGTTTTACAAAGAGTTATATAAGAAAGTCCATAAAAATATTCTTTTTCTGATACTACAAGAGCTGGAGGTCTAATACGATGCATGTAGCATAAGAGTATAGATCTCTACCAATTTATTTTGTTAAAATGGTGATCTTATGGTCAAATGTCGCCCGGTCCCGTGGGGTCACATATTTACATAGAGTTATGTACGAACGTCTATGAAACATCTTCTCTGAAACTACAAGAGCTAGAGGTGTAATAAGCTACATGTCGCTTAAGATTATTGTCCTGTACCAAATAATTTAAATGGTGTCCCTTGAATCAAGCCTGGAATCAAATTTGGCCCAGTCCCGGGGGTTGCACTATAACATTGAATTATATAGGGAAACATATTCAAACAGCTTCTCTATACTTCAAAAGCTAAATAATAGTTCGCATGTACCATAAGCTTATGATCCTCTACCTAGTTTGTTCAAATGGCGACAATGGGGTCAAATATGGCCACTACGGGGGTCACAGTTTTACAGATTTATATAAAGAAATTGCTGTTGTTTGTTAAAACATGAGAGCACGTTGAGACAAGGCGAGTGGGTCTCTTGTTTATGGTTTAAAGTTGGACACTTTTCATAAAATCGCTTCAAAAGTTTTAAGCGAACTGAAATATATAGAGAATGTGACTTTTGATAAGGTATTCCATTATGAAGACTTAACCATGTTTACAAATCGCATACTGAATAAACCACGAACTAAAATCAAAAAGTAGACCACTGCATTTTCGACAAATTGCAAAAAAAAAACAGAAAGAAAAAGAAAAGGCATTTTACGGTTTAACTGTTGATTTTTAGGTGTTTGTTATACACATTTTAAAATAACCCGCCAAATTACGACAAAATTACACTATAAAAACAGTTCATCTCATATAATATGCATATATGTGTCGCTTAAAAGTATATGTTTATTCATGGGATTTTGTAATATCCGTAATTGAATAAGTGTAAAATGAATTATCCATTTTTTTTTTGTCTTGCTGGTTAAAGCTTTTTATATTGTATCTATAGAGTTTTGATTCTCAAACGATGTAAGTTATATATATACCTGGTGGTCAGTAGGTTTAGAAACGATGTACATATGTTGTAAAATGTGGCTGTTGTTGGCGGGATAGCTACTTCCAGTAGCACCTGTATGTCGGATATAGCTTTTAGAGTAAACAACAGTAAACTAACCGTGATCACTAAATGTAATCTATCTCGATGCACTGGGTACCGATTCTTATCTGGAAGCGTTTAATTTTTTTATATCTTATATATATGTTATATTGTCACATTAAGTTATATTATTTAAATCAGATACTATGTAATGAGTATTCTTAATTGTCCTGTTTTATCCCAAGGCATTAATTGCCAAGATTATCAAAACAGCAATGAGCTGGGCATATATAAGTTGCAACTCGACATACATGAACTTGGTGCTAACTTGTTAGATAAGAGAGACCGGTGTGAACCCAGTTTCTTGGATATAACTTTTATGACGGATTAACATTTTAGTTGTATGTACTTAAATGCAGTCATCCTGTTTGAGCGCATACAGCCTGTTGATGCAGTGGATAGCACGGGGGACTTTAAATTCAGAGGACCCTGGTTCAAGCCTCACCGGAGCCAGTGAATTTTGTCGGTGTGTTCTTGGTCAAGACACTTTTACCCTCGTCCGTCGGATGGGGACGTAAACCATGCGATCCCGTGTATCGCTTGTTTTTTTTCTCCCATCATGTTAAAGAAACATAGGTGTCTATTCGTCAGTAGGGCAGGTTCCTAAATGCCTTTATAATATATCCCCCAACCCCTCAACCCACCCACCCCCCCACACACACTCCCTCTCTCTCTTCAATACACCTTCTTTTTTAGGTAATAATCATTCCACTTGCACTTGCATGCGCAAAAGTAGGGTTAATGCTTACTATCCTAGGTTAATTCCATACTCTAAATCAAGTACGGAGAACATCACAATCTATGATTAGATACATATCTGTTTAGATACATATCCTAAGCAGGTGATATTGTAACAACTGCACCAATACTAACAAATAGTTGCCATGGTAAGTAGTTATTACAGAGATCTGGGTATCACCCTAAAGATATTTCTTCGTCGACGCCGTGTGGGTCCCGGGCAAGAATATGACCACTGCATATCCAGGCATAGGGGTAAAATTTCCCCGAATTCATGTTAATTTTGTCATTTTTGTTCATTATTTTCATCATGAAACCTGTATTGTTTCAGGTGCTACTTCAGTGGTGGCAGTGATCGTGGCTCCAGAGAAAAATGGAGTGTTTACTAGAGAATTTGCAGCAACTCTGCAGTTCTGCAGGTAAGAAGGTTCTAGGCACATTCTGCAAATTTTTATCTTGATGTTAATGAAGAGTGAGCCGGGTCTAATGTTCATTCCTGTTGGCGCCATATAACATGTGTGTGTTGGTGCGCTGTAAAATCCCAATTCAATTCATCTTCGTCGATTCTTTTTTCAGTAACACAAAAATGGTTCGTGCAAATGCATATACTACTATTTTTACATGTCATATGCAGAATTCTTCATTGTGTTGTATATGTGGGGTAATTCAGGTGTAAAAATCCTTAAAATATGCATAAATTGTAATTAAAAAATATTAAAAAAACTTTTAAGATTTTGCATTGCAATATGCAATGTTTAATTCATGTATTTATGTGTAATACATAATCCAAATGTGTAATCATAATAAGTATTGCGATGACGCATACACCTAAAAAAGACTTTTGTTATAAAAAAAAACACGTTAAACCGCACATTTCCTTTATCTAGAATCCTTTGGACTATGTGTTGTCTGTGTAATATATGTATATATCAGAACATGTTAATACTGTTTATGTTGCAGTTACTTTGAGGAAGGCTTATACTTCCAGTTTGGCATGTGTCTCAACTTATCAGGCTTACTAATGAACACATATGTGCAATGCCATGAACATTGCTTAGTACTTAATTTCATCAATATATCATAACAATCCATTTTCATATTATAATATTATTTAAATCATGTAGAAAGGTTGTAAATTACTGCTTCTTACAAGTTTACACGTATATTGTAAAAAATATTAACTAAACTAAATGCAAAAAAATGTGTCAATAGTGGGTGGGGTAAATTGACTTCTAATTTGAAGCAAAATAGAGATTTTAAACTGAATTTAGTGCTAAAAAAGAGCTTATTTACGCTTTATGTAACTCAATGAATTGTAAACTTAAGTGCATCTTTAAAAAATACATCAATAATTATTCACACAAGCATGACATTCAAAAATGGACATCAAAGACTTATATGAAAGCGCTACAATGATAACCTATTAATGTTCGATTTTTTTTTATATAAACTACCTGTTCCAGACTGCTATCATGGAAAACTGTAATTTATATACATTGTTCTTTTCAAAAAGTGATGGTAGAATTTGTCCCTTGAGTTGGTAACAATATCAAAAAGTTTGGGTCCTGGCTCAAGGCCTATAAACACAATAAAAATAATTTAAAAAATATTTATTATTTATGATATTTACATACTGCCGGCTTTAAAATGTACATAATAAAGGAATATACGTACATACTTTTCGAGTCGCCCCCAGTATTAACAATATACATATATTACAAACCATTTACATTAAAGGGGCTAAGATTAACCATTCAAACAAGACGTTGGCAATGTTTTAAATTTTGTTTGGCATTTTAGTAATTTTGAGTAAAAAGTTTATTTAACTTCTCTGTATTACACTGGACATTTTAGCGAGCAGACCTCGGTTAAAAGTTTCATCCGAACGACTAATAAGGTAAAAGTACATTTTAAATAGTTTGAGAATTAACCCAAATTCGGTCCTGGCTTGGACTGAACGCGCGATCCCTGAGTAACTGTGCCGCGATGCAAACCATCACACCACCACCGGGCAATTGTTATTTAAATACATCTTAACCGGTTTAATAATATATGTTTGATTTAGCAGGTCTCTAAACCAGCAATACAAATGGCTAACCTTTCCTTCTAGGCGTGTTTCACGGGTTTATTTTAATAGCTGAAAGGTTAATGACCTAACCATCACTTTCATCGGATCTCTTATGCTTCTTTGGGCGTATACTTCTAAATGTATGCTTGTTTCCCCAAGTAGTTACGCAATTTCATATATGAACTGATCAATACTTAAATATCTAAAAAAAGAATTGAAACTTATTTCCACATTTGTTCAACTTATATATATGCTGATATATAGGATTGGAACGGGAAAATATATTCATAAAGCATGTTAAGTGTTTGTAAATGCACATTGCACGCACTTTGAACAATTTCATTTTCAGTTCATAAACAAGCAACAACTGTATTGTTTACTTTCATAGTGTCCCGTTCATTTCGCATTGATATAATTGTTCAGTATGATACGATACTGAACGTTGACAAGACCCGTTGATAAGGAGCTGATTTTAACTGTTAAAAAGTGGATTTTTTTCTAGTAGATGTAACAGTCGAACAAAATTTAGCAACGAAGGAACAAAGCCAACCAAAATCATTCAAAATAAACATGTGATATTACAAACTTAAAAGGGCTGACAATGGACTACTGCTTGGAATGGTTAGTGGCAAAAAGGCCGCTGGGGTGGGGGTTCTTATATTGCCTATTAATGCTGTCTTGTTGGTTAGAGAATAGTTCATAGCGGGGATTTCTTTATTTACACTGTCCCGTTTTATTGGGTTGACAGTACGGTAAGTGTGAGGTTTGGTGCACCCTAGAACCACCTGGTTTAAACCCCCAGCGGCCTGTTTTGCCACAAACAGTTCCAAGGCGGTAGCCCTATTGTCAACCCTTTTGTGTTTGTGATGTCTTATTTGGCATTTTATTAATCTTTAAATTTGTTCTTTGTTTCTGTGTGTGGTTGTGGTTGACTGTCGTCCTTGAATGCTGCTTTTCCTGTTCGATTTTTATATCTATATTGGTTCAAAAGTACTCCAAAATTCCATTCTTATCCTACTGTAATCCCTATGGAACGGGACAGTGTAAATACAGAAATTCCCGTCAGATTGTATCATCTAATTCACTAGATACCATTATGCGATGCTCATGCATACGTAATACCCAAACACAAAATCCTCGAAAGCCACAAAGCAAGTACTAAGAGACCTGGCAGAAGCCAGACCAACAAGAGAATACAAAATTAAGGGAACGACAAGACAATATTGGAGACGTTACAATCAATTAAGGATTTAGACAGATGTCCATAGGGCCCACAATCTGCCTGGTCATCAGAGACAAAGAGGAAAGCATAGTGGTGAATCGTTAATGAATCAACCACTAAACATGCGTTGCAAAATTATACTGAAAGGAAAAAGAAACGCGACACTGAAATTTCCGCTATATATTGTATATACTGCACACTTAATTCCATATATATTCAAAGGAAATCGCAAGATGTCTTGTAAAAAAAGGAAGGTGCAATTAGTTACAGAAAGGACAAAACGGTGATGTTGTAGACGTTTTAATCACAGTACACGTTGTAACAAGAAATTCATAAATGTTGAAATTCCTCTTTGAAAAATTGAACCAGTTCAGTACTGTATTTAACGTAAAGAGTTTGCAAAATGTTGCATACTAAGTTTGCGCCAAACGCGTACTGTGTCAATAATGAAACTTTGCAGGAATACTATTTGCTGTGTTACGTGTTGCTTTAGTCTTTTTTCCGAAAGGAAAGATCTTACGCAGCCATGTACCATTTGATTAACAGAAGCATATTGTACATACAATATAAAGCGGAAATTCCCGTGTCGCGTTTCTTTTTCCTTTCAGTATATATGGTAATAACCTTTTTTGATAAACATTTAACGACATGGTTTACAGGTTTTTCTGAAAGAAATTGACAAAATATTTGAATTATTCACTCAGCTTCTGATTTTAACGCGAAAATATTCAGAAAACCGCTTGACGTTTTTAATGACGCCAACCGACGTCGATGTCATACGCTGATCATGTTGCGCTAAAACTGAAAATAAACGCGAGATGCTAATTACTTAGAAATAAAATAATACAATTACAAAAAAAAGATAATCAGGCAATTAATATCGATTGAAATCAATATGAACGAATACAATAAAAATATAATTGAATTTGTATTGCAACATAGTACTTGGAACTCGTTGTTGTGGTGAAATCCCGTCGCCTAAACAGCTCATCCCAAGTAATATGATCCCTAATGTCAAACTTTTACTGTTATTGGTGTCGCACACTTTGTTTTTACCTTTCCTCATTATTGTGGATTTCTTTCTTTCTTTTATTAGTTTCTCTGGATGTGGACTTTATTTTTTAGAGAATTCCTTTTGATGGGATGTAGTTTTGTTTACATTGTCGTGTCTATTTGGACGCTAAAGACAGGATAATAGCGCGGATTGTGTACACATGAAATCGATTCGAGTTAACCCGTAGGCCTTCCTACTGACCGTTCCAAGTCGGTAACCGTGTCTTCACCACCCTTTCTGTTGTATTTCGTCTTTTTAATTGTATAATGAATTAAATATTGCTCCTTGTTTAGTGCGGACCTACGATGCCACTGCGTTTGGACGCTGTGGTTTCTATAGGACCCTATATCTATCTCATTTTGTTTTGTTTTGAATGCATGTATTTGGTTGACTGTGTTCTGTGAATGCTACGTTTCCTGTTCGACGTGTATACCTACTTTTTAGATATATTAATGAAAACAGGTTGTGCAAACAAACATGTCCATAAACCAGCTCAAGTTATCGTTAACGATAACATAACTAAGTGTGGTTCCTAAAACAAATATAATGGTGTAAACAGTGCCAATTCAGTGTATAGAGGATCTTACATGAGTACTCATTCATTATTGAATTTATTAAATGAGTTGGCAAAATGATATAATGCGAGGCTATTGCCGAGAATTATATGATGTTTGCTAACAATAATGAATGAGAACGAATGTTAGATTCTATTTATTACATAACTTATAACGTCTCATTATGTCAGAAAACGTACATTAACGTGACGTCCAAACGTTATGTTATACCATTAGTGGAATATCGAAAATATTGAATGGTGTTATTACACCCCCACACCGCATGTTATGGGATAAATATAAGTAATGCCTTAGTACAATTCAGGAAAAAATTCAAACTTTTATAAGTACACAACAACTTTTAAAATACTTAAAATGTAAAATGCAATAAATATGTGCTGTCGTTTTCTAAAATTATATTATTATCTCGTTTGGTTATAGGGTACGACTAATAAAACTTTTTTGTTGCAATAAACCGACCCAAAACTTGTCGGGGAGGTGTGTGTGTTTGTGTGTGTGTGTATGTGCGTGCGTGCGTGTGGGCCTACGTGCGTGCGTGTGTGTATGTGTGGAGCTCACCATGTCGAACATTAATCGTGTATATGTTTACACGTTTCTCAAATTATTAGAATTTTCTTTTCTCTTTACGAGGGCTGGCGTGGCTCGGTGAATAGCACTTTTGATTTGTAACTTTAATAGACATGTACGATATAATTAAACAAATACTGTACACCACATTTTCTTGGTTGTTTGTTAAGTGTTAAGCATAATCTCTCGATTTTTTTCATTAAATAATTTTAAATTAAGGTTTTTCTGTGACAGTAATATCAAACAAGTAGTGCTGTTCCGATTAATCGATTTGATCGATCATCAAGCAGATATGCCTTTGATCTGATTAATCGATTACAATTTCTCATGATCGACTTTACTCGGTTGTTGAAGATTATGGCTTATTTCATTCTCTTATCATATACAAGAAATAAAATGAGTTATAATTTTGCAAGTAATCACATATTTATAGTGGGTATCACAACTTATTTTTTAAAATACATGTTGGTCAGTTTCACCTCAGTTCTTTTATTGCCAGAACATACTGGAAATGTGATTCTTGTCTTCATTATAGTCTGAAAAAGGCTTAACCTTGTCTTTTATAGCAGCCATGTTTAATCGATTAATGATCGATCATCGTTTGGTTAAATATTCTGATGATAGATCATGAATTTTCAGCCGATTCCCAAACAATACAAACACGTGTGTCATAATGTCAGGCGGCCCATGCCTGCCAAATCTCCGGATAAAATTCGGATTCTCCGGATTTTTCAGTCGCCCTACGGATCTCCGTATTTAAGTGTACAATCTCCGGATTTTCAATCAAAACAAAATGTTCATGATTTAACAGGAATACTTTCACAGTTTAACAGCTATTTCCCGAATTGGTCCTGTTACGCTGTCAGAGGAATATAACAACATAACATAACATAATTTTATTCAGCATTAAACCATTACAATAGTTTATAGCCTACAAAATGAATAATACAATCTTTCTCCCATTCATGGTGACATAATGCAAATAAATATAACTATCTGTTCATTCCAATTATTTTCAAGGAGGAATGCAATTATTATATATTTTCTGACATCTTTCGTTCATAAATACTCATACCCGGAAAATGGTATTGTATAAGTTGTTATACAATCAATGTGTTAATTATTACAATGCGCTTTTCAGAGGCATAATATAGGTATTTGCTTAACCGTTCGAGTAAGTGTTTAGATTGCTTCGACATGATAGTATCAAATTTATTAAGTGTTGGCCATCTACAGAAAAATCTTGGCAAATACTTTGTTCTCAGTTCCGCATAAAACGGACAAACAAGCAAAAAATGATACTCACTCTCTATAGCTCTCATATTACAGTATATACACAATCTCTCACTACGCTCAACATTAGTATATCTCCCCGTCTCAATAGCTAAGGTATGTGCAGAAATTCTAAATTTCGTTAAGGCAATACGATATTTAGGTGTCGCTATAATATTTAGATAATTTTCATAATCAAGGTTGTATTTAAATCTGCTATATGATAATAATCTGTTTGAATTATTTATCTTGCCAAACCAATATTGGTTATATTGATCTACTATTCTACGTTTGATTTGCTCATATGGGATATCTATCAACAGTTGATTGTGCCAAATATCCGCGAACCCAAGGTTTTCTAATTCGCGTTTTATATATCCCGCCCAGTTCATTCGATTCTCATTATATTCGCAATCCTCTTTTAACATCCAGTAAATCTTGAAAGTTAGAGAATCGCGATTGGTAAGAATTTTTGCCCAGTATTTAAGTATTTTTTGTTTTCTATATATATTTAAAGGATAACGACCCAACTCTCCATATAAGGCCTCTAAGTTAGTTGATTTTCTTACACATAAAATATTTCTACAGAATTTGGTGTGTACATTTTCTATTTTAGGCGCTTCATGGAACCCCCAAATTTCACATGCATAGTTCAAAATTGATCCCACAAGGGAGTCAAATAATTTACACTTCTCATTTATAGGGATAGTTATCTGGTTAAAAACATTGTATAACTTATGAAGTGAGTAAGATGCATGCTGAGCTAAATGCTGTTGGGTTCTTGACCAATTACCATTTTTGAAAAATTCCACTCCCAAATACTTGAATGACGTTACTAGTTCCAATTCAACTTCATTAATATACAGTTTTGGCATGGAATGCCTGCCCTTTTCGAAGACCATTATTTTGGTTTTACTGGTGTTGATTTTTAATCCCCAGATATTACAATAGTTTTGTAAATCGTTTAACATGTATTGTAACGATTCGGCCGATTGTGTAAAGATCACAGAATCATCTGCATATAACAAGATAAACACCTTAAATTCATTAATTGTAAACACGTCATTAATATCAGAGTTTATACAACTAGCTATGTCGTTAATGAAAAACATGAACATTATCGGAGACAACGGATCCCCCTGCTTTAAACCTTTGTCGGAGTTGAGAAATTCTGAAACGTTATTTTTGTATTTTATACAAGCCTTTACCGTGCTATACATTGACTGAAGAATTTTCAGCATTCTAGGACTTATATTTTTGTTTTGTTATAATACAAGGGCCAATTTACACTGGTCTTATATTCATGTGACAAACAAAGTTTGTCTCAATGTCTCGCATAACTAAGCTCTGAAACTACGTTCTATCTCCATCTAAAAGTCCAATACTCCACGATGGAAATAAACTCTGTCTCTGTCGAAACTATCGTCATGTGTCTATCTTATGTATAGTTTGTCGCAGTCATACAATGGGACATTATAACACCATTTGACAAAATATGTATTGTGACTATTGTATAGTTGGATATTTTCGACATCTAAGACATGTTATGTACACATTAAATATTTTATTTACACAGTTTACATTTTGTTTCCACATTATATGTATCATGGTTACATTAATGCATTAATATATACAATATCGATATAAATACATATACAAGTAAGAGCGCTCTAACTAATTATAATACATGTGTCGGTTCAGTTTGCTAATGATTTATGTCAAAGCTGTTTTTGAAAAATTATATATAAGAGAGAATGCCTCACTCCTATTGTAGAATCAAAAGGCTAACATCTATACCCTTGGAAGGTATAATTGGCAGTTTAAAGCTTATATATGACGTCATAATCCTCACTGCTAATGGTAGCCAATACTTATGTAACAAAATATCAAGATTGCAAACTGAAGCGTCTTTTATCGACTGAAAAACAATAATAAGATTGATTGTGGTTTAACGGCATGTCATGTTGTGCACATAGTCATATACATATATATATATGCATACACATATACACACATATATACACATGCACACATACACATACATGCATGTACACATCCGCATGCATATACGTATCCCTGCTATGTAGCGTATATATCTAAACCATTTATAGTGGATTCATTTATAAAAGTTATTTACCTCTCTCATTATGACATAGTAATCCAACGTTCCAAATCTTTATTTCTGCGTGAACAAACACATCCGCATTACAGAAGTGTATGTTTCGAATGGACAATTTTAGAATGGTCCAGTGAAGTACATTGGTGGTTCTAAGAGGTGAATTTTACTGACCAGCGTAGGCTTGTGATATAAATTGATTTGGTGTTAACTTTTAAATATCATCTTAATTATTTTATTTTTACTTTCATCTATATAATGTCACATTATCGTTTGATGATGTGACGTGCTATGTTATAATATATGTTTTGATTATCCTTAATTACCATGACGTGTTGTATCGTATTAATATAATCTCTATATTGTTACATGAATGTTTTGACGACGTGATAATATCCCAAATCAACTTTACTTATTAACTATTATATTAAAATGATATTTATTCCGTCTGTCTTTTACTCGCTATATGGCTGTTTAAGTTCATAGACTACCTAACTGATATATTAGACACAACATCGGGATTTCACATATGTTATTGATTAAGTATATTGTCTATCATAATATTATTTACTCCGTATATGATTTATATGTAACTATTTCCACATATGGGTTTTTATCGCTAGTAGTTGATTAATGACGATTCTATCTATGTGAATTTTTGTTATTGTGAATATTATTAAATTGGATTTTATTAAATTTTCTGTATTATGCATTTAATTAAAGCGTCGATCATGTGACATATAATACTGTAAACGTATTCATGCCTATGTTTCATCACGCATTATACATAATGTAAATTTAAATATTACTTATTCTGCCAACTACATTTCTTCTGCTGATTATTTTAATTTTTGTTGATAGTAAATATTATTAAATTGTCTGTATTATGCATTTATCTAATGCGTCGATCATGTGGCACATAATACTGTAACATATTCATGCCTTATGATTTACCACGTATTACGCATAATGTAATATTAAATATTATTTTATTTTGCTAACTAACTTTCTTCTGCTAATTGTGTGAAATTTTAAATTATTAAATTGTCTGTATTATGTATTTATATTATGCGTCGATCATGTAACACATAATACTGTAAACGTATTCATGTCTATGCTTCATCACGTATTATACATAATGTAATTTTAAATATTATTTTATTCTGCTAACTAACTACGCATAATTTATGTAGTGCAAACCGTCATAAGAAATAGATGTGTTTACATCATATCACGCATGGATGCATTTGCTTTCTAAATAACCTGGTGTAAAACCAAATTCCATTTATTCCGTTTGTATTGTTTTTTGTATGTGATATTTTGTTAACTGTGATCATAATTAAAGTGTCTGTATTATTATTTTGCATAAGTCATGTTGCACAAAATATCAAATGGAAATAGATGTGCATATGTCATTTCTTGGTATTACACATAATGTAAATTCAAATTTCATTTATTTCGTTTGTTTTATGTGTGTGATTATTTATATTATCGTCTATAGTAACGCGTGTATATATTTTCTACTCTAGTGGCTTAATAATATTGACATTACATTGTGTGCGAACAATGCGACTGGTGTGGTTTCATATGCCAGCATTTTTAGGTGCCAAGGAACACACGGCCTTTTATCAAAGTTGACTTCAATTATGTGTTAATTGTCATGCGATGTTCGTAAATTGAACATTTCCTGGATGGAGGGTGCTTGTGACCAATTTAAAAACCGCTAAAACAGATTTTCTTGGGGTTTTAATGTCTATTAGTCGGTAACGTGGGATGTCACTGTACCTGGGTACATACAAAAGATGTCTGTGTGTCATTTTGATAGCACTATGAGCTAAGGATGCACATTTAGTGTGTGTGTTGTATTTTACTTTCAATCCATATTTTCCACATTAGGTTTGTGTATATAATAAATATATTGGTAGTTAATAACACAATTACATATAATTATGTAACGGATATATGTTGATGTGATATCATATCTACATATCAATATGAAGTAGGGTTATTTTTCATATAATTATAATATAGAAATAATATAAGTACTGTGGAATGTACTGTGTAATGTAACCATGATATGCGGTTAAAAAATGTAATGATGTATACATATTTTGAGAATTCAAACTCTTTAGACAAAAAGCTTACATGATCGACGCATAATATAAATACATAATACAGACAATTTAATAATTTAAAATTTCACACAATTAGCAGAAGAAAGTTAGTTAGCAAAATAAAATAATATTTAATATTACATTATGCGTAATACGTGGTAAATCATAAGGCATGAATATGTTACAGTATTATGTGCCACATGATCGACGCATTAGATAAATGCATAATACAGACAATTTAATAATATTTACTATCAACAAAAATTAAAATAATCAGCAGAAGAAAGTTAGTTGGCAGAATAAGTAATATTTAAATTTACATTATGTATAATGCGTGATGAAACATAGGCATGAATACGTTTACAGTATTATATGTCACATGATCGACGCTTTAATTAAATGCATAATACAGAAAATTTAATAAAATCCAATTTAATAATATTCACAATAACAAAAATTCACATAGATAGAATCGTCATTAATCAACTACTAGCGATAAAAACCCATATGTGGAAATAGTTACATATAAATCATATACGGAGTAAATGATATTATGATAGACAATATACTTAATCAATAACATATGTGAAATCCCGATGTTGTGTCTAATATATCAGTTAGGTAGTCTATGAACTTAAACAGCCATATAGCGAGTAAAAGACAGACGGAATAAATATCATTTTAATATAATAGTTAATAAGTAAAGTTGATTTGGGATATTATCACGTCGTCAAAACATTCATGTAACAATATAGAGATTATATTAATACGATACAACACGTCATGGTAATTAAGGATAATCAAAACATATATTCTAACATAGCACGTCACATCATCAAACGATAATGTGACATTATATAGATGAAAGTAAAAATAAAATAATTAAGATGATATTTAAAAGTTAACACCAAATCAATTTATATCACAAGCCTACGCTGGTCAGTAAAATTCACCTCTTAGAACCACCAATGTACTTCACTGGACCATTCTAAAATTGTCCATTCGAAACATACACTTCTGTAATGCGGATGTGTTTGTTCACGCAGAAATAAAGATTTGGAACGTTGGATTACTATGTCATAATGAGAGAGGTAAATAACTTTTATAAATGAATCCACTATAAATGGTTTAGATATATACGCTACATAGCAGGGATACGTATATGCATGCGGATGTGTACATGCATGTATGTGTATGTGTGCATGTGTATATATGTGTGTATATGTGTATGCATATATATATATGTATATGACTATGTGCACAACATGACATGCCGTTAAACCACAATCAATCTTATTATTGTTTTTCAGTCGATAAAAGACGCTTCAGTTTGCAATCTTGATATTTTGTTACATAAGTATTGGCTACCATTAGCAGTGAGGATTATGACGTCATATATAAGCTTTAAACTGCCAATTATACCTTCCAAGGGTATAGATGTTAGCCTTTTGATTCTACAATAGGAGTGAGGCATTCTCTCTTATATATAATTTTTCAAAAACAGCTTTGACATAAATCATTAGCAAACTGAACCGACACATGTATTATAATTAGTTAGAGCGCTCTTACTTGTATATGTATTTATATCGATATTGTATATATTAATGCATTAATGTAACCATGATACATATAATGTGGAAACAAAATGTAAACTGTGTAAATAAAATATTTAATGTGTACATAACATGTCTTAGATGTCGAAAATATCCAACTATACAATAGTCACAATACATATTTTGTCAAATGGTGTTATAATGTCCCATTGTATGACTGCGACAAACTATACATAAGATAGACACATGACGATAGTTTCGACAGAGACAGAGTTTATTTCCATCGTGGAGTATTGGACTTTTAGATGGAGATAGAACGTAGTTTCAGAGCTTAGTTATGCGAGACATTGAGACAAACTTTGTTTGTCACATGAATATAAGACCAGTGTAAATTGGCCCTTGTATTATAACAAAAACAAAAATAAATATGTGCTGTCGTTTTCTAAAATTATATTATTATCTCGTTTGGTTATAGGGTACGACTAATCTTTATAATTGAACAACTACCTATTTAAGTACCGTAATCAATATTTTATTAATTAAGCATATACAAATTAAACGAATAGAAGATAAAACATATATATTGGAAGTGTGGCAATGTTTTACAATGTTAACGCATTTATCTGCATTTTACATTTCGTTTATTATCATCATTTTTAGGCGTACGTTCTACCTAGGCCTATTATTGCTATCATCCTCATCTAGCGACAGGTTTGAGATAAAGTTGTGCAGAACTAGTCTAGATCATCCGCGACACTTGCTTGTCTTTAAGACAAACGTTTGTATTTACAATCAAGCGTCGAAGAAGACCAGTGCAGTACATGTCGCGGTTATTTCTATGCTGGTTTCCCGCAATACATAATCGTCATAAAGCAACGTATTGTACAAGACAACCAATCAGCTGCTGGCATTGACTGACTGACTGAATATAATTACATAAATTTGACATACCGATATAACAATCCGCCGTGGTCTAGGGGTTAGTAGAGCTGCCATAAGCACGTTTTGATATCAATGCATAATATCAAGGGTTCGATTCCCTGTGCAAGCGAAACATATTACTTTCCTTTTTTTATTTAATAAATTAATAAATCAATAAAATTAAAGTAGGTCGGTAGGAATTTGTTTTAAATCAGTTATTTTCAATAATAGGAAAATTGTTCCTTAGTGGGTTTTTTCGTATTAAAGAACTATAATATAAATAAAAACAAATATCACGAATAAAACTTTTTTGTTGCAATAAACCGACCCAAAACTTGTCGGGGAGGTGTGTGTGTTTGTGTGTGTGTGTATGTGCGTGCGTGCGTGTGGGCCTACGTGCGTGCGTGTGTGTATGTGTGGAGCTCACCATGTCGAACATTAATCGTGTATATGTTTACACGTTTCTCAAATTATTAGAATTTTCTTTTCTCTTTACGAGGGCTGGCGTGGCTCGGTGAATAGCACTTTTGATTTGTAACTTTAATAGACATGTACGATATAATTAAACAAATACTGTACACCACATTTTCTTGGTTGTTTGTTAAGTGTTAAGCATAATCTCTCGATTTTTTTCATTAAATAATTTTAAATTAAGGTTTTTCTGTGACAGTAATATCAAACAAGTAGTGCTGTTCCGATTAATCGATTTGATCGATCATCAAGCAGATATGCCTTTGATCTGATTAATCGATTACAATTTCTCATGATCGACTTTACTCGGTTGTTGAAGATTATGGCTTATTTCATTCTCTTATCATATACAAGAAATAAAATGAGTTATAATTTTGCAAGTAATCACATATTTATAGTGGGTATCACAACTTATTTTTTAAAATACATGTTGGTCAGTTTCACCTCAGTTCTTTTATTGCCAGAACATACTGGAAATGTGATTCTTGTCTTCATTATAGTCTGAAAAAGGCTTAACCTTGTCTTTTATAGCAGCCATGTTTAATCGATTAATGATCGATCATCGTTTGGTTAAATATTCTGATGATAGATCATGAATTTTCAGCCGATTCCCAAACAATACAAACACGTGTGTCATAATGTCAGGCGGCCCATGCCTGCCAAATCTCCGGATAAAATTCGGATTCTCCGGATTTTTCAGTCGCCCTACGGATCTCCGTATTTAAGTGTACAATCTCCGGATTTTCAATCAAAACAAAATGTTCATGATTTAACAGGAATATTTTCACAGTTTAACAGCTATTTCCCGAATTGGTCCTGTTACGCTGTCAGAGGAATATAACAACATAACATAACATAATTTTATTCAGCATTAAACCATTACAATAGTTTATAGCCTACAAAATGAATAATACAATCTTTCTCCCATTCATGGTGACATAATGCAAATAAATATAACTATCTGTTCATTCCAATTATTTTCAAGGAGGAATGCAATTATTATATATTTTCTGACATCTTTCGTTCATAAATACTCATACCCGGAAAATGGTATTGTATAAGTTGTTATACAATCAATGTGTTAATTATTACAATGCGCTTTTCAGAGGCATAATATAGGTATTTGCTTAACCGTTCGAGTAAGTGTTTAGATTGCTTCGACATGATAGTATCAAATTTATTAAGTGTTGGCCATCTACAGAAAAATCTTGGCAAATACTTTGTTCTCAGTTCCGCATAAAACGGACAAACAAGCAAAAAATGATACTCACTCTCTATAGCTCTCATATTACAGTATATACACAATCTCTCACTACGCTCAACATTAGTATATCTCCCCGTCTCAATAGCTAAGGTATGTGCAGAAATTCTAAATTTCGTTAAGGCAATACGATATTTAGGTGTCGCTATAATATTTAGATAATTTTCATAATCAAGGTTGTATTTAAATCTGCTATATGATAATAATCTGTTTGAATTATTTATCTTGCCAAACCAATATTGGTTATATTGATCTACTATTCTACGTTTGATTTGCTCATATGGGATATCTATCAACAGTTGATTGTGCCAAATATCCGCGAACCCAAGGTTTTCTAATTCGCGTTTTATATATCCCGCCCAGTTCATTCGATTCTCATTATATTCGCAATCCTCTTTTAACATCCAGTAAATCTTGAAAGTTAGAGAATCGCGATTGGTAAGAATTTTTGCCCAGTATTTAAGTATTTTTTGTTTTCTATATATATTTAAAGGATAACGACCCAACTCTCCATATAAGGCCTCTAAGTTAGTTGATTTTCTTACACATAAAATATTTCTACAGAATTTGGTGTGTACATTTTCTATTTTAGGCGCTTCATGGAACCCCCAAATTTCACATGCATAGTTCAAAATTGATCCCACAAGGGAGTCAAATAATTTACACTTCTCATTTATAGGGATAGTTATCTGGTTAAAAACATTGTATAACTTATGAAGTGAGTAAGATGCATGCTGAGCTAAATGCTGTTGGGTTCTTGACCAATTACCATTTTTGAAAAATTCCACTCCCAAATACTTGAATGACGTTACTAGTTCCAATTCAACTTCATTAATATACAGTTTTGGCATGGAATGCCTGCCCTTTTCGAAGACCATTATTTTGGTTTTACTGGTGTTGATTTTTAATCCCCAGATATTACAATAGTTTTGTAAATCGTTTAACATGTATTGTAACGATTCGGCCGATTGTGTAAAGATCACAGAATCATCTGCATATAACAAGATAAACACCTTAAATTCATTAATTGTAAACACGTCATTAATATCAGAGTTTATACAACTAGCTATGTCGTTAATGAAAAACATGAACATTATCGGAGACAACGGATCCCCCTGCTTTAAACCTTTGTCGGAGTTGAGAAATTCTGAAACGTTATTTTTGTATTTTATACAAGCCTTTACCGTGCTATACATTGACTGAAGAATTTTCAGCATTCTAGGACTTATATTTTCCTGTGAGAGTTTATGCCACAGTAAATATCTTTCTACAGTGTCAAACGCTTTTTCGAAATCGACAAACGCACAATAGAGTTTTTTACCTTTTGTGCATAAAACTTTTGCAATTATAGAATAGAAATAAATATATACAAGTGTCGAATCGGTGGGTTCATCCGTGTAATGCACTGACTGTATATACAATTAACACCTTAGGACATAATTAGTTCCTTCAGTGACATAACAACATGCGTAATGAAGCAATATCTGTGATTTCTTTAATTGATCAACCTAACTGAAATAGCAAGTGAGAGGAATTAGCAACTCCTTGTGTGCGGTACCACTATAACAGCTGCTGCTGTGTACGATGGTTATAATTTGTAGAGTTGACTTTGTATTTGCATTTAGCACGCATCTGTGTAGAAAAGTAAGTGCACTTTCATTAAAAAAAACAGTTGTGGTAGAAACTTGACCAAGTCTTTCTAATCGAAAAACTGTGCTAATGTATTATTTTTTGTAACTATCAAACAATGCATCAACTTGTATTAATTGCATAACTAATTTAAATTTGCACTTTAAATAAACAGTGTGGAAATCAAGTCACGCGGATTTTGTGTTAAACAGTTTTGACAGGCCTGTTATGTGCACAACCATACGTATTTGCTGCATTTTCCTTTTTCTCTGCACTGTTTGGTTTATTCTTTTAAATGCAACCTGTGGCGACATGATGATGTGCATCAAGTTTTCTTGTACTGAACTACTAAAGTAAAATACCGAGTACCAAATAATTAAAAATAGATTGTTAATGTATTCCCCGTTTACGAATGAGACAGATGAGCTCAAATTAACGACGATTGCGATTAGACATCACTTTGTTTCAGTAAAAATATAACAAAACAAATGCAAAGTAACGCATTCTGCTTCGTTCACGCCCCTTTAACATGACAAAGGATCTAGACAGTAAATCCTCTTCGACCAACCTACGCCGCTCAGTACTTTCAGTACTTTGATTCTTTTTTTGTGTCTTTGCTGCAAAATGGAACTTTAAGATACTACCGTCCTATTATAAATATTCAACTATTTACAGAATCAGATGTGACTGTAATACACAGCCTTTAAGAACCTATACAATTATTTTAAGCAAGCTTTGATTGTTTAGGTAAATACGCAATTTAAACGTAACTGCATTTTAGCGTACTATCCTTTTTATACAAATAACCTTATATAAGATTGGTACAAGTAGCTAAATATTATCATCTGTAATTAAATCTATTATTATAATTATCAAAATAACAAACATATTATCCTGCTGTTATTAACAATTAACCAAGCAGACAGCTGCTCTCTGCATACTCCCTTAAAGCCACGTTTCCTGATTGCTCTATGGTTAAGCATACATAATAAGCTTGATTTGATATAACACAGCACGGAATAACAATTTCCGGAATAATTTGTAGCCGGTGTAAATGTATTACTTAAAACAGCGTTAACTTCAAATGAACCCCCGTGTACATACATGTATATGTGCACCATTACAACAGTCAATGCTATTTAGTCTACCATTTGACGTGCTTTAATTTATTTAACATTGGTGTCAGTTATACATAATGTACAGGTCGTTTTTTTCTTAAGAAAGCACGTTATAAAAATGTTAAAACAAACACGTCTGTAGTCCTAGACTGAATCATATTAAACCAAATACTCGTAAATAAATCGACTGTTGAAAGAATTACGAAAAGTTTCGCTTGTCAGTTTAATTTCGGCTAGATAAGGTTTTACTTAGAAGTAGATATAAACATGTCGAACAGACAAAGTAGATTTCGAGCCAACCCAAATCACAGATAGAAACAAACTATTAAAGTAATAAATAAGAGGCAAGTTAACTTCCGTCAGTGGCAAAAATGCCTCTGAAGTCAATCATCAACGTAGTCAATGTTGGCATTTAGACACTATTTTACAAAAGACAGAACAATTAGTATAAATTTACATTCCTTTTTCTAATTTACTATGTATATTAGCACACACGCTACATCCTCTGCTGACATGTTGTTATTCTTGACAAGGTGTATTAGCAGAGTCTGCCTGCGCATTTTATTCCCGGTAATACGTGGACATATGCCATTCATCTCGCATGCTGACACTCAAACATAATTACAGGCTGTCATTAACACAGCCGCGTAAACTTGGAAATCAATGTAGTCGATACATTTGATAAATAGCTAGACATCCCTAGGCTCGCTAATGTGTGAGTTACAAATATCTGACAGTGAAAAAAGATAACATCGGAAACTTGCATCCTTCCTTTTATATATGCATAAACTACGCACGTGTATTCCATTGTATTAAACCGGTTAAGATGTACCTATTGACCAGGATATACTTTAAAAACACTATATGTTTGGTGAATGTTGGGTAAAATATGCAAGTTATACGTAAGGTGTCAACGGGCGCGACAGAGTATATTCTGTCATTAAAGATGAATGGCCACCTTTCTTTAGTATTATCAATTAACATATTTATCTTAAACATCATATGAACATTTCTTGATAGAATCATATATTGAAAACCGCAACTAAGTTGTATGTAAAAATAAGTATTATTTGCATGACGTAGATACTACTTTTACCACTGCGTGACTGCACGGGGAAATGAGGTAACTCTGAATTGTATAATTGCATAACTATTGCCAGATAGATAATTGATAAATACATTTACCTGTGGATTAATTTACCTGTTTAAAGTTTTCTAAGTCATCAAATAAAATCTTATTCTCGCTTTTCACAGATATTCCAATGTGCGAATTGTAAATATCTATTGTTGTGTATTGATTTCGATTTAAATAACCATAAACATGTTCATGAAACAAAACATGACCGGAGGACTTCAAATGCATCGATAAACATAAACGAAATCTAAAACAAGATATAACTTACCAATAACGACACTTATATCAAATCGAGTAATTGTTAGCAATGCATTAGTATTTAAAGGCCATAAACATTGTATTGATTGACATTTACTGACAACAACAAATTTAACTTAACACATTTAACCATTCCGATTGTGTCGCGTCTATATATGTATCATGCAGAAATAATAAATAGTATCTTTACGAAGAAAAAATATTTTAATTTGGACATCGGTACTTATCCCCATTTAGACGAGGGATCTCTCCCAAGCATAATCTTATGTTTCTCATCAACAGCTTGAAGTCAAATTATGTACTTTAACATTAGTAACATTTGTGTAACTTACAAACACACTCCTGAAGGGTTTGCTTTGGCATAAACTTCGATTTTTTTTACGGATTTTCGTAACTCTTATATCCTTTAAAGACGATTACTATAGGTTTTTTCTTGAATAGATTGTGCTGAAATTTCCCAGTTTTGAAGAATAATGTACATGTATATTAAATCAGCAATAAAAAACATATGTCACCATCCAGTTTTGCTGTTTTTACGTCACCAACGCTATAATCGTCATGGATTGTTCTCGTAAAAATAGTTTATTTTACATGAAATACAAGTTCAATATCAAATATTTTATTGATCTAATATTTAAATAAAAACAATGTATAATAGAACACAAATAATTGCAAATGGCATAGAAAATCTATTTCGAAGTTGATTTTTTATCTTTTAAGTCAAATCAAATATTTTTCAAATATTTTGTGAAAATGTGAAGATAGAATTTACTTAAACTGTCACAGTTTATTCATTACTATGCCTTTAAACGAAAAACAACTCTTTACTACGAAGTTTATCTTAAAGCACCATTAATATGGTGCAAAAATGTTTTTTTAAATCATAAAAGCATATAACTATGATAAATATTAAACATTTCCAGACTTTGCAATTTTTAACTCTTTCAATCAGTTATTGCTCTTTAAATAGTTGACATATTAGTATTAACTACGAATTTGCTTATGATTAATAGAGTGCAAAATATATTTTAAGGGCAAAGAGTAGCTCATCTAGGTAATTGTGACAGTACCAACGTTACACATTTTTAAAATTTAAAGAGACTCAAACAAGAAAGACCAAATTATATGTCATTTTAAAAGAATTTCTTCAGGATTATTCCATTACAATTTACCTGGGAAGTGAAGAATGTCACTTTTCATTTAACCCAGCCCCAACCACTTTTTATTTAACCCAGCCCCAACCACTTTTTATTTAACCCAGCCCCAACTACCTTTTTATTTAACCCAGCCCCAACCACTTTTATTTAACCCAGCCCCAACCACTTTTTATTTAACCCAGCCCCAACCACCTTTTTATTTAACCCAGCCCCAACCACTTTTTGTTTAACCCAGCCCCAACCACCTTTTTATTTAACCCAGCCCCAACCACTTTTTATTTAACCCAGCCCCAACCACTTTTTATTTAACCCAGCCCCAACCACTTTTTATTTAACCCAGCCCCAACCACTTTTTGTTTAACCCAGCCCCAACCACCTTTTTATTTAACCCAGCCCCAACCACTTTTTATTTAACCCAGCCCCAACCACTTTTTATTTAACCCAGCCCCAACCACTTTTTATTTAACCCAGCCCCAACCACTTTTTATTTAACCCAGCCCCAACCACTTTTTGTTTAACCCAGCCCCAACCACTTTTTGTTTAACCCAGCCCCAACCACTTTTTATTTAACCCAGCCCCAACCACTTTTTATTTAACACAGCCCCAACCACTTTTTATTTAACCCAGCCCCAACCACTTTTTGTTTAACCAAGCCCCAACCACTTTTTGTTTAACCCAGCCCCAACCACCTTTTTATTTAACCCAGCCCCAACCACTTTTTTATTACTACCCTTACACAGTTTTTTTCCATAAAACAAACTCCAAAGTATGCGTTTACTACACCACCAATGTATTAAAACCTCAACTGTATGGCCATATGACCGAGTTCAACCCTCCGACCATATGCCTACTGTCTTTAATAATGCCTTGTCTGTCCCCAAAGTATCATTCTCATGTTGTTCTGGCTCTCGCGAAGTCAGTTTTATTTTCATATACATATGATCATCTCAGTGAGTTCCTTTATTTACTCTATTATATCCGTTTTATTGGAATGGCAGTATGGTAAGTGTGAGGTTTGGTGCACCCTAGAACTTGGTTTAAACCTTTTTGCCAATGACCGTTCGAAGGCGGTAGCCGTATTGTCAACCCTATTGTGTTTGTGATGTCTTATTTGGCCTTTTATTCATCTTATTCAAGTTGTTATTTGTTTCTGTGTGTGTTTGTGGTTGACTGGCGTTCTTGAATGCTACTGTTCGATTTTTATATCTACTTTCAATGCAAAGAAATAGCAAGCTCATATAAAATGGGGATCAGTTGTGTCAAATGTAGCGCTTATTTAGATAAGCATAAACACACTGAGGCAAAATATCGAAATGCTAGAAGATTGATGAAATATATGTACGACTATCTTCTATGGAAGAAATTCACTGATAGGAAATATATCATTTTCGGGAGAGTTAAAGTGGCTTGCATATCGTAACCAACGATTTATAAAAGAAAACGATAATGGGAGGACGTCAATATCAGTATAACTTAAATCTAGGAATGAGCACTTTCTGGAGTATTCCTTTTATAAACCCATTACCAAAACCCACTCAAATGCAAGGGAGACGCTCTGATACAATGTGCGTGCGTGCGTGAGCGCGTGCGTGCGTGTGTAGTTCTAAGAATTATAGTCCATCCGCCTTTTAACCAATAGGAGGTGTTAAAGGCCATGAGCTCTACACTTTCTTATTACCATCTTGAGACAAATTCTAACTGGTACAATGTTATTGAGAACCTTGGAGAGACACAAAAAATCCATGATAGCAGGGCAAACAGGGTAACTGAATCCTGCTATTAGAGTTATCTCCCTTTTTAAATAAAAAATCAGGTTTCTTTAAAACATAGTTTTCTCTGAAACTTCAAGAGAAATAGGTCTAATATGTTTACATGTCTCTTAAACATCATGTCTCTTAGCCATCTTCGGGATGGTTAAAATTCTGTACTATTGACATGATTGAGTTTATGAATATTGAGTTCTGCTCAACCCGGGGCGGTAGCAAGCAAATTGCACTACCGTCTAAATCAAACCGAGACTGAAATATTTCGTATGTATCATGTTCGGCCGTTTTCAAGGGTCCGCTCTCATACTCTTAATTTAAGGGCCATCTACCAAGTATTTTTAAAATGGTGACCCTGAGGTCAGATATGGCCCAGCCCCAATGGGCGCGGTGTTGTAGTTGTAACAGTCTAATGTATGTAGGAAATCTTGAAAAACGTCTTCTTCTCTAAAACTGTAAGTAAGAGCTAGAGCTATAATAGTATGCATGCAGCATAAACCTATGGCTTGCTAACATTTTTGTTAAAGTGGTAACCCTGGGGTCTTATTTGGCCCCTACCCAGGGTCATATATTTACACAGAGTCGTATTCAAATCTTTAACAACTCGTCTCTGAAACGGCAAGAGGAAGAGGTCTAATATTTTGCATGTAGCCTAGGCGTATGTTTCCTTACCAAGTGTGTTCAAATGGTGAGCCTGGTGTCAAATTTGGCCATGTCCCGGTGGTAACAGTTTTATATAGCTATATAGGAAATTCTGTAAATATCTTCTTCTCTGAAACTACAAGAGCTACAGTTTAATACGTTGCATGTGTCCTCTAAGCATTTATATAAATGGTGACACTGGAATCACGTTCGGCCCTTCCCCGGGGGTCACACTATTACATTACGTTATATAGGAAAAAGGATACTTCAAATCTAAATGTCTAATATTTTGCAAGTATCATAAGCTGATTGTTCTCTATTTAGTCTTGTTCAAATGGTGACAATGGGATAACATCAGGCCTAACCCGGGATTTACAGTTTTACATAGATTATATTAAGAATGTATAGTTGTTGTTGCCTACCCCGGGATTTACAGGTTTACATAGATTAATAAGAATGTATAGTTGTAGTTGCCTAACTTGGGATTTACAGATTTACATAGATTATTAAGAATGTATAGTTGTTGTTGCCTAACTTGGGATTTACAGATTTACATAGATTATTAAGAATGTATAGTTGTTGTTGCCTATCCCGGGATTTACAGTTTTACATAGATTATTAATAATTTATAGTTGTTGTTGCATAACCCGGGATTTACAGTTTTTACGTAGATTATATTAAGAATGTATAGTTATAGTTTTTTCTTCAGAACATGTGAGCACTTTGAGACAAATCCAGTTGGCCTCGTATTATGGCTGGATACATCCTGAGATGTTTCTTATTTTGTATTTTATATAGCCTTACAACAACGTCTTAGTGTTTTTTTTTATTTCTCTGGGTGTGGACTTTATTGTTATATAATTTCTTTTGATGGGATGTTGTTTTGTTTACACTATCTTTTCTATTTTGGCGCTGAAGACGGGATAATAGCGAGGATTGTGTACGTACACATAAAATCGATTCCAGCTAACTTGTCTATTGACCGTTCCAAGTCGGTAACCCTGTCTTCACCACCCTTTCTGTTGTATTTTGTCTGTTTCAATGTATAATTAATTAAATATTGCTCCTTGTTTGCAGTACAGTGGGGACCTACGGTGCCATTGCGTTTGGACGCTGTGGTTTCTATAGGACCCTATATCTCATTTTTGTAGTTTCAAACTTTTCATAAATCACTTCAAATTTAGTTTTGAGTTAACTGCAGTATTTATTAAGAAGGGGACTTTTAATGACGTATTGCATCAAAACGACCTGAATAATTAAAACGCTTGAATACATTTCTACTTAAACGATGTTTATAAATCGCATAATGAATAAATCGATAGACTTAAATCACAAAGGAGATCACTGCATCTCCAACTCATTGCAAAAAAGAAAGCAAAGGCATTTTACGGTTAAACTGTTAATTGTTTAGGTGTTTGTAGTACAATGTTGCACTCTTAATTTTAGTATCACCGGTATGTCAGACATTGCTCTTTGAGTATAAATATGTAGGTCTAACCGTGATCACTAAATGTGAAGTATCTAGATACCCTAGGTATAGATCATTATGTGTAAGCGTTTAAAAAAAATAGTTTTGTCCTATATTTTAGGTTATATTTCATATTAGGTAATGTCATGTGGTCCCGGGTAAGAACTGCTTATCGAGGCAGCGGGGTCAAATCTCCACCTCCGAATTCATTTTCATTTTGTCATCTTTGTCACGATCGTTAAAGGTCTTCATCGTGATCCCTTTATTGTTTCAGGTGCTACTTGAGTTATGGCAGAAAACAATGATAGTGGCTAAAAATGAAATGTTTACAAGAGAATTTGCAGCAACTCTGCAGGTGAGAAGGTTCTAGGCCCATTCTGCATAATTTTCTCTTGAATTAAATGGAGAGAGAGCCTGGAATGTTCATTTTCTGTTGGCATCATATAACCTGTTGATGTTGGTGCATCGT
Organism: Cyrtodaria siliqua; assembly: GCA_037043455.1. Taxonomy (NCBI): domain Eukaryota; kingdom Metazoa; phylum Mollusca; class Bivalvia; order Adapedonta; family Hiatellidae; genus Cyrtodaria; species Cyrtodaria siliqua. The sequence continues at coordinate 221,900 of JAWPHD010001054.1, forward strand.
GAAACCTGAATTAAATTCATCATTTAATTGAGATAATATGTACTGAGTATTCTTAATTTTGTTTTATTATCCCAAAAGCCTTAATTGCCAAATTTATCAAAACACTGGAATGAGCTGGGCATATAAAAGGCCTGCAGGTAACTCGACATACATTAACTTGATGCCAGCTTGCTAAAAAAGTACGACTGTTAACCCAGCTTCTTGGATATAACCTGAGTGACGTTTTCACGTCTTAATTGCATGCATTTTAATGCAGCCACCTTGCTTGAGCCCAAGCAGCCTGTTGATGCCGTTGATAGCATGGGGGACTTGCAATCCAGAGGACGAACCGGGTCCAAGCCTCACCAGGGTCACTCAGTTTCGTCGATGTGTTCTTGGACGAGACAAAATCCCCTTACCGTCGGAATGGCAAGTAAACCGGGCGGTCCCATAAATCGGTTTCTCCGAGCACGTTAAAGAATCATATGAATATATTATTTTGTAGAAATATGGCATGTATTGTTCCCCTCTCTCTCTATGGTGGCTCTAAATAACTTAATATGTGTTGATGAACCATAAAGCACATATAATTGTTTTTCTTTAAAAGTAAATACTTATTGAAAAGTCTCACAAAAAAACTAAATAAAGCGTAAAACTATGCACATTACGTGGTTCGCCTTAGTTCCATTTAGCGATGGGTAACCTTATATTAGCAGGATTTTATAACGGATCTTTCGACAATAAAATATTTAAAAACATGTTTTACTGAAAAAATACGATAACCTGTTTAAAATTACTTCTTTAATGTTTTAATTTCACAATATGCAAACTGTTTAAGCCGAAATTAGGGTTTTATTTAATACCCCCAGCCATACCCGTTTTCGTTTCTTGAAGAAGGGGTTCGATGGGTATGGTTAATACTCGGACAATGTAATGATTTTCACAACATATTTTGGAGTAAATACTAATTCTGAGATCAATGGCGACCACTTTAAGGCAATACAAATCCTTGTTATTGTTGGCAACTACCATATACCCCGTTATTGGCAATACACTATCTTTTTTAGGTAACTGTTATTCAACTTCCACTTGCGTGCGCAAAATAGGTTTAATGCATAACCTAGGTTAGTTCCATACTTTTAATCAAGTTCGGAGACCATCAAAACCTATGATAAGATAACTATCCTCATCAGGTAATACTACAACAACTGTACCGATACTAACAAATAGTTGATATGGTAAGTAGTGTACTATGTAAAAGAGTATGAGAGTGGACCTTTGGAAACGGCCGAACACGATAAAAGCGAAATATTGCAGTCTCGGTTTGATTGAGATTGTTCATGAACGGTAGTGAAATATGCCTGCTACCGTCCACGCCCCCTAAGTAGTACAGTGGTCTAGGTATTAACCTAAAGTTTTGTCTTCGTCGATTCTACTTGAGTATTAATACAAACCTGGTTCGTGCAAATGCATATACTATTTTTGGCGAACAGCCATATGACATCGCTCATAGACCGGATACATCGTTTTAGCGCACCACGCGGATGTTACCATATTTTCAAGACAAGTCCTATTTTACTGAAAGCAGTATCTCAGTCCGACGATTTGTCTAGAATTTTTCGACGCTTGTAATATTTGTATTTGAAACAAGTGTCGCAAATGTTCAATACTATTGCTCAGTAGGCTAGCTGCTAAATAACACCGGGAACGCGCACCTGTTTTGGATGGTTTAATTTGCGTGACCTGATACGGCTTTTGACGTGATTTGTGGCGCGATCCTAAAAATGTAAAAGACAATAATATTGTTTTTGTTATATGATGCAATGGATGAATAAAAGGAAAATAAAGAAAAATAGAACCTTATTGTTTGATTCTAATCACGTGTGTATTATTAATTAATTAAATAAATAAAACAAAGTAAAAAACCGAAATATTCAACATCAAAAACCATTAGTAATATTGATTTGAACCTTTACTAAAATGACTGGCATGACATGTAGGTGGTCTTACACACAATGCATTTCGGTTAGATGTCTAACATGGCCACCAGCGGCCATCTTCGTTTACATAGAGTTATATATGAAAAAATTGTGGCGATGATTCTGAAAATACTTGATGGATTTTCATGACACTTAACAGGAATATTGCTCTTGATGTCTAGATATCCTAAGTAAAAAGCAGGTCGGCCGGAAATTTAAAATGGCCGCCACAGCTAAAAATACATACAAGTTCATGGCGACTACTAAAAAAAAAGATTTTAACCAACTATCTCAAACAATAACTTGCCACTTCCTACAACCCTTACTCATGAAGTTCAGGGCCCCGTTTTATTAAACTTACGATAAGTCTCAACTTTTAAAACAGTTCACATTTTTGCACCTAAGCATTCACTGTAGGTGCCCAGGTGAGGATTCAGGTACCTCTTGCTCAGTGGATAAGGACGCCTCAGTTTGAGAGATCTATAACATTTAACAAGAATCATTTCGCCAATAACAACCATAAAACAGCATACAATCTTTAATATTAACTACAGGAACTGCCCAAAACCATTTGTTACTAATGTTTTCGCCATTCAGTACGCAGTACTTTGATTATATTTTATATGCAGAATTATTCATTGTGAGTTATGTGGATGGGGTAATTCAGGTGTTAAAATCGTTAAAATATACAAAAATTGCTATTTAAAAAAGAGTATGATAATGGACCTTTGGAAACGGCCGAGCACGACACATACGAAATATTGCAGTTTCGGTTTGATTGAGACTGTTCATGAGCGGTTGTGAAATATGCTAGCTACCGCTCACGCCCTCTAGCCCCGGGTTGAGCAGAACTAGATATTAATAAAACCAACAGAACAAAATTTTAACCATCCCGAAGATGGTATGCATATGGCGGTGGACATGGAGTTGACGTCTTCCCCATGTCGTACGGCGTATGGTCCCAGTATCTAATAAAATGAAATGCCCCGAAGAGCAAAATAAACATAATGGAATTTAGTTGGGAGCAGCGGTTATGAAGCCTGCGTATAAAAAGCAGACAACATATCCTATGAGTGGTTAAACAATACCCAGATCCTTTTATCGGCCGGAGTAGTTGAACCACCGAATCAAATATTAAGTAAGAAAACAAAAGAAATTGAAAATGTACCACCGATAACTAACTATAAGTATCGGGCTCAGCGATCTCTAAAGATCGAATGAATAACAGTATTGATTGCAAGCGCGGGGAGACGTTTTACTGCCGCCACACTGCACAAGCAACGCCACTGTGCTATAAAAAAAGAGTATGATAATGGACCTTTGGAAACGGCCGAGCAGACACATACGAAATAGTGCAGCATCGGTTTGATTGAGACTGTTCATGAGCGGTAGTGAAATATGCTAGCTACCGCTCACGCCCTCTTGTTTTACATTAAAACAACATTAAAATAGACATCTGATACGATCTATTGTTGCAATTTGCAATGTTTCTTTTAATTCGTGTCTATGTGTAATACATAATCCAAAAATGTGTAATGCATAATCCAAATGTTTAATCATAATAAGTATTGTAATAACGCATACGCCTAAAATATATTTATGTTATGTAAAATCTCACATTTCCCTTATCTAGTCTCCTTTGAGTTGTTTGTGTCGTTTGTACAATATATGTATATATCAGACACTTTTTATAATACTGATTTGCAATTACTTTGAGGAAACGTATACTTCCAGTTCGGCGTGTGCATCTACTTATAAGGCTTACTGAACAAAACAACGCAATGCCATGAACGTTGCTCAGTACATAATTTCTGTAATATATCATTACACTCCCAAATTCGTATTATAATATTATTTAAATCATAGACGAAAGATTGTAAGATATCATTCTTACAAGTTGTTACACATATAATGTAAGAAATACTGACTAAACTAACTGCATAAAAAAATGTGGCAATAGTGGGAGGAAGACTGATTTATATTTTGATGCAAAATGTTCATGTTAAACAGAATTCAGGGTAAACAGAGCTTATTTACTTTTTATATAATTAACACGAAATGAAAACTTATTTGCATCTTTTGAAAGTACCTCAATACTTATTTACACAAACATGACATGCAAAAATAAACATCCAAAACTTAGATGATAGGGCTACAATAATAACCTACTAAATGATATATAGGGTCCTATAGAAACCACAGCGTCCGAACGCAATGGCATCGTAGGTCCGCACTGTACTGCAAACAAGGACTTGAAATTACAATGAAAGAGACAAAAAACAACAGAAAGGGTGGTGAAGACAGGGTTAGCGACTTGGAACGGTCAGTAGGCAATAAGACCTACTGGTTAGCTTGAATCGATTTTATATGCGCACAATCCTCGCTATTATCCTGTCTTCAGCGCCCAAATAGACAAGACAGTGTAAACAATACTAAATCCCATCAAAAGGAATTCATGTCCAAAAGTGTGATTTTTTTTTATACATGTATACCTACTTTTGAATGATTTTAAGGTACTTGGAGGATGATAGGGAAACACTTGATTTAAATCAAGTCAATGTGTAATGGCAGTATTTTAACGTACATCCGGCGTGTGTTTAAACATGCTGTGAAATTACCAATGGTTCAAATATATAGATGGAACATTAACAGTTCCCTATATTAAAGCGCAAGTTTTAATAATTATAAATTACAACAAGTCTTATCAGGACATAGGGGAATCACCAAGTTAATAATATCTGTGCTGTGGATCACGTCGGCGATATCTACAAATGGCGCTCACGTCGCATTAAAGTGCGATTTATTACGGCAAGTTTAAAATAACTAACCCTGGCTCTAAACCACAGTTAGGAAATACCTTCTACGGGTCTCTGTGTTGTTTGTTTATAGCTATTTGTTCTTATTATTCGATTTAATACAGAAACAAAATCCCAATATTCTCCCTTTAAGTCAAGTTCGGTAATCAAGGTTAAGGAACTCAAACAGTTTTCGACTTTTAAACAACGAAGTTTCTATTTGTACAATCTAGTTCTACAACATAAACGGATGTTTGATTAAGGTAAAAATCAAAAGAAGTTAAAATCACCTCATAGTATATTTTCATTTTTTGATAATGATACACAGAAATAGAAACTAGAAATTTCTTTTGTTTGGTTTTGATCAGTTAATATCTGTAATAGACATCTATTACATGGTATGATATATCTGTAGGGTTACTCCAACTACTCCGGCAGGGATACCGTTGCCATAAACTTCGAAAAGCCTTCGCCTTTTATTATCGTAACCCTGATCTACCTTTAAAATATAAAAGTAATTTAAGAACTCTTCTGTGACAAGGACTATCACCACCTGACTTCTATGGTGCAAACATCGTAAGATTCTTGGTCATAATCACTTTCATGCAACTTTATATGCAAAAGAAATTATGACCCTATCATTTTGCAACGTACTATGCTTTCCTCTTTGATTGTGCAATGATCGGGCAGATTGTGGACCCCATGACGACGTCTACCTAAATCCTTATAGGAATGTAGCGTTTGAATATTGTCTTGTCGTACCCTTAATGATTTATTCTCTTGTTGTTCTGGCTTCTGCCATGTCACTGAGTACTTACTTTGTGGCTTTCTAGGATTTTGTTTTTTATATTATATATACATGATATATACATGATCATTTATGTGTTTTACTTAAATTGCCTATTAATGCCGCCTTGATTGTTAGAGATTATAACCTGGCGGGGATATCTTTATTTACCCTGTCCCGTTAACTGGGGTGAAAGTAGAGTAACAGTGATGTTTGGTGCATCCTAGAACCTGGTTTAAACCCCCAGCAGCATTTTTTGTCACTGACCGTTCTAAGGAAGATGGTAGCCATATTGTCAACCCTTTTGTGTTTGTGATGTCTTATTTTGCCTATTATTCATCTTTAAAGTTGTTCTTTGTTTCTGTGTGTGTGTGTGTGTTTGTGGTTGTTGTCGTCCTCGAATGCTACTTTTCCTGTTTGATTTTTACATCTACTTTTACTGGTACAACCAGACTGTGTATAAGGGATATTGCACATGTGATTCTATTACTTTGTCTGTTCAAAAGAAGAATGCAGCCTGTTGCATACATACACATATAATTCATATTTAAACATAACTTAAAAGCAGATATAAAAATCGAACAGGAAAAGTCACACTGGTAAATCAAAACGACTGGAATGCGGATGCAACGGCTGGGATTGCTTCAAAATATGGCAGAATATTTAGAGAATGTGCAGGTACTGTTCATAATGTATATATTTTGGTCATATATTTAAACAATTGGGTTAAACCATTACTCACACGGAACGCCCGGAACATCGACCCATTCCGTGAAATGATTTTAAGTTGAATTTAATGAAAGATGGCGAAAAACCTTCAGAGAGATGGATGCACATGTGCTTCCGAGGCTCAGCAGAGTGTTCAAAAGACACGCGTTTCTGTCTATATTATCCGTTTTCGATTTTTTCTGGTATTAAAATGTGTAATGCACGTCACATGCATTTCCAAGAGCGAAGTAATTTTTGGACAATATATAAAGCAAGATTTCGCACGTTTTGAATAGCATGCACCTCGTTGCCCATATGATACAATCACCAATTTTTGTATTAAAAAATATTGCTTTATATAGTGCCCTAAAAAACTTTGCACTTGGAAATGCTTAAATATCTATGCCTGTGACGTGTACTACACATTTTTAGTATTTAAAAAATATAGATATGTAGAAGTTAACAGTTAAAGACAATGTTTTTTCTTCTATTTCTCTCTAAAACTCTTAATTTTTCAGAAATTTTAGAGTAATATTTTTGAAATTTTATATTCAGAGTATATTTTTTCTTTCGACATGATCTTTTCTCCAATAAATCTAAGTTTCCTGATGCTCTGGAAGACAATAATCCGCTCCACATTTTTGTGTGGTTTATTCGTCTTCATATGTACATAGAATAGGAAATGAATAGACGTTGATTTGATAATTGTGATAACATTTCTTGGTTTTACAATCCTGGATACACCCTGAGGTCTTACAGATTATATATTCTTATACAGCTTTACAACAACATGCCAGTGTATCGTTTGTTAATTTCTCTGGATGTTTACTTTATTGTTAGAGATTTTCTTTCGATGGTATGTGCTTTTATTTAACTGTCATGCCAATTTGGGCTTGAAGAGAGGATACGGACTAGATTGTGCATACATAAAATCGAATTAAGCTAATTAGACCTTATTGCCTACTGGCCGTTCCAAGTCGGTAACCCTGTATTCGCTGCTCTATATGTGTTGTATTGTCCTTTTCATTAACGTTTTAAATATGCTCATTTAGTATATGTGTGTGGTGCAGTGAGGATATACGATGCTATTGCGTTTAATTACTTTTTCTCATGTTTGTATTGAAATTGCGGGAAATTCGCCAAAAATGGAAGAATTATTTTTTTTGGCTTACTGTGGTCCTTGTATGCTTCATTTCCTGTTTGACTTTTACATCTACTAATATCCTTAGGATGTCCCTAAAGATATTTCGAAAACGAAGTCTGCAACCTAGTATTTTTAACACCGCTATAGCGTGCCAGAAAAAAATCGAGGAACTGTCCTTAAATTAAATTCAATGACGAAGTGTTGGCAATTGTATTACTGTAGTAATGTACTGTTATATTATTTTTGGAAAAAGGTTTGGATATTTTAATGTTATATTTAAGTCCGCGTTATAGGGTCGCATTTCGAATTTCAACTATGTTTTCAGTGTTACTGTCGCCACAAATATGCATATAGGGAAACCATATTGCGGTCAGCGCTAAGCTTTTTTTCATCAGTCTTATCTAACATGGCCATATGTATTCAGATAACGCTAATATGTGATTGACAGTTACATTATGGAAATTATTGATTAAGGTATATCTACAAAATACGTACCAGACTCGTGTGTATATCGTTAAATTTACATAAATATGCTGAGTGTTCTCTGAATATTAACCATGATACAGGAGAACTACGTCGGTGTCTGTTAGGAGCTGAGTTTTGTCCTAACAGTACGATAATTTGAATCATTTTATCTGAATATCTCGAAACAAACACAGAAAAATAATGAAATGTACTGATGATAATTATCTTTTTAACTTTTAAAATGATTCTCATCCTTACAAATTTATATTTCAAATGTATTTAGCCTTTTGTTAAAATTAGGTCTTTCGTTTGTATTAAAATGAAAACAGCACGAAATGCATTAATAATTTATGTTTTCTGTACTAATTATACATAAACTTCTAAAGGTGAATATTGTTCAAAAAAATCACTATATCAAAATACTAACTTGAGGTTTGAGGTACCCTAGAAAATGGTGTAAATGCGGTTTCGTGTTTGTTTGCTTCTACTTTCCTTGTAGTTGTTGTTTGTCTTGTACGTGTGTTCTGTTAATTCTACATATACTCTTCGACTTGTATAACTACTTTTAGTATGCTAATAGAATACCGCTGGGAACTGAAAACAAAAAAGGTCAAGCCTCTCAACACAAAGGTCGGGAAAGTGCAAAGCCCTTTCTCTAATTTACCGGAAATACCATCTGTATTCTTTGCCTTTGTATATTGTTATTAGTTTACAGCAACACACCAAGCGTAACATAATTTAAAACAATTTTTAAACATTTCATCATCTAAATATATAGTCTTCGCATTTAATACAAAATATACCTTAATTCACTAACTCACCGATTTAACGTCATTTCATTTCATTCATTTTAAAGTAGTTATTCCGCCGATAGAAGCCAACTTTTACGGTTTCCGTTGTACACCGTTTCTTAACCTACTGACGACGAGGTATGTTATATAATTCAACTGTATATTCTCCTATTGCTCTGGCTTCTGCCAAGTCATTGAGTGCATTCTTTGTGGCTTTTTAGGCTATTTTTTTTTTGTATTTATATATACACGAGCATCTTTGTGTTTTACTTATAGTGCCTATTAATGCTGCCTTTTGGTTAGAAAATAGTTCATGGCGAGGATTTCTTTATTTACACTGTCCCGTTTTATTGGGATGATAGTAGGGTAACTGTGAGGTTTGGTGCACCCTAGAACCTAGTTTGAACCCCCAGCATACATATGCATTTGCTACTGACCGTTCCAGGGCGGTAGCCTTATTGTCAACCCTTTTATGTTTGTGATGTCTTATTTGACATTTTATTCATCTTTAAAGTTTTTCTTTGTTTCTCTGTGTGTTTGTGGTTGACTGTCGTCCTTGAACGCTACTTTTCCTTTTCGATTTTTATATCTATATTTACATATTTTGAGAATTCAAACTCTTTAGACAAAAAGCTTAAACCAACCAGACAAACATAACTCATTTTGCGCATATTCAATAACGGGTATTTTAAAAAACCCGTGAACAAATATATACTTGCAATTGCCACATTACATTAGTATATGACCTGAACATCTATATACGGTTTGTATAAATGATTTGGTAGTGTAATCTTTCCGTTATATGGCGGATTAGTGCCATTATTAACACAAATGGGTAAAAGCAAACAATGATACATGTATTTCATTTTCAAATATGCTGCCATGTAATGCTATCATTATATATTCGCATATACATACATGTGTATTCTGAATCTATGAATATTCATTACGTCTGTTTCACCACTTTTTCCAGCTATTTGTCAAAACTAAATATTTTGAGTGAAACTTTATGTTGATACCAAAAAACAAACCAGTACTAACCCTATGCAGAAATAGCACATTTTAAATATTAATAAAAATGTGCAGAACATACGTATACGATTTCTGTTTCCAGTGTCGGATAATTTTCGTTTTTCTTTGTACACTTTTAAGATATGTGTATAAATACGAATTATACACCAACACATACAACACCATTCTAATATGATTTGACCTTTTCGATCGCAATTCACACGCCATAATTCATATTTGTTAAATAAATACAGTATGACAGTTGGAATACAAAAGAGTATGATAATGGACCTTTGGAAACGGCCGAGCACGACACATACGAAATATTGCAGTCTCGGTTTGATTGAGACTGTTCATGAGCGGTAGTGAAATATGCTAGCTACCGCTCACGCCCTCTAGCCCCGGGTTGAGCAGAACTCAATATTCATAAAATCAATAGTACAAAATTGTAACCATCCCGAAGATGGCATGCTTATGGCGGTGGACATGGAGACGTGTACTGCCTCCCCATGTCGTACGGCGTATGGTCCCAGTATCTAATAAAATTAAATGCCCCGAAGAGCGAAATAAACATAATGGAATTTATTTGGGAGCAGCGGTTATGAAGCCTGCGTATCAAAAAGCAGACAACATATCCTAAGAGTGGTTAAACAATACCCAGAGCCTTTTATCGGTTGGAGTAGCGGAACCACCGAGTCAAAAATTAAGTAAGTAAACAAAAGAAATTGAAATGTACCACCGAGAACTAAATATAAGTATCGGGCTCAGCGATCTCCAAAGATCGAATGAATAACAGTGCTGATTACAAGTCGAACAGGAAATGTTGCTTTCACAGAAAACAATCAACCATTTACATGCATTAAAACAATTACAATATTAATATGCCAGGCATGTGACACAAACACCAACGGGTTGATAATAGGTCTGTCCGGCTCTATGGTGCACCGAACCTCACACTTACCCTACTAAAATGGGACAGTGTAAATAAAGATATCCCCGCCAGGTTATATTCTCTAACAAAAAAGGCAGCTAACTAAAGCTAACAGTGCGGGTGAAAATGAAATAGATGAATATGAAGTAATTTCTAAGCTCCACAGACCAGACAAAATGATCATATATAAACTTGAAAACAAACTATTACTTGTTAGTTTAATAATGTTTTATTGCAGATATGTTACAATACATCAATTCAACATTACAAAATTCATAGCAACATATGCAAATGGATTGAACTACAAGTTATTACAACTTAGTAACAGTTCTCTCCATTACTTGTTCATTAGTCAATATTAATAGTGAACTCAAAGGAACCATTAAAACTGACCTAAATGCATGTTTCATTTAACCAGCTTTGAAATATGGAACAGCCATTAGGTTTAGGTTTTTCAAAATTGAAATTTTCATTTCTTACAATAGCGTTTTAACATGCAAGTACATCCGCACTCACATGCGATTATTTTCTGGCAACTTAAGGCAAAAACAACAACAACTGAAAGTAAAGTCTCGATGCATATGCGTCATTTTTTTTAAAATTTGATCAAGTCTCTTCACTCGTATATGCATGACGAAAACTAGCTAAGCTGTTGATAGATTTATTTACAATATGTCTTGACTCAAATAACTTAAATCAAGCAACAAATTCCGAGATAAATTGCATACTATAATACTTTGATCCGATTAAGCAAATAGGCTTGGCAAAAAAAACACATTTTGTGATTAGAAAAGTTAAAATTTGAGGCATTTTGGACAAAATAGGATATAATTTATATAACGAGTCGTCATCTAATAAATTTCGTTTTGTCAGTTACATCGCACAAGGAAATCATTTTCTCGGAAACATTCATTGCATAATACCGTAAGACGTCAAACAATAAACAGGACAGTAAAAGCAATTTGGTTTTTTTCCGAGACAGATTAATGCAGCTTGCAATTGTGTGAAACAGTTTTCTTTTTATGATTATCTTTAGTATAAATGTTAAATGACAAGATAACTCACTGAGTAACTGCTTGTCATAAAAGGCTTCCAATAAGACAAGTTAGGTATCAAGGTTCACTACTTAAAAAATGAAAAATATTGGTTCAGCAGTTTTATTCCAAATGGTTTGCGAATAATCCAATGGCATAAACATATGGAGTTAATGATGCGTTTGCACTGAACGTCAGTGTACTCCTACAATTGAAAGTTAATGGAAAGCTAGTGTGACACCTTTGTAAAGTAGCTTGTATACCGTGTAGAAAAGGTATTACCAAATCCTAACAACGTATAAGCTAATGCGTATATATATTTTAGAAAGAGTGTCCAAACCAATATAAAATGGTGATAATCGGGACAAAATCGAACAGGACGCGTGGCATATATGGAACGAATATATCCAAAGCACGCATTTTAAACAAAACATATATGGAAATATATAAATTTAATGGTGAGGTAGTGTAAATAGATTGTATACATAGAGAATATTATGTCAGTTGCCTTTTACTAATAAGTTTATTAGGCGAGGCTTAGAAAACAAAGAATAGCGAGGCAGTGCCAATCCACATTATCTGTATGGTTTACTAGTGGGTGTTTTAGGGCTGTTTCTTTTTTGTATTTTTTAAATGCAACGTTTGTCGTGGATGTTTTCCTTCATGGCATTAAATTATGACGTCAGATAACGTTACGTACTATAAATCCCGAGGACTTTCGTCTTGATTTTGCTTTACCAGTCAGTGCCTGATAAAGCAAAGTTTATTAAGTCACGCCTTTATCAGGAATAAAAACACATATCTGCATGATAAAACTTGTATATGCTGAACAAAAATCATAAATATAGTATGTGTCATGGTTAACAAAAAATGCCTTAATTCCTACGGGCATACCCTTAGCCATTACATGGTACCGCCTTAATTCCATTAAACGATGGGAAAGCGTATATTAGCAGCATTTTGTAAAGCATAGTTCGACAATAAAACACGTTTTAAAAACAGTTTTTACCGAAGAAATACGATAATAACCTGTTAATTAAGGTTTTATTTCATACCCCAGCAAACCCCGTTTTTACTACTTGGAGTCCAGCAACCCTCCTTCAGTAATCGGTTTCCAGTTTATTTTTCAGATCAACCTAATACCAAGTTGACTGGTACCCGGTAACAGGATAGTCTACTGGTCCTCAAATTCACACACATGATTGCAGGGTTACTTGGAGAAGGGTTTGTTTGTCTGCTTGACTGTTTGCGTGTTTGTTTCTGTGTTTTGTGGTTGACTGTCCTCCTCGAATGCTACTTTCCCTGTCCGATCGTTTAATATTTCTTCACCAATTTTTAAGCTCAAATTTAGCTGTAATAGCGATGTTAAAGCAGATATTCCTGTATTTAACAATAAAAAAGAAAACCCGTGGTATAATGATGAGTGTCATGAAAGTAAGTTTCACTTTTTACAAAAGTTGAATAAATATAGAGAAAGTAAAAATGACATCAATAGAATTAATATGGTTAAAGCTCGGTCACATTATAAATCTAATGTTAAAAATTGTAGGACGGATTATGATCGAGCGAAAACAGCAGCTTTTGTAATCGCAAGATATAAAAATGCAATATTATATTGGAATATGTTAAAAGAAGCATCGGGACTTAAGCCAACAAATATACCATTGCATTCTTTTGAACAATATTTTAAAGCTATGAATAGTCCAAATAACGAGTTCTTTGTTCCAGATGAAGATGTTGTATATTTTAATGAACGGTACGAAAATAACGAATTTAACATAATGTTTGAAGAGTTGAATGTGAATTTTACTGAGGATGAGATTATAAAATCAATTAAGCAACTGAATTCAAATCGATCGTCTGGACCTGATATGTTATTAAATGAAATGTTCATTCATGGTAAAACTATTTTATCACCAGTTATTTGTAAATGTTTAATAAAGTGTTTGAAGTTGGGTATTTTCCAGAAGTCTGGCCAGAAGGGTATGTTATTCCTCTTCACAAAAAGGGCAATATTAATTATGTAGAAAATTACCGTGGTATTACTTTATTAAGCTGTTTGGGCAAATTATTTACACGTACACTAAACAATAGATTATCGGAGTGGGCAGAAACATACAGCGTTCTAATTGAAGCACAAGCTGGATTTAGATCGCACATGGTGCAACATGAGTACTGTTGATAATATATTTGTTTTAAGTGGTTTAATTACACATATTTTAAATCAAGGAAAGAAATTGTATTGTGTATTTGTTGATTTTACTAAAGCTTTTGACTATGTTGTGCGTGATAATTTATGGTATAAATTAACAAAGTTCGGTATTCGGGGAAAGCTTCTTGATATCATTAAATCAATGTACTCATGTGTTAAATACTGTAACCAATTGAGCGATGAATTTTACTGTGTACTTGGCGTTCGGCAAGGGGAGTGCCTATCTCCATTGTTGTTTTTTATGTATTTAAATGATATAGAAGATGCATTCATACATAGTGGCTTTGAAGGTTTATATATTAATATGTTTAAGATGTTTATGCTGTTATATGCAGATGATATAGTTTTGTTTGCTAACACTGCAGCAGAGTTACAAACTGGACTACTAACATTTATCCAACAGAGCTCACGTGGAATAAAGCCAACAGTTCGGATACAGTAGCAGCATTTCTCGATCTTCATCTCTCGATTTCAAATAATTGTATTCATACAAAAATCTATGATAAGAGAGATGAATTCAATTTTAACATCGTTAACTATCCACACCTGGATGGAGATGTACCTCGTGCTACCTCATATGGGGTGTATATCTCCCAGCTCATTCGATTTGCTAGAGCGTGTAATGGTGTTATAGACTTCAATGATCGAAATCAAATTATTACAAGTAAACTTCTTCAGCAGGGTTTTCGTTATCACAAACTACGTAGACCTTTCTCTAAATAATACCGCCGCAACGAGGGCCTGCTGGAAAAGTACAACACCAACCTTAAAACACTTCTGCGACTAGGCATATCACAACCCTCATTTTATGGAGATGTGGTCTATAAACTTCGAAAGTTAAAGGGTCTGACGGGTTTCCTGACCGCTTTACAACTTTAATCAGGAAGTTCGTCAGAAAAGGATATAACCCTTTGGTTTTACAGTGCACTGCATGTTTAGTGATTGACCCCTCTACAGTCAGTCATTACACTTCACTTTTCACTTGTGCGATGACTGGACTACCTCTTGGGACTCTATGATTGTACCTACTGAAACCCCAACTAAGGGAGGTGGGTGCATGACATTTCGTCCCTCGGGTTTTATGGTCGTACCCTAGATTGGTTTTCTCTTTAGCTGCAACTACTATGGTTGTTCAGTAGGATTCTGGATACATCCTGAGATGTTTATTATTTTGTATGTGTATCTTTAATTAGTTTCTCTGGATGTGGACTTTATTGTTAGAGATTTCCTTTTGATGGGATGTAGTTTTGTTTACACTGTCTTGTCTATTTGGGCGCTGAGGACAGGATAATAGCGAGGATTGTGCGCATATAAAATCGATTCAAGCTAACCAGTAGGCCTTATTGCCTACTGACCGTTCCAAGTCGGTAACCCTGTCTTCACCACCCTTTCTGTTGTTTTTTGTCTCTTTCAGTGTAGTTTCAAGTCCTTTTTGCAGTACAATGCGGTCCTACGATGTCATTGCGTTCGGACGCTGTGGTTTCTATAGGACCCTATATATCATTTTTTAATATACTATCTAGCTATTGTAAAGAAGGGAGATTGAAAGTAAATTGTACTAAAACAAAAGTTATGGTATTTAAAAAGGGCGCAATGCTACCACGAAATTTAGTTTATATATATGATGGTGCGCCATTAGATATAGTTAGTAAGTTCACATATTTAAGTATAGTCATTTCTACTGGAGGGTCTTCAGCAGAAGCACAAACTACTCTTGATGGTCAAGTGCAAAAAGCCATTTTTAAAATGAATAGGTATTTATACAAATTTACATTTATATCTCCAAAGCATAAGTTAGATCAGTTTGATAAATTGATAACTCCAATTTTAAATTATGGATGTAAAGTGTGGGGATTTATTCAAGCTATATCAATTGAACGAGTGCATTTACAGTTTTGTAAAGAAGGGTGTAAAGAAGACATCTCAAAATGATTTCATATATGGTGAACTTGGCAGAACGTCATTTATTACAAGAAGATATTTTATAATAATTAAATATTGGTTAAAAATCATGAGAGTACATGATCGTAAATATGTGAAAATTGTTTATAACGTGCTGCTTAATGACTGTGAAACATATCCTCAGAAAATGAACTGGGTTTCCCAGTTGAAACACTTATTGTCCTCGCTTGGGTTTTATGATGCATGGTTACAAAAAAGTGTTGGTAACGATTTTTCTTGCAATATTAAAGCAAAGGTTAAATAACAATTTTGTTCAGAATTGGCATAGTCGATTAGAAAATTCCACTAGAGCAGTTTTTTATATAAACTTTGCAAAGTTTCAGTTTCAATCATATCTAGATAATATAAATGTTTTCAAAATGTGTCAAGCACTAACTAAATTACGGGTGTCATCTCATAGACTGCAAATTGAAGCCGGTAGAACGATAGAATATGTGTATTTTGTAATAAACTTGAAGATGAATTCCATTTTGTGTTCGAATGCCAAGCATACATAATGTTAAGGAAGCAATATATTCCTAAATATTTTCATAAGATACCAAGTATGATCAAGTGTCTGGAATTATTAAACTCACAAAATAAGATACATATACGCAAACTGTGTACCTTTGTTTTAAAAGCATTTAAGTTACGAAACGAAACACTATACATAAATTAGCTATTTCTAAATATAATTTATGTAATATGTCATGGTTGTAAACGTATATGTCATGTTTGTATAAACTTATGTACGTATTAATCAACATGATAACATTCATATTGATCATTTTAATTAGAAACGTTTTTTGGTGAAGAATGCAAGCACATTGGTAATACGGACCGTCAGTAAAGTGTTTTCATTTACTGGGACTGCGTGTCTTGTAGTTTGACTGTCAGTGAAGTGTTTTCATTTACTGGGTTAAAACTTGTCTTCACTCAACAACGAGTGTCTATGTCATTAGTCCATAGTATATATACTTGATCCTCTGTGTGTGCTCTATTTCGCCTATTAATGCTGCCCAAGTTGATGGGAATATTTATTAGTCCCCCACCGGTCCCGGGGGAGTGGACTATAGGATTACACCCTGTCCGTCCGTCCTTCCGTCCGTCCTTTCCTCCGTCCTTCCGTCCGTCCGTCCTTCCGAAATGCTTGTCCGGGCCATATTTTCAATACTATAAGACTTTGAGATACCAAACTTGGTATGTGGATACATCTTGAGATAGCGGTGTGTCGCGTACCAAAAAAAGGTCACTGTGACCTTGACCTTGACCTGTGACCTCTGTCATAGAACAATGTTTGTCTGGACCGTATTTTCAATACTATAACACTTAGAGACACCAAACTTGGTATGTGAATACATCTTGGGATAGCGGTGTGTCGCGTACCAAAATAAGGTCATTGTGACCTTGACCTTGATCTTTGACCTCAATCATAGAAAATGTCTGGAAAATGTTCCGGTGGAGGACTATGGATTGCACTGCAATTCTTGATGCTCTTGTTTGCAATGTTCCGTTATATTGGGTTAAACATTGGGCAAAAGGATCGTCACACCATTTAACTGTTTATACTCCATAGTGTACATCTATTACGTGGTCACACCTTAATTCAATTAAGCGATGAGAAAGCTTATATTAGCAGGATTTTATAAAAGATATTTCGACAATAAAACATGCTTTAGAAACATTTTTTTACTGAAAAAAAATGTGATAACCTGTTTAAAATTACCTTTACAATATGCAAACTTGTTAAGCCAAAATTAAATTTTTCATGGTATCCGTGTTCAGCCCTGATTTTGCAAATGACGAGAAAAAATCGAAGTTAAATATCATGACCCTTTTTCTCGGTTTTTTATTAGGTGAAAATAAAAATTTACCATGATAGTTTTGTAAGTTTTCAATTTATATAAGATAAGACACGTTAAACATGAATTTAATATCTTTATATTAATGCCAGTTTTGATTGGGTTTTAAGGCGCACCAACACATGAAAGGTAATATGGCGACTAACAGGAAGGAACATGCCAAGCTCATCCTCCATTTACATCGAAATAATTACTGGTATCTATTTAAAACAAGGCATGTATAACTATTGTTTATACAACTGTGTTAGAACCATAAGCAATTCAACTATGGGGAAAATGTCATGCGTTTTTAAAAATTGTTTAGCGTACATGGAATGTCTTCTCACTAGTATTAAAAGAACAACTGTCTTTTTTTAGTGTACCACTTCTCTCTGTTGAACGACGAGTATGCTAGTTAACATTAACGTCAAGAATATATTTTGCTGAACTATCAATAGCCAACGCGGTACTCATTGTGATTTTTGGGGATATGCGCACTATTCTTGATTAACTTACACATATGATATAATGGAAATATAAACATGTATTCTTGTGCCGCGAATACCACCATCTTAGAAACTATTTGACTAGAACTTACTATAGACCGAGGTTACATTATAGCTAAATTTACAAAACTTCATGCGTTTACTATTTTAAATGCAAATCCCTCCCTACCAAACGTGTTCTTTTTCTCAACGTGTTGGTGGTTAATCCACATATCTCAATGCTTTAAACTAATTTGTAGTTTCAAGTATGACATATAAGAAATGAGGGTCGTTCGGAAAAACAGAAAGTGTGAAAACTAGAGATTTGTGTTGTCTTTTAACAAAGTATCCAACCTATGCCGAACAGTTACGTAAACAAATGTCGTTAGAACTTAAAGGTTGGCAATATGAAACAATGTGTCCATATTCTGTGCAAACTGTTATAATAAACGTAAACCATGTATTCCTTAAAATATAATTATTCATTAATGAATATTAAGGAAACATGTGGTGTAAGTAACCTTATTATATGTGTGTAAAAGACAAGGACATTAGCAAAATAAGTTTTGATAGAATACATATATTAATTGTGTTAAGATATGCATGCATGAATGAATGAGTGAAGAATAAATAAATAAATAAACAAACAAACAATCAAACAAACAAAAAACAAACAAACTAACAGACAACCAAACAAACACATCAATCAATCAATAAACCAAAAAATTTTTTTAAAAAAATCAAGCAATAAATAAATAAATGATGGAATGAATAAATAAACGAATGAATGAATGAATGAAAAGCCGTTTAAAGTAAAAAACAACCACAAAATGAGTACGTCACCTTGCAAGACAAATGGCGGAGAGATGGCAGATGAGCGGACGGACAGACGGACGCCCAACGAGGAGTGATCACTGTATACTTGTCCATCTCTGAGCCTCTCTCTAAGCCTTTGGCTCATGTGTGATAATACGCGAAATGTGATTTATAAATAAACAATAAATAAGATTTTTTAAATGTTACATTCATATTCCGTATGGACAGACGGCGAATTGACGGACGAGACGGCGGACGGACGAAGGGGCGGACGGACGAGGAAAAATAGTTTGCACCCAAAATCAGGGATGAACACGGGTATCACGACAAAGGCGGAAGAATACCCTTTCGAGTGATAACTATCTCTTTGTTGCTCGTAATATTTTGAACTCGACTCGCAATTCATGGAGTGGCTATTAGATGTTCGTCCGGACAGACAGCACGGACGACGCATTGGCGGATGGACGGAATGACGACGGACAGATAAGTATTATCACCGTACATTAGCTAACCTGGTCCTCTTACTAATGTTAACTTATGACCTAAAGATGCTTCATGCATAAACAAAATAATAATGGTTATCAAAAACGTACATTGAATAGTTCAATTAAATATTCTGGAAAAGGGTCATGACCTTTGACTTCAACTTACCCCTATCACATACAAAATAAGGAGAGAACACCTCCTTTGAGTGATACCTGTTTCTTTGCTCCTCGCGAAATGTTGAACTCGCCTCACAAATCATTGAGTGGCTACTAGACGTTCTCCCGAACAGACGGCGGATGGGTGGATAGACGGACGGACGGACGATGATGTCCGGGACGAAGACTTATCATCGTATATCAGCTCACCTCTGAGCCTTTTACTTATGTTAGCTTATGACCGAAATATGCTTCGTGCATAAACAAAATAATAACGACTTTCATAAATGTACATTCAATTGCTCAATTAAATATTTTGAAAAAGGGTCATGACCTTTGACGTCAATTTACCCCTGTCACATACAAAACCATGGCAGAACACGGATAACACGTCAAAGGTAAGATACTACCCTTTCGATTGATACCTGTCTCTATACTCCTCGCAAATGTTGGACTCGACTCACAATTCATTAAGTGGCTACTAGACGTTCTCCCAGACAGACGGCGGATGGGCGGATGGGCGGAAGAACGGACTGACGACGGACGAAGACTTACCACCGTATATAAGCTCATCTCTGAGTCTTTTACATATGTTAGCTTATGACCGAAATATGCCTCATGCCTAAAAAAATAATAACGGTTTTCAAAAACGTACATTCAATTTTTCAATTAAATATTCTGAAAAGGGGTCATGACATTTGACCTCAATTTATCCCTGTTACGTTCAAAATCATGGCAGAACACAGATACCACGACAAAGGTAATATATTGCCCTTTGGAATGATATCGAACATCTCGCAAAATGTTGAACTCAACTCACAATTCATTGAGTGGCTACTAGACGTTCTTCTGGACATACGGAGGATGGGCGGACGGACGACTGATGGGCGGACGGGCGGACGGACGCCGGACGAAGACTTACCACCGTATATCAGCTCACCTCTAAGCATATTACTTATGTTAGCTTATGACCGAAATATGTTTCGTGCATAAACAAAACAATAATGGCTTTCAAACATGTACATTCAATTTTTCAATAAAATATTCTGAAAAAGGGTCATGATATTTGACCTCAATTTATCCCTGTTACGTTCAAAATCAGGGCAGAACACAGATACCACGACAAAGGTAATATATTGCCCTTTGGAATGATATCGAAAATCTCGCAAAATGTTGAACTCAACTCACAATTCATTGAGTGGCTACTAGACGTTCTTCTGGACATACGGAGGATGGGCGGACGGACGACGGATGGGCGGACGGGCGGACGGACGCCGGACGAAGACTTATCACCGTATATCAGCTCACCTCTAAGCCTATTACTTATGTTAGCTTATGACCGAAATATGTTTCGTGCATAAACAAAACAATAATGGCTTTCAAACATGTACATTCAATTTTTCAATAAAATATTCTGAAAAAGGGTCATGATATTTGACCTCAATTTATCCCTGTCACATACAAAATCAGGGCTGAACACGGGTACCACGACAAAGACAGACATTACCCGATTGATACCTATTACTATGCTCCTCGCAAAATGTTGACCTCGACCCAAAAATCGTCGAGTGACCTCTAGACTAAAATAAAATATTCTGTTTCATCATATAAACACACATCTGTAAATCTCATCAGATCCTCATAGTTCGTTTTCTTAACAGTTTAATGAAAACGGAATGAAAATTATAGTTGCAAATTTGGTTTAGTTTTAGTCTGCCAACAAAATATTAGTATTTGTCTTCGGAAAATGAGCTTATTCAACTTGCAAATAAAGACGATTTGTAGAATGTGTAATATTGAAAGGCTAAATCAGGATAAACAAAGCCACTATCTTGTCAATTAGTATACCGACCAGACATACTGTTCACGCACCATATAAATCACCTGCTCCATTGTTGCATCTGGTTGTCGCATTCGAACTGTTTGAGATGCAGTAGCTCGATTTTATAGGTGCTTCTCTTTAGTTACTAATTGCATGCGACTACAGAAGTCAGATTTATATGTGTTCAGCAGTGTGAAGACAATGTTTCTGCGTAAAATAGGAGCATCAATCGCACGTGTATACAAAACAAACACACATTACTTGGTCCTGCATTAATGCCATTAAGTGATGGAAAAGTTTATATTAGCAACATCTTATAACGTACATTTCGAGGTTTTATATCATACACCAGCCAACCCGATTTTCAGAATGATAATAATTAATACATATACTTGCGCATAATATGTTTAGGTGGGTAGACAACACGTAGTAAAATTAACGTAGTTTATTTAAGGATTATTTTGAAACTATGACAAATGCTAACCCTTTCTAAATGTTATTGCCTATGTTGACGTAGCTAAGATTGTTAGTTTTCACTTATTTTTGTGTATTGCTCATTTCACGTGTAACATGTATGCTGAGTTCAGATTCGAACGCATTGGTAAATTAAGTATGGTGTGTGAATAAGTTTCGATTTCGTATAAGATGAATATCAGATTAAATTTAGAAAAATAAGCCAAAATCTATAATTATTAAACAATAACACGTTTACCCCAATTATATTCAAATGTATACTATATTTAACATACTTGTTTAAAATGCGCGTTTTTACCTTCAAGGCGGTAGCTCTTATGTCAACCCATTTATGTTTGTGATGGCATATACCTTGCATTTTGTTCTTCTTTGTAATTGTTGTTTGTATCTGTGCGTTTTTGTTTTGGTTGACTGTGGTCCGTGAATGCCACATTTCCTGTTATACATTTATATCTACTTTTAGAAGACTGAGTTCACTTAATGTAACACTTCTTGACATTTCTGTATCTTCTTACTAAACACACTTTATACCACAGTTAATTAAAGACTGACTAATCGGATTCAAATTGGCAGAAATTACAATAATCCTCGTACACACCATCCTCGCATTAAATCAAGTGTCTGTAATTCCGTAAGTAGCTATAAATATGCTAATTGTTTTACCGATTCCGTTATAAAATAACAAACTTTATCCGTGCTTTATCTGTCAGCAATCAAACCACTAGTGACTTTCTTGCAGTCTTCCTTTAGGCGTTGTGCTCCTAATATAGCTCATGATTAATTAAGATTCCTTTTATATGAAATAACGCAGACAACATACGACTACCAACATTCGACAGGAACAAATAATATTAATCAAACTGGGATATTTGTCCCTGAAATTTCAGATCAAATATACATTTATAAAAACCGTATCGTCACCTCATTCTTATGGGATGTTTTATATGCTGATATATGTTTTATTTGTTGAATGTTGTTTAACGGCTCATCAACACAGGTTATTTAGAGCCGTCCCAGAGAGAGGGGAAGGATACATAGGAATCCGGGAACTGTACCCTACACGTATTATCGAATGGATTCCTATCGTTCTTTAACGTGCTCGGAGGATAGACCGATACGTTTATACAGCAACAGTTCATGCGTTTGCATATACATGTATTGGGCTAATCCAAGTTTCCATTATATTTATGCCGTAGCTTTCGGCCTTGAAGCCTTCCTCAGTGGCGTATTTATTAACAATGAATATACACAGTAAAACGGAACTGACGTAACGTTATTAAGAGACGTCGTTTGGCGCGCTATTCCTTAGTATTGTATGATATGGAATACTCTTATATATATATTTGGTTTTTACTATTTCTTAAAAATGTATTTGGAAGTAACCGTTACTTTTTCAACTAAATTAATATAATTAACGGTATTTTAAGGACAGCTCATAACGTCATGATGTCGTCGGGAAATTCATGATGACGTCGGACTTGAACTGATAAATTGCAATATTCATTAATTGTCTTCAAAATTCATTATTGTTTTTGTCTTTTTAATAATTATTTTAAACGTGTTTGTAAGTTGTACAGTATATTTGCATGTTTCCCTATAATTTGAAAGCCAAGTTTTTGAATATCGTCAGTCTCTTATTATAGTTAGTGAAACTGAGTTCTTAAAATAGGTGTTCTGATTTTCAAATAGTATTCTGCACGGACCTTCTTGTAGCCGATACGTATATTTACACTTCTGTTGTCTTATCTCGAATAATATTACAATGTGAACGTTGGCATGATAAAACACTGTAAGTATTATGCAGTCAACTGTCCAATACATTAATTTTTGGAATACACATTTATTAGATATTCCATATCATACTTATACTTATAGAACTAGTAAGACAAAAGTGGTAAATTTGAATCGGTGGGCATTCTTAAGGAAATCGTCAGATGTAAAGTACACGAGACGCAGACATCAAAACTTCTATAATATTTATTGCAGTATATTTTTCTTAATCATATAATTTATATAATACCCAAATTCTGTATGATCAAATGTCTCGCATTTGCCAGAAAAAACGCAAAGGTATATACATGTACAAATTTGAATAAATGCCCGATATTGAATACCTTAGACGGCATTTGCTTTCTATAGATTGCTTTCTATTATTAATTTGATTCATGTCGTGCTCATATCGTCCAACATAATTTGTGAATCAAATACAAGGTGTAACAAAGGGTACAGACAGACGCGAACACCAGTTGAACTTAAAAATATAATGCTTTATATTATAAACATCGATTTGTAAACACTCGTTTAAGTTCCATCGTGACATAGATTTCGTAATTTAAAAACAGTAATCCAAGAATGTCAAATCACATTTACTTTAGGTTCCGCTGATAAAGTAATTAATGTTGTTATTATTGCCTGAAACAGACTGCATTACGTCAAGGTTTTATTTAGGGAACATAGGAGCACTATCTCGTCTGCGTTTCAATCCATTGCGTGTTCCCGAAGACATAACATTAGATACAAAAGTCGCACACGAGATGTAGCATTCACATAACTTAATCATATAACGAAATGCAACGTTTCCAAAGCAGGAGTTGACAAAAAGTACAACAAATTCCAACCAATTTACAGCTATATACTACACTCCTAAATTGAACAACCAACCTTGTAATACGAGTATGAAAGGACAATTTGGAAATCGCCGAATACGACAAAAATAAAACAGAATATTGCAGTGTCGGTTTCACTGAGACTATTCATGAACGGTTGTGAAGAATGCGAGCTATCCTTCACGCCCTCTAGACCCAGGTTGAGCGCAGCTCAACATTTAAAATGTCAATAGTACGAAGATTTTAGCCATCCCAAAGATGGTATGTATATGACGGTGAACATGGACCCTTCAGAGTGGTATTTTGTATATCATTCCATGGCCAGCGGTGTATGGTCTCAGTTTCTAACAAAATATTTTGCCCTAAACGAGAAAACAATGGGCGAAATAAACAAATGGAATTTTGTTGGGAGGAGCGGTTATGAAAGAGTATAAAAGTGGACCATTGGAAACGGCAGAATACGATAAATACGAAATATTGCAGTTTCGGTTTGATTGAGAGTAGTGAAATATGCAGAACGGGTTGAGCAAAACTCAATATTCATAAAATCAATAGTGCAGAATTTTAACCACACCGACGATGGCCATGGACATGGAATGCCATATCTAGCGGCGTATGGTCCCAGTATCCAACAAAATGCTATGCCAAGAAGAGCGAAATAAACAAAATGGAATTTAGTTGGGAGCAGCGGTTATGAAGCCTGCGCATCACACCAAACAGTCAAAATACTAAATTTAAAAGTAGACAACATATCATATGGGTGGTTAAACAATACCCAGAGCCTTTATCGGCCGGAGTAATGTACCACTTAATCAAAATTTAGGTAAGAAAACATAGAGATTTGAAAATGTACCACCGATATTTAAATGTAAGTATGTTCAGCGATCTCCAAATATCGAATGAATAGCAGTCCTGATTGCAAGCGTCGGGAGACGTTTTACAGCCTCCACACTGCACATGCAACGCCACTGTGCTATATAAAAGAGTATGAGAGTTGACCTTTGGAAACGGCCGAACAAGATAAATACTAAATATTGCAGTCTCCGTTTGATTGAGACTGTTCAAGAACGGTAGTGAAATATGCTTGCTACCGTTCACGCCCCCTAGCCCCGCGTTGAGCAGAACTCAATATTCATAAAATCAATAGTACAGAAGTTTAACCATTCCGAAGATTACATAGATAGATAGATCTTTATTTCCAATTTCCAATAGGCTTAAAAGCCCATGAGGATACAAAATTCAATTACAAAGCATGACAACAGTGTAGTTATTACAAACAATACATGTTCAAATATGCAGTTTATCTTAACTGAGCTGATACAATGAGAAGGCGTTTACATAACACTTCCTTGCATAAATAAATTACAATTCATCACAATTTCCTTAACACATATATTACATACATTATATTCAGAAATAGCTAATTTCTGTATAGGGTTTCGTTTCGTAACTTAAATGCTTTTAAAACAAAGGTACACAGTTTGCGAATATATGTCTTATTTTGTGAGTTTAGTAATTCCAGAAACTTGATCATATTTGGTCTCTTATAAAAATATTTAGGAATATATTGCTTCCTTAACATTATGTATGTTTGGCATTCCAACAAAAAATGAAATTCATCTTCAAGTTTATTACAAAATACACATATTCTATCGCTTACAGGAATTCTATTTGGTTTGACCCACCTACCGGCTTCAATTTTCAGTCTATGAGATGACACCCGTAATTTAGTTAGTGCTTGACACATTTTGAAAACATTTATATTATCTAGATATGATTGAAACTGAAACTTTGCAATGTTTATATAAAAAACTGCTCTAGTAGAATTTTCTAATCGACTATGCCAATTCTGAAAAAATTGTCATTTAACCTTTGCTTTAATATTGCAAGAATTTTTTTATCGTTACCAACACTTTGTTGTAACCATGCATCATAAAACCCAAGCGAGGACAATAAGTGTTTCAACTGGGAAACCCAGTTTATTTTTTGAGGATATATTTCACAGTCATTAAGCAGCATGTTATAAACAATTTTTACATATTTACGATCATGTACTCTCATGATTTTTATCCAATATTTAATTATTATAAAATATCTTCTTGTAATAAATGATGTTCTGCCAAGTTCACCATATATGAAATCATTTTGAGTTGTCTTCTTAACACCCAAAATGTGTTTACAAAACTGTAAATGCACTCGTTCAATTGATATAGCTTGCATAAATCCCCACTCTTCACAACCATAGTTTAACATTGGAGTTATCAATTTATCAAACAGATCTAATTTATGCTTTGGGGATATAAATGTAAATTTGTATAAATATCTATTCATTTTAAAAATGGCTTTTTGCGCTTGACCAGCAAGAGTAGTTTGTGCTTCTGCTGAAGACCCTCCAGTAGAAAAGACTATACCTAAATATGTGAACTTACTAACTATATCTAATGGGGCACCATCATATATAAAAACTAAATTTCGTGGTAGCATTGCGCCCTTTCTAAATACCATAACTTTTGTATTAGTACAGTTTACTTTCAATCTCCATTCTTTACAATAGCTAGATAGTATATTAAGTCCATTTTGTAACTCTGCTGCAGTGTTAGCAAACAAAACTATATCATCTGCATATAACAGCATAAACATCTTAAACATATTAATATCTAAACGTTTAAAGCCACTATGTATGAATGCATCTTCTATATCATTTAAATACATAGAAAACAACAATGAAGATAGGCACTCCCCTTGCCGAACGCCAAGTACACAGTAAAATTCATCGCTCAACTAGTTACAGTATTTAACTTTAGACTTAACACATGAGTACATTGATTTAATGATATCAAGAATGTTTCCCCGAATACCGAACTTTGTTAATTTGTACCATAAATTATCACGCACAACATAGTCAAAAGCTTTAGTAAAATCAACAAATGCACAATACAATTTCTTTCCTTGATTTAAGATATGTGTAATTAAACCACTTAAAACAAATATATTATCAACAGTACTTATGTGCGATCTAAATCCAGCTTGTGCTTCAATTAGAACGCTGTATGTTTCTGCCCACTCCGATAATCTATTATTTAGTGTACGTGTAAATAATTTGCCCAAACAGCTTAATAAAGTAATACCACGGTAATTTTCTACATCATTAATATTGCCCTTTTTGTGAAGAGGAATAACATACCCTTCTGACCAGACTTCTGGAAAATACCCAACCTCAAACACTTTATTAAACATTTTACAAATAACTGATGATAAAATAGTTTTACCATGAATGAACATTTCATTTAATAACATATCAGGTCCAGACGATCGATTTGAATTCAGTTGCTTAATTGATTTTATAATCTCATCCTCAGTAAAATTCACATTCAACTCTTCAAACATTATGTTAAATTCATTATTTTCATACCGTTCATTAAAATATACAACATCTTCATCTTGAACAAAGAACTCGTTATTTGGACTATTAATAGCTTTAAAATATTGTTCAAAAGAAGCCAATGGTATATTTGTTGGCTTAAGTCCCGATGCTTCTTTTAACATATTCCAATATAATTTTGCATTTTTATATCTTGCGTTAACAAAAGCAGCTGTTTTCACTCGATCATAATCCGTCCTACAATTTCTAACAGTAGATTTATAAAGTGACCGAGCTTTAACCATATTAATTCTATTTATGTCACTTTTACTTTCTCTATATTTATTCAACTTTTGTAAAAAGAGAAACTTACTTTCATGACACTCATCATTATACCACGGGTTTACTTTTTTATTACATATATAGCATATGGCGCTTGACATGCTATTGTTAGTGTCATATGAAGTAACAGTCAAAAGACTAAATTAAAAAGCCGACAACATTTCCTATGGGTGATTAAATAATACTAAGAGCTGTAATAGCTGGAGTATTTGAACTACCTATTCGAAAGCAAGGTAAAAAAGTATAGATAATGTGCCACCGATATATGTATATAAATATCAGACTCAGCGATCTCTGCTTTCTTGCTAATTCTAATTTCTGAACAAACAACCATAAACATATCCAAAGTTTTAATACATGTCTAGCTGTCGTTAAAACTCACGTAAAATGCGATAAAGTTTGTGAAAACTCTGGTACTAATTTGTTCTGCAGACGTTTTTGATTACCTTAATTTTGTAATAAACGTCAAGTATTTACAACCTTATCACATAATATTATTGTCTCTCTCGCTGCCTCTCTTTCTCTCTCTCTCGCTCTCTGTCTCTCTCTATATATATATGTGTGTGTGTGTGTGTGTGTGTGTGTATGTGTGTGTGTATGTGTGTGTCCCTCTCACTTTACCTCTCTCTCTCTCTCTTTTAATTGGACTTCTTGAAAGATTTATGACAGTAATGATTTTATGACAATGCAAACGATATTTGACACAAAAGAACATTTTAATTGTGATATTGAATCTGTATTATCCCACCTGAGACGGGAATGTTTCTCGACAACATGTATGGGCAAATTACCGCATTCATCTTCCATACCTACCAAGTATCACGCATTGAGACACACGCATATTTGCGTCAAATCACGCTCACCCTCACACGCATATATTTTACGTTCTCACACATTCTAACATATTATCAAATTGTTTTTTGTCTGCGATATTCAGTTATACAGGATGAATTTAATTGAATTGGGTTTTTAAGGCGCACCAACACATAAAAGGTTATATGGCGCCTAACAGGAATGAACATGCCAGGCTCATCCTCCATGTACATCGAGATACAATATGGAGAACGGGCTTAGAACCTTCTCACCCTGAACTGCAGAGTTGCTGCAAATTCTATTGTAGACACTCCATTTACGCTGGAGCTACGTTTATTGTTTTTCTTCCTATGCTCTAGTGATATGAGCGAGATGGCACCTGAAACAAAACAGGGGTCATGATGAAGACCTTTAATGAGCATGAACAAAAATGATAAAATGGGCATGAATTTTTGGGAGTGGGGGAGGCGTGGGTGGGGTTCTACCTCTCTGCTTTCCCCTCTACGGGATCTGCAGTAACCAAACGGGGCCCCCGGAACCACACGTTGCTATACAGGATGAGTATCCATCTTGCTAAAATTCATAAAATTCAACCAAAGACCGTCGCGGGCTTTAGGGGGCCTCCATCCCAAAGACTCCCCTAACTAAGGGTCAATCGCCCCTTAGGTCCTATCTCACCCTTGACTTCGATGGGGCCCTGACAGCTATGGTCTTGCAAGAACTCGAAGTCCATATAAAGAATTAACTCGTAAACTTTATCTAAGAAGTATATTCATCAATGCTACCATTATCATACCTGACCAGGAATCTTTATGCGAGGAAGCTACCCATCTGGCATGTGTTTCTACCCAGATGCCCGCCGGTGCACACAAATTGCCCGGGCAATTTGGATCTTCCTCCACCAATCTGGAAAGACGCCATGTAGGGCATTGGATGTTGGGGTGAAGACCCTTAGTCATAATAATCTTCACATAACATTTATAAAACTGGTTGTAAATTATAAAAGAATTGATGACCCAGCTAGGCCTTTTGTTTTGCTCAGGTGGATGTCTCATATACAGTCCAATTATATGCTTTATTCTGCTATGCTTTATTCTTTGAGTTAACGATGCCAGGACAGATTGGGGACCCTGTGTTGACATTTACCTAAAACCCAGTTTAGACGCCACACTACCTTTTTGGCTTGCATTTACGAATGCCAGTCTACGTTTTGATTTAAGCTGTTGACTGGAAAGAACCAGTTCCTGTACTCTGCTCTAAAAGTGTTCTCGAGTCGAGTTGAGTTGGTGTCAGGCCATACTATGTATGATGATGAACTTCAACTGATGTTGATGATCATCTATTAATCTGATTTAAGCATGGTGATTATGTTTGTATGTTAACAATAACGACTTAATCTAAATCTGCTATTGGTACTAACGGTGCATCCCTTGTCGCAGATTTGTTTTTATATTGCTACGAACGTGACTTTATGTTAGGACTTTCTCCAGATACGCAAGCTGATGTCAACGACGCTTTTAATAACACCTCACGCTATCTGGATGATACACTTAATATGGATAATCTTTCTTTTCTTCTGTGGTTCCTAACATTTATCCTCCAGAACTAAAACTCATAAGCTAACGTTTCGGATTCTGTCTCTCCGTTTCTTGATTTACATATTTCTATTGAAACGATAAAACGTTATATGGGTTTTGTATTTTGCCTATGGTTAAAAGACTGTGAACCATGTAGCTCAGGATAAGCTCGCAAGCATGCATTACAACTTCAATTCCTAGTAAACTAGTTTGAAAAACTTGACTGGTATAAACACATATTTTGCAACGTTAAAAGGTTACCGTTTTACTTGCTGAAATGACATTTCCAAGTTTAGTTATTTATTATTAAATAAGTCAAGGCTCATTAAGAGCATGTGACATACAAACATTTATCAAAGTAAACAAATAGTGAACAAATATTTAGAACAGCAAAATGGAATGAAGAAAGAAAATAATAATGAATCTGAATGGAGAATGAGTACTATAATATACACAATCTAGTTACAAACAGATAATATAGTTTTACATAATATTGCTAGCTTCACCGATATCGATTTATTCTCACTATTCATTAGTCAAATTTAGATGTGTTAGGGTGCTTATAATAAAAACTCCCCTAAATGTTTTTTTCTATCTTCAACAAAATATTTACACTGAAAAAGATAATGAAATTCATCGCCAAGTAAATTTTCATTACAGAGATTACAGGTACGTAAATTTCTTTCAATATTAAAGAATCGACCTTTCTCAATAGGCATATTGTGATTCGTTCATCTAAATTTACATAGGAGTTTAGCTAAATATATTGATAAAATATGAAAATATATTTTTCAAAACCAAATCTTGTTTATAAATGCGATAGTTAAGACATCTACTAAATGTTTGCACTTGCTATTCCAACTTCCAAACTAGTTATCTTTTCACTTTTGGCATTTAAAAGTTTGCTCCAATAACTTACAGCTCTAAATTTGATCTGTATTGAGACAGAACCTCACCATAAATCATACAATTTGGTGTTCTTTGTTTCAAATTAAGGATAAATTTACAAAACTTCAATGAAACTGATCAACAATAGAAACATGTTCGATACCCCATACCTCGGACACATATAATAAAAGAGTTACTACCATAGTGTTAAACAAATGTAATTGCCAATCTATGGGAAGTAGTAATTTCTTTGCTTTCTTAATAAGTGAAAACATTGCTTTCCTAGCCTTATCTACTTGCCTTTTCCTGGTCTTAGCAAAGCTGCCATTAAAAGAAACCTGAACACCTAAATATGACATGAACAATGTCAAGTACATTATTTTCATAATGAAACTCAGGTATATGTCTTAACCCTCTCTTACTTTTCCAAAATATAAATAAAAAACGTTTTTGCAGCATTCACTTGTAATCCCCATGTGTTACAGTAAAACATTGCACCTAAAGCTAACTGCAAATCTTGGGCGCTTTCTGCCATGACAACAGTATCGTCAGCGTATAAAAGCAAAATTAACTTGAAGAAAACCTCAATATCATGAATATAAAAGACTTCATTGACGGTATTTTACAAAAATTCTAATCCTTTATATTTCTCGGACATGCATTTATTGAGATCATTAAGAAAAATGGCAAACAATATAGGCAATAAATTGTCACCTGGCGGACTCCAGACTGACTTTCAAAAAAATCTGTTAATTTACAACCAATTTTAACACAGGATTTGGCTTTATAATACATAGTATAAATGATTTTCAAACGTTTACCGCTAATTTTATATTTAATAACTTCTGCCATAAAGCTATTCTGTTAACTGAGTCAAAAGCGTTACGATAGTCTATGAAAGAACAAAACAACTTTTTATTCTTACCCAAATATAAATCAATAAGCATTTTCGAAAGGAAAATATGATCTACAGTACTGTATTTTTTTCTGAAGCCAGCTTGCTCTTCACATAAGAGACCTGACGCTTCTAAGTAATTAGTCAAACGATTGTTTAGTACAGCAGTAAACAATTTACCAAAACAACTTAACATGTGGGGTCACTGGGGTCAAGGTAACAGTCACAGTTACTAAAAAGAGAAAAACATTTTTCCTCTCAATAACTTTTGTTAGGAATGAGGTATTGTGATGAAACTTGCAGGGTAGGTAGCTTATATGGGAAAGAAGCTTGGGGTTGGCATTTGGGGTCACTGGAGTAAAGGTCACTGTTACTAAAAATAGAAAAACAGTTTCCGGTCATTAACTTTTTATAGGAATTAGGTGTTGCGATGAACCTTGCAGGGTAGGTAGGTTATATGAAAAGTAAGCTTGAGTTGGCATTTGGGGTCACTGGGGTCAAGGTCCAGGTCACTGTTACTAAGATAGTTAAACGTTTTCCGCTAAATAACTTTTTTTAAAAATAAAGTATTGCAATGAAACTTGCAAGGGTAGGTAGCTTGTATGGAAAGAAATCTTGGATTGCATTTGGAGTCACTGGAGTCAAGGTTACTAAAAGTAGACAAACGGTTTCTGTTCATGCTCAGTAACTTTTGTTAGGAATGAGGTATTGTAATAAAACGTGCAGGGTAAGTAGCCTATATAGCTTTCTGTGAATAGGGCTCAATCTCAATGATAGTATGTTCTAAAAATAAATTGAAACTGTCAATTATTTCGGACAAACAATTCATTGCTTACACGGTATATATATATATAAGTATAGGTATATTATGTCGGACATTGTCGTGAGAGTTTACACAATATATGACTTCATTGAGATTTAGCCCAGATATATTCCTATGCTACGCGCACTGTTCGACTTGTGCATATACTTTAAAAATCCAGGTCAAGGTCTTAAGTGTTGTAACTCGAGTCTTGTTGGTTAGAGAATAGTTCATGGCGGGAATTTCTTTATTTACACTGTCCCGTTTAATTGGGATGAAGTAGGGTAAGTGTGAGGTTTGGTGCACCCTAGAACCCAGTTTAAAACCCCAGCAGCTTTTTTTGTCCTTTTTGTGTGTTTTTGGGATAACTGTGTTCTGTGAAAGCTGCATTTCATGTTCGACTTTTATACTTATGTTTACTCTGCTCTAGTTCCTCTCTCTATTTGTTCCAGTATATTTCCAGTAACCATCGTCTTCTCCTCTCGTTATAGCATTTTTATTATAACCATTCCCCGTTTTAACACGGCATGATATTAGCTGTTAACATATAGAAAAGCATCATCCATGCATGTATTCATTAACAAGGTACATTAGATCTCATTAGTTTACTGGGTAATAAATATGCCACTTATTTAAACGAAATCATTTCCTGAGCGATTACATAGACCTAACGACGTGATATCAATAGAGCAATTTCTCTTTCCATTAGTGTCGGATCTCAAGAGAACATTTTTTTCTTCCCATTACCCATTAGTGGTCTCATAATTAATGTTTTAATGCAGCTGTCTGTTTGTTATTACCCTTAATCCGCTAAGCTCGACTATAACAGCATTTTCGTCCATTGTAAACCCAGATTAGCCTGAGAGTAATCAGGGTTTACAAAGTCCAGCTGGTGTTCAGTCATTTTCCCCAAAACACCCCTTTGTCACATAAATGGAATTTTCTTAATTCAAAGAAAGAATAGTCCTTATTGGCACGTCTATTTCAGACAGTGTATTGGAAATGGTATGGATTTTGTAGATTGGTATGGGTTTTGACTGTGTTTCATGTAGCAGTTGATACCTGTTATCTAGTAAGGAAAGACAGTTGTGGATAAAGATACATGAGCTGGACGTTACATTTGTTCATTACATAAGTTGCTATCTCTTAGAGGTATGCTAACTGTATATATATAAAACTGGTAAATTGATATCCGGTTTATTTTTACCGCGAATGCGCAGATATTGTTTCGTGAAAATTTGCGGAAGCCATTTTAGTTTTTTTGCTGGACGATAGGGCAACGTCATTTTCATGGAGCATTTTAAACTTATTGCACAAATGTTCGTGGGTAACGATTGAGAAAACGTTCGTGACAAAAGGTAGGTTCGGGTTTATATTGTAAGTGTTGAGGTAATGTATTAGATAGATATAGTTGAAAGTAGGTCACAGGAGATCAACTGAATATTGTCAAGAGACATTCGGCAGAGTCACTGAGTACCAGCTCACAATAATTCAGTAATTTAGCTGCTCAGTCTCACTTTGACTCGTCCAACGGTACCGTAAATGGCCCAGTACCGAGCTACGTAACCCGACGTCGGAGTATAGATATACATTGAGCGTCTCGCGCAACTGAGTACTCAGTCGCAGTATAAATTATGTGAGCAAGTATGGGACCCAAAATTTCCCTAGAAGGAATGGACAGGTAGGCCTTTATTACGCTATTAAACTGTAGTAACTTTTCATTGATCGGATCACCGTGAAGTCAAAGACAAAAGTCAGCCTATTTTTAAACAATGACTGGAACCATAGATGCCAGGTTGCTATCAGGAAAAGCTCTGCAAAATAGTTTGACCAAAGACACAAGCTATCCGAAAAACTACTTGAGAAGTTCTAAGAAACCTCCTCCAAAAAGTCGAAAAGTTTGTCATGTAACGTAGCTATGGCACCAGAATCTACCAGTTTACTCCTAATCAATTCTACGACATCAGCGTTTGTATCAAACTATACTACATACAAGGTATGACAGCTGCCATTTAGCCGGGGCGGAAGTGCGTAATTTTCCCGTAATTCATAGACTGTTTACCGTCGTCACATATGCATTCGCAACTGTCATAGCAGGGAATCAGACGAAAATTGAATTGAATAATGGTACCTACACAAGTCGTAGAATCGGGTACCAATAAATGATTACGCACTTCCGCCCAGGCTAAAATGTTTTTAAGGAAATAAGAAATTTAAATCGCTTATTGAACAAGAAATGAATGTAATAAAACAATAAAGACTTATATCACTCATATTAACTGAACATATTTGAGATATAATGTCAAGTGTATAGGAGTCGTGGCACAGAAAATTGCATCTTTTGATTATTACCTTAGAATTGATTATAATTATTTATGAAGGACTATAAGAGGACATTTTAGTGATGTTTTGTCTTCGGTCAAGTAGACGTTTACAAATGTATCAAATATATACATTTTGTACACGACAGTACGGTGGCATAGACGTGACATGTGAGAAAAATAATTTATCTCGTGGCCACGACGTAATTATCTCGTGGCTACGACTTATTATCTCGTGGCCACGACTTATTATCTCGTGCTCCTAGAAGGACGGAAGGAGCTTGCTGGATATATCGATCTAGCTACTGGCCACATGGCCGGGCGATAAACTGCTTTGCGGACTTGCGAACAATTCTGTATTCATGCTCTTTGGCCCTTCATTTACTTTCCTGACCCTTATCATTTGTTAGCTCTATTGGCCAAAGGCCAGCAGCTCATGGGATGGTGAGTTGTCCGTCGACTGTCGTCTGTCGTCTTCAGTTAACTAGGCCGCCCATGCCCCCAGCAAAGAGACAGGCACAGTTTGGCGGAGCTCCTTTGACGCTGTGCCGAGTTATTGGAGAAAAACCCTAACCATAGCCCCAATGTACCGTTGAAACTAGGGTTAGGTGAGTTGCACGCTAACAGCTCGCGGTAACCGCCGTAGCTCCGCCGTCCAATGGGGAGCACAGGCGAGGAAGCCACGCCCCGGGGATTGACGGCACGGGAATCAAAATAGGCATTTATAAGCAAAATCTCATTTATTCCGCCACACGCGTATAAATATTTTACCACATTTGGAATGGCTAACCATGCCAATGTTGGACCGCCAAAAATACATGATGGACCACCTAGGTGTCATGTTGGACCACCTAGATGCCATGTTGGACAACATAAATGCCATGTTGGACCACCCAAATTCCATGCCATGTTGGACCACCTAGATGCAATGATAGACCCCATATAAGTCGTGGCCACGATATACTGTCGTGTGCAGAAATTAATTTCCTATCTGACAATGCCAATCTTCCTACGATATATTGTCAACTCGTCGAGATATCACAGTAAAAATTCACCAAACTGCAATTTATATGTAAATATTCTCGTCATTTGTCTGGATATCTGGTTAACATTCCAAAATTATGTATCTGTTATTTTCAGCAATCGGATGCAATCAAGATATTGCAACTGACGTCATAATTCGTCAGATTGCCGAAAATAGCAGAAATATAATTTTGGAATGAGTGTCATGATATTGTGACGTAACCAATATGGTGACATTCGATATACATTTGTAAAATGCCGCGAAGAAGTGTAAAAGATGTTGCGATTGGATTATTAGCTCTACTGGCCAAGGGCCGGGAGAGCTTATGGGATGGCGAGTTGTCCGTCGTCCGTCCGTCCGTCCGTCGTCCGTCGTTAACTTTTGTCTCGCTAAGAGGATAGGGCCTTCATTTTTCATTCGATCTTTACCAAACTTTAACAAGTTGTTAATATCAATGAAAGCTCGGACAAGTTAAGAAAAACAGCCAGATCGGACCAGTAACAGCGGAGTTATGGTCCTTGATTTAGTTAAAAATGCTATATTGCCAAATTTTTCCTCGTTAAGACGATAGGGCCTTCATTTGTCATCCTATCATTACTAAACTTTACTACATTGTTAATATCAATGAAAGCTCGGACAAGTTCGGAAACCAACCATATCTAAATAGTAACAGAGGAGTTATGGCCCTTGATTTAGTTAAAAATGCTATATTTTGCCTCGTTAAGACGATAGGGGCTTCATTGTTCATCCGATCTTTACCAAACTTTATCAGATTGGTAATATCAATGAAAGCTCGGAAAGTTTTGAAAACCATACATATCGGACCAGTAACAGCGGAGTTATGGCCCTTGATTTAGTTCAAAATGCTATATTTTGCCACGTCCGTCGTTAACTTTTGTCTCGTTATGACGATAGGGCCTTCATTTTTCATCCTATCTTTACCAACCTTTACCACATT
Source organism: Cyrtodaria siliqua (assembly GCA_037043455.1). Taxonomy (NCBI): domain Eukaryota; kingdom Metazoa; phylum Mollusca; class Bivalvia; order Adapedonta; family Hiatellidae; genus Cyrtodaria; species Cyrtodaria siliqua. Next base: position 259,343 of record JAWPHD010001054.1, read on the forward strand.
GTTAATAGCAATGAAAGCTCGGACAAGTTCGAAAACCATTCATATCGGACTAGTAACAGCAGAGTTATGGCCCTTGATTTAGTTTAAAATGCTATATTTTGCCTCGTTAAGACGATAGGGGTTCATGTTTCTACCGACCTTTACCAAACTTTATCAGATTGTTAATACCAATGAAAGCTGGGACAAGTTCGAAAACCATTCATATCGGACCAGTAACAGCGGAGTTAATGCCGTTGATTTAGTTCAAAATGCTATATTTTGCCTCGTTAAGACGATAGGGGCTTCATTGTTCATCCGATCTTTACCAATCTTTATCAGATTGTTAATGTCAATGAAAGCTCGGTCAATTCGAAAACCAGCCAGATCGGACCAGCAACAGCGGAGTTATGGCCCTTGATTTTGTTAAAAATTCCATGATTTGCCTCGTCATACGATAGGGCCTTTATTTTGCTTCTAATCTTTGCGAAACTTTACCAGATTTTATGACTTTCTTTTTTTATAGTAATCTTTTTTTTTGGTTTTTTTTTTTTTTTTTTTTTTTTTTTTTTTTTTAGATTTTATTTTTTATATTTTTGTTTTAGCTCTATGTTGGACCAGTCGGACCAGTAAAAGAGGAGTTATGGCTCTTGTTTTAGTTAAAAATGCTACATTTTGCCTCGTTAATACGGTAGTGCCTTCATTTTTCATCTGATCTTTACCAAACTTTACCAGATTCTTTAGTTATGGCCCTTGAATTACTCAAAAAGCTGTTTTTTGCCCGAAACTTTCAAAAAAACGTAAATGGCAGTCACTCGCTTCATTGATGTTATAAGAGCCATGTTAGCCAGTAGTGCGTCCACAGGCCCTCTTGTTTTTTGTCTCGGTCTTAGAAACAGGACACATTTCCCATATATTCCGCAGGAAATCGATCAATTAAATCATTATTCAAAGCACCTTGGAATGGAACGTGTTGACAAAATACATTGTGTAATAAATAGTTGTGAGCTGATGCAGTTTTGAAATGTTTGTGTCTGACACAGGGCCTTTTCCAGGTATTTTGGGAAAAGGACCCTGCCCAGAATTGGGAAGATTTGCGGCATTTCTGGATGAAATTGGGAAAACTATACAACTAAAAACTAATAAATCAAACATAAATTTAATTCAAAGAAGATTTAATAACACTCTATTCAAAGAGCAATCATTCTTTGTAAAAAAAAGAAGTGCAAAACATTGATTAATGTAGCTGCCAAGAATGATCATTTTTAAGTTTCTATAGAGTATTTTGAGATAGTTCTGCCTTTTCAGCAGAAGGCATTTTACATATGTCTAAAGCACGTTTATAAGCCATTCTGACAATGAAAAGAATGATGTCGAACTTTCTATTTTATACGGACCTTACAAAATAACTCAATTTATACGGACATAAAAAAAGAGTAAAGTATTTGATGTACCTCACTATTGTATATATTCCAAGGAACAATGAAAAGGGCCAAATTGATTAAACACCCCTTTCCCAAACTCTTTTCGCGTAATATTTACAATTATGCGGTATTGTTGTTGGTCGCGAAAACTGATGTCACGGGCGAAACCACGTCGTATAACGATAAAATTGAAGCACAACCAAAACGAATTATAATTTGTTTAATGTGCGGAGCCTAAACAAATAAAAATACGGCTCTGTATTTGCCGATTTCTAAAAATAATGCGGCCGTATATTCGCCGATTTGTGACATTTGAAATTGGATTTTTTTCTGAAATTAGGAATGGGTCCGTATAACGGACCCTGTAGCAGCCAAAAAGGCCCTGTGACATTAATAATAGGTAACTTATAGAGAAAGTGTTTACAAGCAATACTCACGTGACTGACTACATAATCTTTAAAATGGCTGACAGAGTTAGTAACATATTCATCTTTTGAAAACAAGCGAGTGTATTATTCGCTATTGTAAGACAATTAAAACATAACAACATATGAGTTTGTTATTTTAAATACAGAGCTCCAGACAAACATCCATGTCAAAGGGTGTTTAACTCCTAAATATATATGATTCAGATTATTTTAAAGAGTAAATATTATAATGTTTTTGCTTTTTACATTAAAATATGCCTTTATCAAACTAGAATTGTTAATTTTCAGTGCTGATTTTCATTCCCATTTTTTTTTTATTCTCATTTCTCCACTTTTAATACTCCCGAAATACACGTTTAATGCTGAAATACTTCCGAAATACACGTTTAATGCTGAAATACTTCCGAAATACACGTTTAATGCTGAAATACTCCCGGAGCTTCCTTGCAATTCTGAATGAAAGTATTAGTTGTTTGTGTCGCCTTTTCGAAGACAAATGCATGTCGGGATCACTTTGTCGTCCGGCAGTCAGTCCGTCATGAAAACTTAACGTTGGCTATAACTTTCTTATTTCTTCACATTTCTTCATCAATCGTTCAATATATACTCATCATGACAACAACGACATCACCATACTAAAATATGACGGTCAATGTCACACTGAAGGTCATTATATGGGTTAAATACTCATTTTTTCTTCACGAAAACTTAACGTTGGCTATAACTGTCTCATTTCGTGATATTTTTTCTTCAAACTTTCAATATATACTCATCATGACAACATCAACATGACCATACTAAAATATAAAGGTCAAGGTCACACTGAAGGTCATTATATTTGTTAAATACTCACTTTCTTCACAAAAACTTGAAGTTGGTTATAACTTTCTCATTTCTTGATATTTCTTCATCAAACTTTCAATATATACTCATCGTGACAATATCGACATGCCAATACTAAAATATAAAGGTAAAGGTCACACTGAAGGTCATTTATACTAAAATACTCATTGGGTTTAATTCTCATTTTTTCACAAAAACTTGACGTTGGTTATCACCTTCTCGGTTCTTTTTATTATACGCCGGAAGGGTGGCATATAGAAGTCGCACTATCCATCCGTCCGTCAGTCAGTCAGTCAGTCCCTTCGTTCGTGTGTTCCTTCGTTCGTTTGTCCGTTCGTCCATACAATCGTATCCGGTTAATAACTCTGACAATAATGGATGCATTTTTAAATAACTTGACACAATTGCTCACCACAACAAGATGACGTGTCGCGTACAAAATCAAGGTACGTGGCTCTAAGGTCAAGGTCAAACTTAGAGGTCAAATGTCAAAACGAAGTACTTTCCTGTCCGGTTAATAACTCGGACATACATGGACAGATTTTCAAATGACCTAGCAATAGTGCTGACCAAAACAAGACAACGTGTAGAGCACAACATTCAGGCCCGTGGCTCCAAGTTCAAGGTCACACTTAGAAGTCAGACGTCAATCGTGTACGGTTGATAAATCTGGCATTCATTGACGGATTTTTTAAATAACTTGGCACAAGTGCTCAACACAACAAGACGACGTGTCGCGCACAAAATCCAGGTTTGTGGCTCTAAGTTCAAGGTTACAATTAGAGGTCAAAGGTCAAATCGTGTCCGGTTAATAACTCTTGAATTCCGGAAAGGATTTTCAAAAGATTTGGCACAAGTGCTCACCACAACAAGCCGATGTGTTGCGCACAAAATTCAAGTCCGTGGCTCCTACTTCGATGTCAAATGTCAAATCGTGTCCGGTCAATAACTCTGGCATTCCTAGACGGATTTTGAAATAACTTGGCACAAGTGTTTATCAGACCAGGACGACGTATCGTGCATAGAATCCAGGTCCTTGGCTCCAAAGTGAAGGTCACACATATAGGTCAAAGGTCAAATAATGTCTTGTCAATAACTTTTGCATTCCTAGGTGGATTTTCAAATAACTTGGCACAAGTACTCACCACAACAAGACGACGTGTCTTGCATAAAATCCAGGTTCATGGCTCCAAAGTGAAGGTCACACTTAGATGGCAAATGTCAAATCGTGTCCGGTCAAAAACTTTTGCATTCCTGGTCGGATTTTCAAATAACTTGGCACAAGTGCTCACCACAACCAGACAACGAGTCGCGCACAAACTCCAGGTCTGTGGCTCTAAGGTCAAGGTCATACTTAGAGGTCAAAGATCACTTCGGGGACATTTGACATTTCTTGTTTCTTCATCAATCTTTCAATATATACTTGTCATGACAACATCGACATGACCATACTAAAATATGAAGGTCAAGGGCACACTGAAGGTCACTGTATGGGTTAAATATTCATTTTTTTCTTCACGAAAACTTAGTTAAGCCAGATTGTCAAGATCATTTATCTGGGTTTAAAACCCTTGTTATACTGACAGGCGACTCAAGTGTTCCGCGAAACACCCATCTAAAATTAATAATATCAGAAAAAAATGCGCTATCTTTTACATAAATTCCATCATTCCATCGTCTTTAAATCATAATTACACCCCTGAATCGGAACTGCCCCTGCCTTTGTCATTATTTACGGTTGAATTTCTTTTGTACTTGAAACCAATGATCTTATTAATAATTTCTTATCGTAATCATTTTTGTATTGCCTCATTAGCATGGCAGACCCTTAGGAATCACTTTGTCCATCGTCGTCGCCGTCGTCCGTCACTCTTACCTGACATCTGACAAAATGTAAAAGGAAAGATGATCAATAACCACTATTGAATTAAAGCTGCAGTGGGTTTATTTCCAGTCTTAACAGGGATGATATATTAGACTTTGTGTCAAGCAATATTGTATAATGTTACCATCCAGCCATCGCTTTTGCATTAAACCACCCGATGCACACAGCCGTTAATTAGAAGAACTGATTTAAAATGTATTCTCTTTTAAAAAGGCGTACACACTTGCTAACTCTTGCGTTTACATGTTCTAGTAAATTGCGAAACAGATCCATATTTGAATTTCAGACGTTTCATGCAGTACATCACAAGTTTTTATTTGTTTTCGTTGTCCGTTTTCAACGATGTTAAACATTAAAATCCATAATTTCCCCTTAAAACCCTTCTCTTTGCCAGATGCATTTTACAAGGCGGCACTCACAAGTATTTTCACATATTTTTTTCATTTTTTTATTTATATATTTATATAAAAATACTGACTAGTAAAGTAACCGATTACATAGAGAATAATTAACAGCATAAATTTGATAATGAATTTTGAACTCGTTTTTTTAACCACATTAACACTTTTTTTCCTAGAGTAACATTAATTCAGCATCAAATTTATGCTGTTAATTATACTGTTTATTATATAACATAACGTAAAATTAGAAAATATTTAAACCAGAGTGTTTTTTAACAAATATGTTAAGAAAGTAGTTCCGGCAAAGTCATTGACGATATAACTTTTTTTGTGTGATACTAAAATTACGTCATTCATAGTTCAATGTAAATTTATGAAATTATGTAATAACAATAATTATGACCCTGTGTGGTTGCTGTGGTGGGATACAACCACTGCAAATTGTGCTTAAGCCATATGGGACCCCTCCAAACCCCATGTTATGTTCATTTTGGCATTTTTATTATGCAAGTTCAAGGTCTTCGTCATGACACCGCATATGGAAACGTTGCTTCATTGTTAATGAAATGTGCACTATAGAATTCGCATCAACTCTATATTTCTCAGGTTATACATATATATATAAGACTTGTAGCGACTATTCTGAAACTACTTGAGGGATTTTCATGGAACTTCACAGGAATGTTACTCTTGATGTCTAATTGAACCTAGCAGAATTTTAGGTCGGCCGGATATTCAAGATGGCCGCCACGGCTTAAAATAGATTTTTAAATACAAGTTTGTAGCGACAACTTCTTGAAAACTATAAGTGATATTGCTATGTTTTTTTTTCTAAAATGATCAGCATAACATTTTGTTGATTCTTGTCTAAAATTATTTTGATTCGACATTAAACATGGCTGCCGGTGGCCATCTTTGTTTACAATGAGTTATAGGACAACAACTTTGCAGCGACTACTCCTTTAAAACAATTTGACGGATTTTCATGAAACTTTACAGGAATGCTGATCCAGCTATCAAAACCTACATGTATCAGTAGAGCTTCAAGGTTATTGATCTGTTGATGCTAAATAAATTTACCTTCCCTTAAGGAATTTTATTAAAACTTCACCACAAAGTGCATCTAATGGAAAGGAAGCTCGGGATTGTTATTTAGGTAGTTTGACTTTAAGTCAAGGTCATTGTTGCTATTGGAAATTGGTTTCCACTCAATAACTTTAGTTTCCCTTGACGGATTTAAATAACAAAAAAAATCACCTCAGGGAAATTAAACATGAGATTGCTATTCAGGTCATTTTTGCAAAAGTTACGGTCACTGTTACTGCAAAAATAAATGTTTTCTGCTTCCTTTAAAAAACGAAACTTCACTTACATGAATCTCGGATTGTTATTTAGGTAATTTGATTTAAGAGCAAGGTCACTGTCAGTGTACGTGTGAAATTGATTACTACTAAGTAAATTGATTTTCCCTCGCAGGATTTCAAGGAAACCTCACTACAACATGTGGCTTGTGGAAAGGAAGCTTAGGATTGTTATTCAGAGTGTTTTGTCAATAGGTCAAGCCTCCAGGTAATTTTTACTATAAATAAAAATAGCTTCCGCTCAATACATTTGTAGCATGTCACTGAAAATTCCCTTTGTAATAGCACAGTTGTAAATCGTTAATTGAAAGTAACACCTGTCAGAATAAAAGGTGTACTACAACTACCAGTTATTGGAAGTCATAATTTGGAAGGGAGCTTAAATGGACATATTACAAAACAAATAGAGTATGTTTTAAATGAGTTTCACACAACTTCATAAAAATATGCAGCCCATTAAAAGGAAGCACTCTGGATTGTTATTCAGGTCGGTTGGTCAAAGTTCATGGTTGCTGTTACTATAATTAAATTTAAAATCTTCACTTTTCTTTCAGAGCTGTCTTATGAAATTTTGCAGGGATGAGAAGTATCCATTGTGCAGTTTTAAGATAGGTGGTTACATCTATAGGGGACTGTTTATTTGCTGAATTTGCTTGTTTTCACTGGGTTTCAGTTAACTAAAATGTCGGTATTAATTCATAAGCATAACCTGCAGCTTCATCTGTTTGATTCAAAAGCCATGCTTTAAGAGTTAAGATCAGTGCCCAAAATGGATGGTTATAATTATGTAAATATACAGTTTAAGTTGCGTCTTATTTGAAGTAAAATATGTTTAATCTCAATTTGACTTGGCTGATCTTTTTTTTTGTACGCTCTGTGCTGTTGGGAACATCTCTGTAGGGTAAGGAAGCGCGCTTTTCTTTCGAGAAAAGAGACCCAGGTTCGAGTCCTGGCGGGGATCCGGGCACAGTTACTGATCTGTACAAACTTTGTTCTGGGATAACCACAACTTTAAAATACATACATGATAAAATTGTAAATTACACAATTATACTAGTGTTAAAACATCTTTCCATAAATATTTGAAATCAGACAAAACCAAAAGAAAATAGTAAACTTTCATACTTTTAATACAATTATTATATAACTTCATTGTTTGATTTATATAGTACTCAGGTAGTCAAACAAATATTTTGTCACCTTCACCATTTTGGAGATGTGCCACTTTACTGATAATTAATTCGTCAAATTCTTGCTAATATGTCATGATAAAAATGATAATTCACTACCTTTCAAACATGTCCGTACTCCCATGCTATAAAACATGTATTATACCTATTCTTGTTTTTATAGAAATAAATAGCGACCCATTCAAAAATGACTGGACTGGTGTAAAATTAAATTTTTAATGCAACGCGACCATTTCACCTGCGATAGTTTAAACATAATTATTTTACATCGATTGCGAAACAAGTTATTGTAACTTAGATTAATCACTCTCGATGGCTTCCTGGGTAGAACCAGTACTAAGCAATGTGGATTAATTATCTTGCTCACGGATAAATAACGTGGCCGCGGTGAGGATCGAACCCACGACCTCCCGATTCCGAGTTCTGCGCTCTACCACTGGACCACGCACTCCTAAATAGAGATACCTGCGATAGAGCTATTAGTAGATAACTGAAGACAATTGTAGTGTTGTTTAAACAAGTAAAATTGAATGCATCTATTCGTACTCGATGATGAATCGAAATAATCCGGTTGTAAACAAATCCCATAGTTCTTTGAGCGAAAGTACACAGATGAGTACGGAAGCGCCGTCTGGTGGGATACAATGACACTCGCCAATATACGCTGAGCTATAAATAGCCGAATTTATTACCAACGTGAACGCTCGGCCAATCCCGTCATTATTAAAGCAGTGTACGAGATGTTGCGAATGATTTACTGCATCAGAAAAATACAGGAATGTGGTTCCTAGTTTTATGGATTAGAAGATAATATATTACGGAACCACAATGTGTGCATTAAAACATCTGACTGGAAGAAGTCCGACTTAGAAATCTTGCAGCGTTTATGTAAAAATAATATTTTTAAGAATAGTGCATTATTTAAAGTTATTTTATTATGTTTTATTTCTGCATGATAATTATTAATAATAAATTTAATTGAATACAACTGATTGAATTTTTTTTATAATTTACTTTTTTCTATACATATTTACACGATGACAAATTTTAATTGAAAATGGAGTTAATGCCAAAATAAAATATTACTGTTTTCCAGATGTTCAGTTCTATTTTAATTTTCAAATCAAAACCATGTTTTTGACATTGCATGGTTATTCCACTATATACAAAAACTAACACACAATTTATAAAGTAAAAGACGGAGAGACTGATTGTTCCCTAGACAGTGCCAAGTAAGATCTGAAATGGCCACTTGATTGTTTGAATTTGAACAGAACAATATGACGTGTTTCCTCCAGTTCTGAGGCCCATTCAGGTGGGTGTCTCAAACTATTTGCCTCATATTACATATGGAAAAAGATAATTATATATGGAAAAATATTAAAAATAAAAATATGGTGAAAATTAAAAAAACAACATATGGCATATGGAAAATAATATTTTGTCTATATGGTATATGGAAAAATATAAATAACCTCATATGGCATATGGAAAAGAAAACTAACAGAGCCTCATTTGTTGTTTTGTTTAATATGTTTATTACTTCCGGCAGGCATATCACAAAACGTGTTTGATTGATGCATTTCTGTTGAGGTATGTCCCCTTTTGTACTTTTGAGAAATTATGTTATATTTGGTTTTGTGTTTGCCCACAAAGCTATATTTTTTTTCAAATTAATAGAATTAATCTCCATAAATACACAATGATGTTCACAGCGCAATTCTATCGAAGCAATAAGTGCAATTAGATATATTTTTATTTTGTAAAATAGCCAAACTGCAAAATTTCAAAATACAGTTTTAAAACAAATGCATCATTTGGCACTATAAGGCCTTTAAAGGAGCGATGCTATTAATATTCAAATCTGCACTTGCAGGTGTTTTAGATTTGGAGACACTGTCAATATTTCTAGTTGCATAAATGTCGTTAAACACAAATAGATTTCAAGTAGTGTTGCGTGGTAGCATGGCAGGGACATATCGCGATCACTTTGTTTATCAGCTGGTGTTTACATTTTCTGTCCTGTATTCAAACTAAAAGACAACCCATTTTTCCGGAAAGGTACGTAACATTTACACACATTTTCTCATATTTCTAAATATGGTTCATATATACACATTTGTTTCATTAAATAATTAAAAATTAAATTTAGTGTTCTATCAAAATGTCATTATTTCCAATTCCATTACATAGCCTATCATAGAAATTATTTTTACGCCGCTATGTGATACTTTGTATCACAGTTTTCTTGTATATGTATATATAGCGGATTAAGGGTTAGCTATGGAACGCATGAGACGCATAATCAAAAAGATAAACAAAACATCTGAAGGAAGTAATCTATAGCCAGACGTAAATGCCTGGGGACATATAATAACCGTCCCCTATAAAAAAAGTCAATAGCAGTTATGTATGTCTCATCCTACTCAATACGTGGGATGTTATACCGGTGCATGGTTATTAAAAGTAAGTTTTCAGTGAAGTTATTGCAAATAGTATGCATTCCTTAATAGAACATGTTCAAAGAAATCTCATATTTCTATACGCAATCTAATCTTTACATTTAATTTGATCGCTGTGATATCTCAAAACGTTGACACCCAGTTGCCATTTAATACAAACTTAATCGAAATATAACACATTTAGACTTTGAAAAGTGCGATGCTTTATTTCTCATGTTATAATTGCAGTGACATTACATTTCAGTAATATGTACGTCATGCAGTCATTTTCTGACAGTTAAATACAACAGATACAACAGAAACACATATTGCTTCACTAACGTGTTTTGATTGTGAATCACTATCGTCGAAGTCGTGTGTTGTATAACCGTCTATATCAGTATAGGCTGCGGAAAACTAAATATTTTGTCATACTTAGTCATGCGCCACCTGTGTGAACTGACATTCCAGCGGGATTATATCGTCCCAGATAAATACCTGGTGGGCGGGACTTGAAGTTCATCGATAACAAGGGCCGCAGACCTATGGGAAGCCATAACCGTCAAAATGTGGACATTTACAAACCATTCAAGACAGAGCGTTTATTTCAACATGAAACCGTGTAAACTCTGTTCATTCGTTACAATGCAAATTAATACGATTCGAAGTGAAATTATACGGTGTAAATTTCAAACCATACGACGCAAATATAAATCATTTAGTGCAATGACAAACCATTTGACAAAAAAAAAAATTCTTCAACTTAAATTCAATAAAATACAAGACGGTACGATGAAACTTAAACGATTCATCGAAAATTGTGAAGTGATACACAACAAAGTAAATCAGTGCGATTCAATATGAATCAGTTAAACGCAAACTGGGAGTTATATTAACATTCTAAACAAATATGGTAAAGATCGGCTAAAACATGAAGTAACTACAATGTTAAGGAAAATACAATACAGCATTTTTCAACAAATCAAGGGCCATAACTCTGTCGTTACTAACAAGATTTAGCTGGTTTTCGAACTTATCCAAGATATCATTGATATACCGCACTTTGCACAACTAGACTTCATACTGAGGCTTCCTGCCAAATTTCGTAGAAATCTAACACTTGATTGTTTGAATTTGAACTGAAAAATATGACGTATTTCCCCCAGTTTTGCGGCTCATTTAGGTGGGGTGTCTCAAACTATTTGCCTCATATTATATATGTAAAAACAAATTATATATGGAAAATATTAAAAATAAAAATATGGTGAAAATAATAAAAAAACTCATATGGCATATGGAAAATAATATTGTGTCTATATGGTATATGGAAAACTATAAATAACCTCATATAGCATATGGAAAAGAAAACTAACAGAGGCTCATTTGTTGTTTAATATGTTTTTCACTTCTGGCAGGCATATCACAAAACGTGTCTGATTGATTCATTTCTGCTGAGGTATGTCCACTTTTGTACTTTTGAGAAATTATGTTACCATCGAACGGATTCTAAATATCTGCCAGTATGTTAATGTTATTTAGACTTCACACTAAACGAGATGGTTTAAACCCTACACAATTAAAGACAGTTGTTGCAATAACCATATGTTCTAAGTAAATTAAGGGCCATACCTCTATTCCAAAATGGTAAAACAATTTGATGTATCATAAATATTATTAACATATACTGGTATCCTATTTGTATATAAAATTTGCGCCCAAAATTTTGTTTAATTTTCAACAAAACTTGATTAATTACCATAAACTCAACACAAAAATGTATTTTCGTAGATAATCAGGGACCATAACTCTATTTAGAAAAGGCAAAAGTACACATTGATCGTAAGGAAGTGATGTCTGTTTGATATATGGCTTCACAGCAATTTTAGTTAAAATCCAAAATAAGATAAGGAAGTTATCAAAACCTTGCACCTAAGCTTTACCCAAAATGTGCTTTTTTGTTAAGTAACTCAGGGGTCATAACTCTATTCTGAAAAGAAGAAAATTGGCCTTGCTCGTAAGAAAATGACATCTTAATAATATAACACTTCACAGTAAAGTTGGTTTTAACCGAAAACAATTTACAGAAGTTATTAACAACGTGCATGAAAGCTTTAGCCAAAAGGTGGATGCCCGCCCCTACCTCCATCCATCTGCCCGCCATCTTCAATCCTTAAACCGCTTTCGATTTAAAAATAAATAATTGAAAATTGCATTCGGCATCAACAGAATATAATTAGGCGTGCTTATGTCTTATTTATGTACAAAACAAAATCCTATCGCTAAAATATAAACTTGTACACATTTTTTCTTTGAATATCAATATTTTCTTATCACTTATGGGCTTCCGTAGAAAATGCGTTGGTGTTACGAAATGCAAAGAATACCATTAATCCATACAGTGGTTTCGTATAAAGTACAGTTTCTGCTATTGATATGCAAGAAATCACGAGTATATCTTTCCGGGTAAACCAAAAGTGCTTTTTTGCACGATACGAGAAGTTGGGTCCCAGCCTATATATTTAAGGAATTTATAACAATACATAGAAACTCTGACTAACGTAACAACAGACTACAGATTAATAGTTATCCTAATTCAATGAAGTTTGTTTTGTTTTAGCCATATCGCCACCGAAAACGTCTTTGCAGAAATCCTATTTTGCAGACATTCAATTGGGATAACTCTGTCATGCATGATTGACTCTGATTGGTTTTCGAAAGGAACCGAGGTGACCAACTGACATTTTAATTTTACATTTTATTCCCCTTTGACACTTATATAATTTAAACATTTCTACATAACTTCACTGTTTATCCCCCGCCGATTAGGAGGATGGATATAAAATTGCCGTTGTCCGTCCGTCCGGTCCCATACTGACTGTGGTAATGCCTCATCCGATTTCAATAATATTTTGCACAAATGTTGACCACCTTAGTAGGCAAACCCGTTTTTTCGGAATCAATACTTTCGGAGAGGCACCGTCCATCAGCACTTTCAGTGCTTTGACTTATCATAAAGTCAGTAATTATGTAGGGGATGTGCAAGTAATGTGGCAAATATCGGCAGTGCTTTCGCCATCGTACCGTTTCATTTTGCACGTGAAATCAGTTTATGTCGAACGGATTGTGTTTGCCTTGCACCGACTTTGTTTTCGTACGATTATTTTACTTACCACCTTACTAAATGTGTTTGCGTTAAACTGATTTATATTTCATCATACTGATTACTTTGTTGTGTATCACTTCATATTTTTCTATGAATCGTTTTAGTTTTTATCGTACCGACTTGTATTTTATTGTATTGCACTAGTTTTTTTATCAAATTGTTTGTCATTGCACTGAATGATTTCTTTTTGCGTCGTATGGTTTGAAATGTTATACCGTATCAATGATTTCACTTCGAACCGTATAAGTTCACTGTGTAACAACTGAACAGAGTTCACACGTCGCATCGAACCAATATGTACGTCCTCCAATGACTTCATGTTGAATTAAACGGCTTGTCATTGAATGTTTTGTAAATGTCCCATACAGGCCCGTGGTTTCGATGTTTTTCAAGTCCCAAACACCAGGTTTTGATCTCGCACAATATAAACTGGCTGAAAATATTTTATTGCTTATCTAACATGGAGTTTTATGTATCATGAAACACATTTTGTCGAGAGATTGCACGAAATACAAACAAATTGTCACAACTTAAATATTATGCCTATCTCTCAAAATCAAATGAGAAGAAAATACTGCTTCATCATATTAAAATGTATTGTGGGAACGTAACGTCGCTTCAAATAACGTATTACGTTGCGTTGTTGTCTTGCATTTGGCGTTTAAAATGATGTCCTAACGGTTGACGTACATGACAGCCAAAACGCAGTCAAGGGTTTATATAGCTTTTTTAAACCACCCTAATTTGAGGTTTTTAATAAACCATTTTAGATACACATTTCATAGTTTACAAATAGTGTTGAATCCGCACTGAATATAGACGTGCATTAGCACTGAAGGACTCACACCACTATTATCTCCCTTGAATACTCGTGCCCTACAGATAAAGGAGGTAGATAAAAAAAAAAGTTCGCTTTTCTACATTTTACAGGATGCATTGATTTATCTTTACCTGGTTCTAAATCTACAGCATTTTAGGAAGAGATCACAGAAAAATGCATGTTGATACAAGATTTCTAGCTAATTCTGCCTAATTTTACACATCATGGGTCTAATCACCACGGGGTTGTATTTTTGTCTAAATTTTGATAGATGTCACGCAAACATGAAATTAAAAAAGTTCAATCTGGTAAATATTTGTAAAATGAGTTTTAAATTGCAGATATTGGATCAATGAAGAATTTAAGCATAAATACATGTTGCAAAATCTGTTTTATCTCTATGCCACGAACAAAAACATTACAATGGGACCCTATGGAAAATTAACTGTGGTGTGAGACGTGAAGATTAAATGTTGAAAAATATAAACACGTTTTCGTGCATAATTTAAGAATCCTAGCTGATGGGGAATATTGTTTATATGGTTTATCCGTCCTAAAAGTGAATACTAATGTGTGTTGACATCTGTGAACGTTTACAACTACACATAAACGCACACAACAAAAGGCGGTGCTTGTATCAGGCTATATTTAGCGTTGCGAAAACTATATATCCGACTAGTTCATTACTAGTCCACTGTGTTATACACTTTTGTATAGACTACAGTAAGTTAGTATTTCTTCTGTTTCAAGATAAAGGTCTCAGCATTCTGTCCAATCAATGATCTTATTTTTACAGGTACATACATTAATAGAGGCACCAAAATTCAAAATTGGACAGTTAGGAATAATAGTTTTCTTCTAGAAAATATAGAAAATAAATACATTATATACTTATTTTGATGTATAGAGAAAAGTTTAGTGTATTTACATGTCAAATTATATGTTTTAAAAATTCTTCATTATTTAGAAACGTGTGATTAAACCTCACTGAGTAGCATAATGTATAAAATGATCAGAAAAGTTTGCTGCAGCCAATTTGGGTTTTTAATACTAAACCCTGGCCTTTAAGACGATTCTTATGAAAGTAAATAATAACTAATATGAAAGTCATTACTAGGGTAACGTGTTCTGGAAATGTGCATGCCTCACCTCTTGCCATGTGCAATAACTGCATGGTATCCTCTAGATATGGCATGTACACTCGCTGAAAACGTTACTAATAAACTTACTGACAATGTCTTATTAAACATTCTGGGCGACTATAACTGACGCAGTGTTGTAAAATCACTCAATTATATATGGGTTTTTTTCAATTTATTAGATACTGATTAGTCGTATTATGTTATAATATAATTTGTTCAAACGTTGTCCTTATTTCTGAATAAAACCTTTATAATGGGTTACCTAGCCGAAGGTTAGTGACGTTGCTTTGTAAACCTTCACCTCTCACCGCTGCGGGTTCGAATCCCACTCGGAGCTCGAGTTGTAAGTGAGGAAGTCATTACGTAGTCCGAGTATTACCTTTCATACCCCATCCAACCCCTTCTCCAAGAAGGGAAAACTGGGTTGGCTTGGAATGAAATGAAACGTTAATTTCGGCTTTAGAAGTTTTCATATTGTAAAATTAAAACATTTAATAGGTAATTGTAAACAGGTTATCGCATTTTTTTCAGTAAAATGTGTTTTTAAACTTGTTTTACCGTCGAAAAATCTGTTATAAAATCCTGCTAATATAAGCTTTCCCATCGCTTAATGGAATTAAGGCAGGACCACGTAATGTGTCGATTCTTACGGATGGCGGGATGTGTACAGGACTGATTCTACCCAGTAACAGTAGGTGATCTGCCTCCATCACAAAAAAACGTCAATATGTTGAAAATGACGTAAAACACCATACCAACAAACAAACAAATAATAATGGGATACAAAAGAATAAAAAAAAATCTGAACCTCCCCTATATATAGATGTTGTTGTTTGCTAACCTTATCCAGTTTTAATTTAAAAACGAATATAATGTCATCCCTAATTAGTTTCTTGTTTTATAACAGATGATGGTATCCCTTATTTTACTTTCAGTGGCGGTCTTGTACAGGCCTTGCATTAATACACGATACTAGTCTATCGGTTATCGTCTATCGTTTATTATTGATGAGTTATTGGCTTCAGGCACACATCTTGATCTAATGGACAGACCGTCGATAATTCTATATCATTTAGACAACAAATCATATTTTTGATCATAAACATAAAATCAAGTTTTACGCAAGTGAAACAATCTTCGCAATCAAATTTTAAGCAAGAAAAACAATCTTCACAATCAACGCATGGAAATCAATCTTCAAAAACAAGTTTTGCGCAATGGAAACGCGTTGGATGTTTGTCTGAAGTCTTGTTTTGTCGTGCCCTCATTGGTTTATTCTCTTGTTGCTCTGGCTTCTGACAAGTCATTGAGTACCTTCTTTGTGGCTTTCTAGGCTATTATATTTTTGTGTTGATAAATACACTAGCATTTTTGTGTTTTACTTATATTGCCTATTAATGCTGCCTTGTTGGTTAGAGAATAGTTCATGGCGGGGATTTATTTATTTGCACGGTCCCGTTTTATTGGGATGACAATAGGGTAAGTGTGAAGTTTGGTGCACCCTAGAACCTGGTTTAAATCCCCAGCGGCCTTTTTTGCCAATGACCGTTCCAAGGCGGTAGCCCTATTGTCAACCCTTTTTGTGTTTGTGACGTCATATGCCTTTATTCTTTATTAACACTGACATTCAAGAGTAGTGCATGGTTCCCGGATTCTTGTGTATCCTTCCCCTCTCTCTGGGGCGGCTCTAAATAACATATACTGTGTTGATGAGCCGTTAAACAACATTCAATTTAATTCAGTTGTCTTTTTGCGTGTTTTTGGGTTTACCGTGTTCTGTGAAAGCTGCCTTTCCTGTTCGACTTTTATACTTATTTTTATATATGTGGCTTTGAGAATGCCGGTTCTAGGGAGCGTAAGTGATGTTGCATCTCTCATGGACAATAAAACCGAGTCTGCTACATTATTCTCTTTCTTTGTTGCTTCCAAAGGATCGCTATTATCGGTATTTATTAAAGTTCACACTAGCGTTCATTTAGTGCTCTGTTTTGGGGTTTACAGTGATCTGTGAAAGCTGCATTCCTTGTTCGACTTTTATACTTATTTTTATATATGTGGCTTTAAAGTAGAATACCGCTTAAGCCGGTTCTAGGGGCCTTGAGTGGTGTTGCTTTTCACATTACCTCACATGAACAATAAAACCGAGTCTGCTACTTTATTCTCTTTCTGTGTTGCTTCCAAAGGATCACTATTATCAGTATTTATTAACATTCTCACTAGCGTTCATTTAGTGCTGTGCTGTGTGACGGCTGTAATCTGTCTCCCCGTGCTTCGAATCAGTAGTATTATTTTTACTGTTCCTTTGGGATCAACGAGCCCAGTACATGTGGCTTTGAAGTAGAGTATGACTTAAGCCGGTGCTAGGGGCGTGACATGTATTGCTTCTTAATTACCTTTCATGAACAGACTCAATAAAACCGAGTCGTGCTACTTTATTCTCTTGAATGTGTTCGTTGCTTCCAAGGAATCACCCTTATGTTACGGGTAATATATAACGAGAAAGAAAACAAACCGGCAGCAACTACTTTTAAAATATAAGCAAAAATGTATTCATATACTACAATGAAAAATATTCACTTACATAAAATACATGAAATGGATCCGGTATTTTTTAAAATCCGATATACGAATAAAGTCCAAATAATATTGGCAAAGGTCCCTTTAATCTAAATTATAAAAGCTTGAAGGGCATACTTTTTTAAAATTTGTATTGAAAATAAACAATCATTATACTACAATTTCCTGAATATTTGTGAAAAAGCGAGAATGATATTTTTTTGATGACGTAGACAACTTTGAACAGGTAAATTAATCCACAGGTAAATGTATTTATCAATTATCTGGCAATAGTTGTGCAGCTATACAATTCAGATTTACCTCTTTTCCCCGTGCTGTCACGCAAAGTTAAAAGTAGAAGCTACGTCATGAAAATACTACTTATTTTTACATACAAGTTATATATATGTAAATTGGGCCTCCTGTGGTATTTTTGAGTTGCCGAAAATACCACAGGAATTTTTTAATTTTTTAAACACACCTATCTGCAAATCAGCATGAAATGCTGATTTTGCTGGTTATATTGTTTTACTTGATTTATTAAAACTTTTTTAAAATAGGGGTAGTGAAGATTGCAAGTTTAAATTTTTTATAGTTATCAAAATTACAACATATTAGTGAAGATTGCAAATTTAAATTTTTTATAGTTATCAAAATTACAACATATTTTTTTTTATATGATTAAACATCAATACGTCTTAATTTTAAGCACTCAGCATTCTAATCTTTAAATTTCCAATAACTTGCCATTATTCTGACTGAAACTCCACCACAATCAGCACAAATTTTATTTTTTGCTTTTGTGCCTTTTTTACATATTGAGCACGGCAATACATGACTTGTTTTTAATCTATACTTATGCAAACTGCAATAATTAGAATCTTTTGTAGTCTTATTTTTACACGGATTGTGTAATCCAATTTTAAGAAATTTGCAAACATTGATTTCCATTGTTTCTTTTTGATATATTTTTTTATATTAAATAAAAAAAATATATAAGTATATCAAAAAGAAATAATGAAGACTGAAAAGATTATAGAAAATTTAATACGCCTGTTTGATACAGGTGTAATAGATAAGCAAACACTATCTAACGGTATAAATGCATTAAAAGAAGTTTCAAAGGAAACTCCAAAAGAGGTTAAATCTCAAACATTAGAAAATTTACCTAAGAGACGACGTGCTAAAAAACAACGTAAACGAGAAAAGCAGAATTATGCTAAATTACAAGAAAATGTTATAAATGAACAAAAGCAGAATTATGCTAAATTACAGGAAAATGTTATAAATGAACTGAAAGAGTTTAATGATAGAAAATCTAAAAAAAGTATTTCAGAATTAAAACTGGTTGACAAGCCAAAATGTGGTTATTTTAAAGCATACGAAATATCTGCCAAAAAATATAAAGATCCTCGGAAACTACTCCATGATAAAAAATCTATCATTACGAAACAAATAACCAAAGAGCTGACAAAAATGAATGAAATAAAATTTCAGTTAGGTCTCACTGTAGAATTATTTAAAGATGATGGTGCTATAAAAAAATACACCACAGCAGTATTACATAGTGAACAAAATACAATTTTATCTTCTGAAAAAATAGATGAGTTGTATGATAAATCATCTGATGACATACAAGAAAATTTGGAAAGATTTACAAACACAGCATCAGGATTAGAAGTTGATTACTGTGTTACACTTTATTTAAATTTTGCAAAGTATGAGCCACTAAAAGGTTCTTCATATATTCCTTTACATAAAGTAGTATCTGATAAGAAAGCAATTATAAATGTTATCAATAAAGATGATAGATGCTTGGAAGTGTCATTGGTTTCTGCTTTGTGGCCTAATAAAAATAATCCAATCAAGATGTCTAGTTACAACAAACACATGGGTAAGTTAAACATGGATGGTATTGATTGTCCGACTCCGATTTTACAAATTTCAAAAGTAGAAAAACAAAACAATATTGCCATTAATGCTTACGGGTATACAGTATCAGAAAAAATTAAAAAGGCATCTGTTTTTCCATATAAAATATCAGAGCAGCCGAAGGACATAAAAAGAATTAATTTGATGTTAATCTCCGAAGATACTGAAATTGAACCAGAAAACAAAGATGATCCAAACAACGAAGAAGGGATCATAGATGATAATTATAACCCTGATGATAATCACGAAAAAGTTAAAAAAGAAACAAAATATCATTGGTGCTGGATTAAAGACCTAAACAAATTACTTTATGATCAAAACAAACATCATGGTAAAACTTACTTTTGTGATCGTTGCCTTCATGGCTACTCCGATGAAAAACTACTTGAAAAACACAAAATAGACTGTGAAGGTATTAACAAAAACTCTTGCCGAATCGAGATGCCAAAAAAAGGTACAATCACCAAATTTAAAAATCATCAAAAACAAATGCATGTACCTTATGTAATATATGCTGACTTTGAAAGCATACTTAAACCCCAATCTTTAAATTTTGGAAAAAAATCAGAAATCACAAATGTGCATGAAGCTTGTGGATTTGGGTATCAAGTTGTTAGATATGATGGTAAAGCAGAAAAACCTGTTATTTATAGAGGTGAGGATACTGTTGAAAAGTTTTTAAATTATTTGGAATGTGAAAAGAGCAACATCAATAATATATTTGCTCATCCTAAACCTTTAATCATGACACAGCAGATTGAAATAGATCATGAAAAAGCAACACACTGCTGGATATGTAAAAATATAATTGACAACGATAAAAACTGTAAAGTAAGAGATCATTGCCATTTTACAGGAGAATATAGAGGTGCAGCACATAAAAACTGCAACCTAAAATTAAAAATAAGACCAAACAAAACAACAATTCCTGTTATGTTTCATAACCTTAAAGGATATGATCATAGTCATCTTATAATGCAAAATATAGCTAAAATAACAGGTAATATTACTTGCATCCCAAATAATGCTGAAAAGTATATTTCATTTAGTGCTGGTCAATTTAGATTTTTAGACAGTTTCCAATTTATGGGTTCGTCTCTGGAAAAATTGGTTAAAGCAACAAACAAATCTGATTTTAAAATTACCAAAAATCAGTTTGGAGAACAAACAGATCTACTTTTACGAAAAGGTGTTTATCCATACGAATATATGGACAGTATGGAAAGATTTAAAGAAACAAAATTACCACCTATAGAAAAATTTTACAGTAGTTTATCAGATGAAAACATAAGTACTGAAGATTATGAATATGCTAAAAAAATATGGAAAGAGTTTAACTGTAAAACTCTTGGTGATTATCATGATTTATATCTAAAAACTGATGTAACTTTGCTAGCAGATGTGTTTCAAACTTTTAGAAATACATGTATGAGTGCATACAAACTTGATCCTTTGCATTATTATACTGCACCTGGATTATCTTGGGATGCATTACTAAAATATTCTGAAATAGAATTAGAACTTTTGTCAGATATTGATATGCATTTGTTTTTAGAAAAGGGAATGCGAGGTGGAATTAGCATGGTGTCAAAAAGATATGCCAAAGCAAATAATTCATATGTTGCTGATTATAAACCTGACGATCAAAATAACTTTTTAATGTATTTTGATGCAAATAATTTATATGGTTGGGCAATGAGTCAATCACTTCCACATTCCGGTTTTATTTTGAAAAAGAAAAACAAAAGTGGTCACTTTTCAAAACCAAAACTTGGTAAAGGACAAATACTTGAAGTTGGTTTAGAATACCCAAAAGCACTTCATGAATTACATAATGACTATCCACTTGCACCGGAAAGATTGACAGTGAAAAAAGAATGGTTATCTAAATACCAAACAAATTTGTTAGAAAATAATAGCATGATAAATACAGAACAACTAGTTCCCAATCTTCAGGACAAGAAAAAATATGTGATACATTACAAAAACCTGGAACTGTACTTATCTTTGGGTATGAAGCTAAAGAGAGTACATAGAGTATTAGAATTTAATGAAAAACCATGGATGAAATCATATATAAACCTAAACACAGAAGTTAGGAAAAAAGCTAAATCAAAATTTGAAACAGATTTTTACAAACTTATGAACAACTCTGTGTTTGGCAAAACAATGGAAAATCTACGCAAGCGGACTGATATAAAACTAGTCAGAACTGACGGCTCTGAAAATGAAAAGATAAGAAAAATAATAGCCAAACCCAACTTTAATAGGCGTATAAAATTTTCAGATGAATTGTCAGCAATACATGTGAACAAAACAAAATTAACATTAAACAAACCAATCTATGTTGGGATGTCAGTATTGGATTTATCAAAGTACATGATGTATGATTGGTACTATAATACCCTAAAGAAAAGGTACGGAAATGAATGTACTTTATTATACACAGACACTGACAGCCTACTGGTAGACATCAGAACAGATGATGCATACAAAGACATGGTTGAAATGAAAGATGAGTATGACTTGAGTGATTATCCTCAAAATCATCCAATGCATGATGATACAAACAAAAAAGTATTGGGTAAAATGAAAGACAAATGTGCTGGTGTTGCTATAGCCGAATATGTTGGATTAAGACCCAAGCTATATTCTATTTTGAGAGCGGATGAGCAGGTTATTGAAAAAGTAATAAATAAAATGAAAGATGAGTGTCCTGGTGTTTCTATAGTTGAGTATATTGAATCAAGACCTGAACTATATTCCAAACCGGATGAGTTAAGATCCGGACTATATTCTATTTTGGAAGCGGATGAGGAGATTATTAAGAAAGCAACAGACAAAATAAAAGATGAATGTGCTGGTGTTTCTACAGTTGAGGATATTGGATTAAGATCCAAACAAGATTCTATTTTGAAAGTAAATGAGCAGATTATTAAGAAAGCAAAGGGTGTAAAAAAATATGTAGTCGAAAAACACATAAACTTTGAAAACTACAAGGATGCATTGTTTGACAAGAAAAAATACACCCATGAAATGAATATGATACGATCAATAAAGCATCAGATATTTGGCGTAACAGTAAACAAAGTAACACTATCACCATTTTACTCAAAAAGATATATACGAGAAGATGGAATTACAACTGATGCACACGGTTTCTACAAAAACTTATGAATTTGAGTATCAGCAGGAACAATAAGTAATTCTTCTTTGACAAATCCTCTCTGTGGCGCTGGTAATTTCAAATAATAAACTCTTATACCTTGCGTCACCATATAATTTTTAATCTTGTGAATATCTACACTCCACATTGGATCAGTTGCTCTGCGTCTTCCACCTTCTTGTTCCCCGGGTTGATATAAATATCTTACACTAGCATTCATACAGATAGGATCATCTTTTAATATTTTTGTTTCAACAGGAGGAGGCTTTTTTGTCTCCGCATTTATGGCTTTAACAACTTCTGGTAATCTCTTTACCCATTCTCTATTACGTTTTTGTAAATCTATTTCCTTAGCATACTGATAGCCAAACAATCTTTCAGCTAATGTTCTGTTAAATCTTTCCACTAAAGCTTGGTCTCTGTGTATTTCTGTTCTGCCTCGTCTGATATTTACTTTGTGTTTTGCCATGAACTGTGATACTGCACCCATAAATTCTCTGCCTGGATCCACTTGTAATAACTTTGGATATTTTAGATGTCGACTGTATATATTTTCAAATGCTTTAGCAACTTCTTTACTATCCTTGGAAGTCAGTGGCTCTGCTTCTTTGTATCTACTTGCAATATCAACCACAGTCAACGCATATTTATATGTCTTGCGTCCACGACCAATCCCAAAAGTATCATGCGGTAAAAATAACAAATCAGCTTGATGCACTCAATTCTTAGTAGAAACATCAAACCTGGGTCTAACTATTTTCTTTGGTGCGGGTAAATAAATCTGCCACACAGCTTGTTTCTTTAAAAATTCTAATGCCTTTTTTTCACTGACACCAGCCTCTTTTGCAAATTTTTTAACTGCTGTGTAACCTCTCCAAAATCCTTTTGGGCTGTAATAAATCTTTTCCATTTTTTTCTACTAAAGAATAAACTTTATATAACTATAAAGAAAAAATGTAAATCACAACTGCACAATTTGATGAATTGCTCGAAGAGCAATATCAAAATAGCACAAGTCTTGGAACTAAATAAAATATACACTATTACAGATACGAAAATAGTAGAAACTGAATATGGTCCATCCTGACATTATTAGACAACGGTTAAGAATGGGCGCCTGATCATCTCAAAAATAAATTAGAGAAGAGTGCTAAACCACAATATTATATTCAACCACTTGGATTGAAACCATGTAAAAAAAAAAAAAAAATAGGTATCATGCATATGACTTAGTCTTTTCAAAGTAAACTTAGTCATTTCAAATCCAAAAAAGTCCAAAGTAATTATAGTTTTAAACTATTTTTTTTTATGAACTCAATTTATACGCCACAAATCCAGTTGCAGCCATGCCCACCAAAATTAACGTAATTTCTTTATTCTGTTGATCCGGAGATGGTGTATAAAAATTACTCAACTTGGGCTCCGGTTCCAAAAGTAAATGTTTGCTAGTTATGTAATAATACTGTTTCATAGCTTGGTCTACATCATCAAAAGTCTGCTCTGCATGATGCTCTTTTTGCAGTTGCTTATTAATAAAATCTAATCTCTCTGTTCTTTTTTTATTCCACTCCGCTTGTGCTGCGTTCAATTGTTCCACTGCTTTGTCATGCCTTTGTCTTTCCTCATCTGAATGACTTCCCATTTTTGAAAAGAAATAATTTGAACCGCTAAACGCTAATGCATTTGTTAATGCTCCACCTATCATCATTGCTACTGCACTTGCCATTTTTTTTTATATATATATTTTTTAAAATTATTTCATAATATCCGCAGGAATAATACCTTGCTTAAGCAACATATCCTTTGTAGCGATTGCTAACATCATATCCACGGACAGCATCCCAAAATCTGTCATATTAAAATCCACTTTAGGTGCTGGTCTTTTTAGTAGTTTTCTGCTAATCTCAGAATATCCAACAGTTAGAAGTGTTTCCACTCCAGCATGATACATCATATTTACAATTTGTTTTCCGTCAATACTTGCTGCCATTTTTTTTTATTATTTTTTCATTATTTTTTTAAATAAATTATTAAAAATTTCTTTTGGTGCAACACGAACAGCAGCAGGTTGTGTAGCAGGTTGCGTAGCAGATTTCTTGTTATAAATATACAAACCCAACCCAGCAATGCCTAATAAAACCAGACACGGTGGAATATAATTTTTGTATACATTTATTTTGATTTCTGGTTCCTCTTCATCTATTGTTATTTTTGTTATTTGATTTGCAGTATCTTGATTTGCAGCATTTTGATTTGTAACATCTTGAAGCAAACGCTTTGCCTTTCTTGCCGCTGCTCCTTTTTTCCCAGCCTCTATTCGTTTTGGATTTTTTACTTTTTGTTGTTCAATAGGTTGTGTAACAACAGGTATAACTTCACTCTCTTGGTTCTCCATTTATATTATCTATATTTTTATTTTTATTAAAATCAATATGTCTAACAGTTGTCAGTATTGCTGTAAATGGTGCCAAGCACATCCCATACCTGTAATACAACTCACAACAAGCACTTGTCAAAGCATGATTAATAAATGGGTCTTCCTCCAAATCTTCTATCAGTTTTGGTGGATTGGTTACATTAAAATATTTTGATACTCCCATCACATACAAGTTAATAAAAGAATTGCCTAAAGTCTTAGTCATGCTTGCCCCAAGCCTTGCTTCATATCTGCAGTAAAGTTTGCTAATTTCATCCGGGGGCATGCTATCTATATTTGTGAGTTGTATGTCCTTACCCAAATATTGACGACTACCACCGCCAGCCACTATGGCTGATAATCTTTCTTTTTTTGTTTCTTGTTGCTTTGATTCATCTGGTTCCGTCTGTTCCGATATATTTTGTAATAGTTCTTCCGCATTCATTTTTATATTATTAATCTTATTTTTTATCTTGAAATAAATATAAAATACAAAACAACTAGCTGCGATATTCATGCAACTAGTAATTGTTAGTATTGTTAATAGCATTGTTATTAACATTGCTATTTTTTCTATTAACATTATTAATTTGCTGCAAGCATTGCTATTAACATTGCTACTTTGCTATGAGCAATGCTATTAGCAATACTATATTTATGGTCAGTATTGCTATTAACATTGCTACTTTGCTGTTAGTATTACTATTAGCACAGTTGTAAAAAAAGGTATTATACCTGCGGATATTATGAAATAAATATATTTTGTAATAATAAAAAAATATTATATAAGAAAAAATGGATTTGAAAATAACAGACGGTGAGATTAGTGATTATAACAAAAATAAAATAGCACTGGATGTTATGACAAGAGATGACGTAAAATGTTGTATATGTGTTTCAGAAAGTGATTTTTTACAAACGTACAAAAAAGGTGCACAGGAAACGCCTGTAATTTCTGTGACAAAGGACGGCGTAGAATATTTTATATGTGAGCCAAGAGGGTATGTTTTACAAGCCCCGGAAAACATGAGTAGTGCTGTTGTACCGATATTGGCTAGTGCATTGAGTGTATGGGTTATATGGGACAATCTAGTTTTTATTTTTGAAAAAATTATTCAACCCAATAACCAGTTGGTTTGTCAGTCCTCAAAATTAACTTCGAATATTTAGTCTTAGCTAAAGCTTTTCTTATTCTGGTTCTCTCTTCCAGCGTTGGAATAACATCATTCTCTCTCAAACAATTTTCATAACTATCTCTGTCCTTGGTGTAAAATATACACAACCATTTTGCTTGCTCTCTCAAATCTTTCAATACAGAATTATATCTCTGTGAAATAACCCATACTGATTGTTTGGCGTGGCGACCAGAGAATGCCAACTCTGATAACATATATTTTTTCTTTGTTAATTCTTTTGTGGCTGAGCAATCGTCAATAATGTATAATGTGGGCTGGCCAGCATATCTTTTGAAAAATAAACACAACAGTTCTTGTAACATTTCTTTACCGTTGCTCACGGGATTGACAATTTTTTTTTTTTATCTTTTGGGTTTTTCACATCATCTATCCAGGATCTATTTGTATAAGCCTCGTTCCACTCTATGGTTGGACACAATATAATTATATGTTTAAAAACTCCAACATACTCTTGTTCAAGTATGTCAAGAACAAACTCTGTTTTACCACAGCCTGTCTGACCACAAATAATGGCACTGTGTGAATATTTAGGATATTTTTGTTGTAAACTAGTATCGTACTTTTTTGAATCTTCCATCTTCGAAATTGATTTGCGCATCTTGTATTATATATATATAAATATTTAAAGTTTGATCTGCATCTGCTTTTTTATTTATTAGTATCGTTATACATTCACTGCCGTTTTCTATTCTTCTTCCACTGCCGTATAATAAATTATCCTCACATGTTCTAAGGTCAAGCCACAAAGCATATGATTTTGTCAAATAAGTCTCAAGAGAAGCACTGGTAAAGTTTAAGTCCCTCGCTGCTATTTCTGTCTCTTTGTTTCTTTTTGATGTTAAGGCAAAATCTTTGTTAATTTCATCCCAATGTTGATATGCCCTCATGCCCTGACTATACAACTGATTTGGTACTCCCTCTATTGTCATTTCAACCTTTTCAATTTTTGGGTTGTAATAGGTTTCTGTGCTTGTTCTTTCTGGGTCTTCAAACAGCATTAAAATACCTTTCATGCTCTGTGCTGGTACATTAATGTTGATATTCCAAAGGCTTTCAGATTTGTTTTCTGTTATTTTTCTATGTCGCAAGATACGATCATACATAAATACTATCTTACCATTGATTTGCTGTCTTATTTGTCTGGATAATTCAACATCACTAACCGTATCAAATTCCAAGCAGATAGTTTTTATTACATAAGATGCATCAGCATCAGAGCTTTTGATAACTTTGTTATAATCGTTAAACGTTAATTCATATTCTAACCTATCACCAAGCCCCGCTTGATAAAATGGCATATGACTTTCTAACATTTCAAAGTCCAGTGGAATACAAAATCTATTTCCATAAGCTGCTGCTATAGCTTCATCTCCGGTGTCTGAGGAAGCATCTCCCGCGCTAACTCTATGTTGTAG
The DNA here is from genome assembly GCA_037043455.1 of Cyrtodaria siliqua. NCBI lineage: Eukaryota > Metazoa > Mollusca > Bivalvia > Adapedonta > Hiatellidae > Cyrtodaria > Cyrtodaria siliqua. Next base: position 287,098 of record JAWPHD010001054.1, read on the forward strand.
CATGTTTGATTTACCAATACCTTGGTAAGCTGTGTTTAATTGTTCAGTAGGGCTATTCCATAAATCTACATAACAATGATATATATCACTGTCATCTATTGACATGACTTCGTTGCCACTTATTCTTATTGTCATTTTTTTTACAATTGTTCTACCCAGATTTTGAAATAGAGTAGCGTTGGCGTCTGTTCTGCTTTTTAGTTCTATTTCAAAGGCAAGACGAGCAGTACGAGGAACTATCACATCATTAGTACTTAGATTGGGAAATCTTACAAGCAGTTGCTGGTTTTGGTTTATTGTTGATGGATTATTAGTTATTACTACACTTGTGCGGATGCCTTTAGTACCATGAGGTTCTCTTAGTTTTCTATGAGGGCTGAGTTTGTTTCCGTAAGCTGACATTGTTTTTATTTTTTAAATATATTTTTTAAAATAAAATAAAATAAACAATGGCTGAAGGAGGATTTGAATATGACAATCCTACGTATGATCCAGATGATTATGATGAATATTATGATGATGATTTACCAATGGTGCCTGATGAACCTATTCAAAGAAATCTTCTTAATCAAAGCGACCATCTTGCTGACCTTCGAGGAGAGCTGTCAGAAATCACACTTGAAACATACAAAAAAAATCTTGTAAAATCCTTTTATAATGAAATAGGAAAAAGATATAAGATGGCACCGGACAAAATGGATTATGACCAGTTTAAAGTATCAGATGATGGTAAAACATTATACTGGATTGTTGGTGATAAAGAAATAAGAATAACTGCCAGGCATTTCTTGCTCTTGGTTCTTTGGTAAATGAATATAACAGAATTATTGGCTCTGGGGGAACAAGGGCGGTAAGACAGTTTTTAAATTTACCGGAGTATGACAGTAAAACAAAAGTATCACAAAATTTTAGACAAGTATTGGAGAGCACAATAAACGATTTACCAGATAATGTGGATGCTATCCCATTACAAGATTTATCAAGTGTTGCGAATGACACAGCACAGTCAATGGATTGTGCTCTTTATGACTGGGATGTGATTGAGCGTCCTGATGCTGAAACACAAACAAATATAGACAAGCGTGAAATGGATGGAATAGTAAAAGCGATGACAACTGTCAAGGAAGAACTTACCAATAACGTAGCAAAACTCACACAACTTGATAAAGACATAACAAGAGAAAAACAAAAGTTAGAACAAGCTAAGACTGATAATGATGAATTCCAGATAAAAAGAATTAGCGATCGCATCAAAAACCTTGAAGATGAGAGAGGTGCAAGAATGGATGTCATTAATGAAAACAGAGAAGCTTTTCGTAACCAAGTAAGCAGGATAAAAGCGACAATAAACAAAATGTTAAACGAGGATACAACTCTTGGTGAGAGAATCAAAAGCTTGTTTAGGGAGCAAGGTATTACTATTGTTAGTATTTTAACTGCATTTGGTATGATTCTTGGGGTGATGATTAATTCTATTATTCCCACATCAAGTGCTGCGCCAACTCCAACTCCAAAACCTGATCCATCAAGTGTAAAAGACTGGATAAAAAAACAACTACTTAATCTTGGTAAACTTCTTGCCAACCCAGCTGGTAAAACTGCTGCAGCACTTCCAGGAGTTATTGGTGCAATAGTATCATGGCTTTTTTTTTGCAACAGGTAATGTTATTAATTGGCTTGGTAACAATCTATGGGCTTTGCTTGTGTTTGTTTCCGGGTTATTGTATGTGGCAGCCAAAGAGTGGTTCAGTAAATCTCGTAAATAAGTAATGCAGCAAGACCTATTACTATAGTACCAACAATTATAGTTGTTTTGTTATCTTCGTGTTCAATCGCTAGTTTTTGTATTTCTGGTGGGTTATGTTCCATAGTTTTATGTATTGATTTATCAGAATGTTCCGGTAAAAAATTCTTTGTTGTGGTGCCTTGAAAAGGTTGAATAATTTTTGGTGGCACTGGTTTTACATTTACATCATTATTCAATCCTAATGCTTGTGCATCGGTTGCTATTACAATTTCATTATTGTAGTCTTGTATTGTTCCAATTCTTAATTCCATGTCACTCGGAGACATATACAATCCACTTCCATAGACAAAATTAACTTTACTTCTTGCATATTTTAAGGTGTTTTCATATCTTGAAATTTGACTGGGCAAGTCGATGGGGCTATTTATTGCGTCCTCTACATTTGCTAGAAATTGTTTCTGTGCATCAAATGCCGTTCCAGTTCCAAGTATATCAGTTCTTGTTTGTGATTGTGAACCAAGAATTGCCCAGCAGTATGTTCTTATGCTGTCATTAATTCTTTCTACTCCTGCCCTTGTAAATCCAGATGAACAATCTAGTATAAAAGTAGACCAGCTGTTGTCAGCCTCAAATCCTTGTGCAATGTAATCAATGTGATATGTTTTATCACTCTCATAGACTGTAAAACTCATCGTTTTGTTGTCGTATACAGTATTTACCAAAGGATGATAACCAATATTTGTCCAGTAATTATAAATTGTTCCTAGACCATTATTATAGCTTTGTTTCTGTCGCCAGTCTAAATTTAAGTCAACGTTAAACTTCTTGCATATTCTCTCGTATGCGTTTCGGTTATATGTGTTACTAAATGCATTCCAATTTGAGTCTTGCGGCATTGCTACACTCATCTCAAATAATATTCTTCTGACTTGGTAGTAGACATGAAATCGAAATAACGAACCAACCAAAGTATCAGCTTTTAGATGATTGTTGAAATCAATGCCACATCCAGTTGTCGCACACCAAATAGCAAAGTTTAACTGATTCTGCCAAAATAACATCCAATCTGTTCCCCAACGTTGAACTATAGCATCTGATTTGACGTATGGAAGTGTTTTTTTTTCAAAGACATTGGGAAATGATGCTTTAAAGTCTTTACCGTCTGATGTAATGACTATGTTTTGATTTATTATATCTATCACTTTCTTGCTAAAAGTATTTAAATATTGAGCATCTGGGTTATATTTAAATTCTTTAGAAATCATTTTTATTTTGTATTTTTATATATATATATTAAAAAAAATGTTTCATACAATTTCAAACATAGACAACTCTATTAACTTACAACAGTATATCGATAACAGAGATGGAACTAAGCGCGTCGGATTAAAAAGTTTTACATACACTATCGGTTGGTATAATATTAATGATGAAATCATAAAGACAAGAAACCCAGCTAAAATAAAACATTTACCAGCTAGACTCTATAACTTTCAAGACTTTGTAGAAGATTTTAAATTGCTAAATGAAAATATTATCCTGGACAGTATTAAGCAAATTGGTGTAGCCATTGTACATGTACATGCGCCAATAGAGGCACGAATGTCAAGCGGTCTTTCACATATGCTGGGATTCAAGGACAGAAAATGGTTGACAGGTACTAATATGGCGGATTACCCAATTAATTTAGCTCCTTATAAACAGCTATATGTTCATCTGAAACAAGTTAATACGAGTAGTAATTATTTCAATGGTGCACCAAGCACTATTATAGGTGTTGTGCCTGTAGTAAATAAGCAGTTTGGAGATATAGTATATACAAGTTTTTAACCCTGAATATCACTGTCTTATGAATGGTGCAATTACTGAATTGAAAATAGAAGTCAGAGATGAGTATGGCAACAAAATAAATAATCACGGTTTGCCTATGAGTTGTGTTTTAGAAATTATTTAAAAAATATAATTTTATAAAAAAAAAACAATGAGTATATTTGGACCAACAAGACCTAAAAAAACAGAAGACTTAGAGGCTTTAATAAATGATGTTCAAAATTTATATAGGCGAGTTGTGCCTTTTGTTGACCAGTTTAATCATTTAAAAAATAGAGTTGATAATCTTAAATATGGAATTATAACAATATTTGCAGAGGCTAAAGGCCCACTTGTGTTGAATAGAATACTCTCATTTGGTAACGGCGGGGCAGAAAAAAATGTGGGGCATGTAATGACACGCCGTGGACGGATTATGGGAATAGGTTTAGCAAGTGACCGATTAGTTGGTGACGTAACTGTAATAGTTTCTGTCAATGGTGTTGAACAACCAAATTATGGTATAACGCTTCATATCATCCCACGCAATCATGATAACTTTGATAAACCTTTAGAAATTGGTGCTGGTTCTGTTGTTAACTTTGTATGCAAGGTTGCTAACGCTACCGCTGTAAATACGGTGGCATCATTATTAATTGAATTAATTTAATTTTTTATTTATTAATAAAAAATGAAGCAACCAACAGCACCAAGTATATATCCTGAGTTGCCAGTGGAAGACGGACAAAATTATAGATTACAAAAGATTTCAGAGATTGAAAAAAAGTTAATTACAGAACGAGATATACGTCAGTCACTTTATAAAAAATATAAACGTGGTATTAATATTACAGATGGAATTGACACTACCTTGATATCTGCAGGTGTTATTATGGCTGGGATTGGATTATTTGTTCCAGTTTTGTTACCTTTTGAAATAGCAGCAATAGTATGTGGAGCTACAGGTGTTTGTGTTAATTTTATCAGACGCAAGCTTAATGCAAAAGCTCAAAAACATCATGAAATAAAAACTTTGGCAGAGGCTAAGTTAAATAGTATAAAGCAGTTAATATCAAAAGCGTTGAGTGATGCACAAATATCTGATCAAGAGTTTAAGATAATTTTAGATGAGTTAGATAAATATTATAGTTTAAAAGAAGACACCAAACAAAAAAAGGCTAAAATAAGTGAAGCTCAAAAAAAAGAACTAGTAGAGCAGGGAAGAAAGGAAGCAATGGCAACATTACAAAAAAGTCTAAAAAGTGTGTAATAAATTGTTTTAGTAATGTTTATGAGTACGATCCACCACCTTTGTATTCAAGGTCAGAAAATTGTTAATTTAAATGTAATTTTAATAACAAATCAACAAATTTGTTTTGTATTAAATAAACATTTTATAATTTTGATAACTTATAAAAAAAATTAAACTTGCAATCTTCACTACCCCTATTTTAAAAAAGTTTTAATAAATCAAGTAAAACAATATAACCAGCAAAATCAGCATTTCATGCTGATTTGCAGATAGGTGTGTTTAAAAAAATTAAAAAATTCCTGTGGTATTTTCGGCAACTCAAAAATACCACAGGAGGCCCAATTTACATATATATAAGTTAGTAGTATTTTCAAATATATGTTTCTCACTGGGACTATCAATAAATGTTCATATGATGTTTAAGAGTTAAATTTGTTAATTGATAATATTACAAAAAGAGTGGCCATTCATCTTTTATGACCACACTCTCACTGTAAGTTGTATTTACGTAAGCTATATTGAGTAATGACTACACCGTAATTGTATAAAAAGCATTTAATTTGGATTAAATATATTTGCTATTACTTTTTTAAACTTATGCATTCAATGATAACGATTAAATGATCGCGGAAGTAGGTTTATCTCTTATTTGTGACAGAATATGAGTAATACATCTCGAAAGTATAAGTTTCAGTTAAACATTTCCAGGAAATACATGAGATGTTGTATTTCGCAATACTCTGTAAGGACATTGTAGTATGCATTCCGATTACTTACTACAGAGAACTTTCACAGCAGGTATAAAAGTCGTACAGAAATCTAGCACTCACAGAACACAGTCAAAGTTAAGTTCAATTTCGGAAATTAATATGTTAAATTTGAATATTAAATTTAAGTATAAAAGACGATCAGGAAATGCAGCTTTCACAGAACACAGTAAACCCCAAAACACGCAAAACGACAAGTAACGCATTTGTTAAGGGATGATACTGGATCTATAAAAATTCATACAATTCCTGTGGGATGTAAAAATAACAATATTGATTAGATTTACGGGGAAACTTTTTACGGCCGCCACACGGCACACACAACACTATTGTGATAATAAAAAATAAGTATAAATGTCGAACAGGAAATGCAGCTTTCGCAGAACACAGTAAACCACAAAACACGCAAAACGACAAGTAACACATGTGTTAAAGGATGAAACTGGATCTATAAAAGTCATGAAGTTGATATTATAAGTTGTAAATACAAAGTTTAACAACGACGCTGATATCAGTCCCGTGTGAACAGAAATACATGACATGGCATACACTACATGACAATGCTAGAATAGTATACAACTATCTACTTCTGTTAAGGTAAAACAGGTTAAAACTATTCATCCAAGGGAGTGACTGCTGACCCGCAGCAGTATACTATTGACCGAGACGAAGTCGAGGTCAATAGTGTATTGCTGAGGGTCAATAGTCATTCCCGGAGATGAATAGTTTACTATTTACAGAAACAGAAATAAATAGCTGTTTTATTATATTGAATCGTATAAACTCCATGTAGTTTGCTTACTTTTTGCTTACTTGTTTACATGCATGACGTCACGTCATGGGAAAGTTTAACGTCATTCTCAGATTATTGACCTGCAAAACAAGACTGTTGACCGCAAAGCCAGATTGAACCGGATAGGAAACGTTCTAAAGTCAATAGTTCATACTAACGACTTACACGAGATTGCCTTTTAGCCAATAAAAACTACATATTTAAAATGATATATAATAATGCTGTGTTTGTCCTTGCTCAAATCAATGTCTGATGTATTTCACAGTTTCAGATCAAATTAACGTCTGCAACTTTTATCGTCAAAATCTGACTTCTTTTCTGTGCTAAAATCAATGCCTGATGTATTTCACAGTTTCAGATCAAGCCCTAACGTCTGCACCTTCTATCGTCAAGATCTGACTTATTTTCCATGCTCAAATAAATGTCTGATGTATTTCACAGTTTCAGATCAAACCCTAACTTCTGCACCTTCTATCGTCAAGATCTGACTTCTTTTCTATGCTCAAATCAATGCCTGGCGTATTTCACAGTTTCAGATCATGCCCTAACGTCTGCACCTTCTATCGTCAAAATCTGACTTCTTTTCCATGTTCAAATAAATGTCTGATGTATTTCACAGTTTCAGATCAAACCCTAACTTCTGCACCTTCTATCGTCAAGATCTGACTTCTTTTCTATGCTCAAATCAATGCCTGGTGTATTTCACAGTTTTTGATCAAGCGCTAACGTCTGTATCTTCTATCGTCAAGATCTTCTTTTCTATGCTCACATCATTTTTGCTACATTGTTTGGCACGGATTGTCAACCCTTTTATGTTTGTGATGTCGTTTCTTGCCTTTTAGTACTTTTTAAAATAGTTGTTTGTTTCTATGCGTGCTTTTGGTTTACTGTGGTCATTGAATGCTGCATTTCCTGTTCGACTTTTATATCGGCTTTTAAATTTTTCGTCTTATTCTACCATAGGTTTCAATATATTATTGGTGCAATAAAATCAAAAGTTAGTAATATGCAAAATCAATTGCTTTATACTATTCTTATAATTAATATCAAGTACTGAACAAATGCAACTTATGTAGAAAAACTAAAAAATACACAACAAAAAACACGATTGCCGTATATACCTTTAATACAGGAAACTTCAAAATGTCGACTTTAAGGCGTGTGAACAGAACACGGCCTTATGTGATCACTCATCATATCATATTACGTGGACTATCTCTATATATTCGCTGAATCTTAGCCAATATATCACAATTGATGTTAACAAATTCAAGTCGGTAAATCCGGTTAATCTAACGTATTAATTGTAATTGTAAATTACCAACAGAACTTGACTATTTACATGCCAATTATTTTGAATACCCATTGGTTATTATAAAACTATGTTAATTAAATCAGTATGAAATATTTCTATGGTTGAAGATAGGAGAATAAAAAAATATATGTGCGGTAAAATCCTTCATCACACGAAGCATCACGAAACATGCTCATACAATGGAAGACCGTCAGAGAACTGTGAGTAATGCCACTACTGCAGATGGAGTTTTACAGCATCTGAAGCAGCACGACGTCATCGATTTACTTGTTATTTTGTCTAGACGTTAGTTTATAATAATAATAAAAAAAGATTCAAATTCCAACAAATATATTATCATATTATTAGAGGACGGAACAATAGCAAAACATTCTCACACCGCACGCCTAACAGAGTTCTTTGATTTAACTTTCGTCAAGCCGGTCTCACTAGATGTTCTTCTGTCTAAATGTGGCACTGTCAAATGTGAATAGAATACAGCCTCAACCAGTCGTTAAGTCTTTGTCAAATATCTGGCCGTCCTGTCGTTTACTGTACGACACTTTAGTAATTACGGGCCTGTCAACCCTCCGGACTACAGCTATTTTAGACAAAAAGGGTCATACCCATCTGACTCAAGAAATCGTTGATTTGATAATGTACTCATAATCTTTAATTCTCTTGTTGTTCAGGCTTCGGCCAAGTAATTGCGTACTTGCTTTGTGGCTTTCTAGGTATGTGTTGTTGTTTTTTAGATTCCTACATACACGATCATCTTGTGTTATATTTGTATTGCCAATTAATGCTGTCTCGGTCGTTAGAGGAACTGGCCCGGGAGGAGTTTCTTTAGGTGAGACTAAGCCCAAGAGCGTTTATCAACAATTATACCAGACAGCTTTATGCCTGGAAAAACTTACTATTATGCTATATTGATTCACAAAGGAAAAAACCTAGAATTGTTTAAAATGTATTTGATTTGTTATTTGCAAGTAGTTTCCGAATTGGAGTTAAAGCACGTATGTGGAGGGCTTAACGCAAAACTGTAGTTACTGTTGTTTCTTATAGAGTTAAAATATTTCCTCGTTCACACCGCGATGTGGCTTGTTATGTGATTTTCAAAATAAACTATTCAAACAAAGCCTGCTGCTTTCATTTAAGCTTCAATTAAGTCATTCTAGCATACTATAATGTTTCTACTTTACAAAAGAGTATGAAAGTGGACCTTTGGAAACGACAAGGTTACTTGTTAAATGCATTACATATGTAATGGTGTATATTGACTTGAGACTTAGACCATACTCCGAATGTTGGTTCTTAGAAAACGATTTAAATAGTAATATTATCAATTAGAAGGTTTTCGCTTCTAAATCGATTAAAGACCTATTTCGAGCCTATTGTATTTTGGAGGGGAAGGGTAGAATTTGTATATCTCTGTAAGACATACAATTTCATGAGAAAATTGTGTTATTCAATTGTATATCTTATGATGAAGCCTGCCCAATAAAGTTGTGTATGAAGTAAACATATTAAATGGCAAAAGCAGGTTTTTCGTTAATTTGATTTTGGTTGTGTTCTTGTTTTAAAAACAATACCGAATTAACAACAAACAATGTCACAACCTGACATATGGTGATGTTATTTATAAACTTCGTAAGGTTTAACTTTTTGCCACTGACCGTTCCATCTTTTTGCCACTGACCGTTCCATCTTTGTGCCACTGACCGTTCCATCTTTGTGCCACTGACCGTTCCATCTTTTTGCCACTGACCGTTCCATCTTTGTGCCACTGACCGTTCCATCTTTGTGCCACTGACCGTTCCATCTTTGTGCCACTGACCGTTCCATCTTTGTGCCACTGACCGTTCCATCTTTGTGCCACTGACCGTTCCATCTTTTTGCCACTGACCGTTCCATCATTTGCCACTGACCGTTCCATCTTTTTGCCACTGACCGTTCCATCTTTATGCCACTGACCGTTCCATCTTTTTGCCACTGACCGTTCCATCTTTGTGCCACTGACCGTTCCATCTTTTTGCCACTGACCGTTCCATCTTTGTGCCACTGACCGTTCCATCTTTTTGCCACTGACCGTTCCACGTCAACCCGTTTGTGTTTGTGATGTATATTGTCTTATTTGTTAACATTGTACTTGTTGTTGTTTTTAATGCGTGTTTTTGGTTGTGACTGTTAACTTGTTTTTCCTTCATAAAGATAAACTGCAAAAAGTATTTAATATAAAAACTATAATCGCGCTTTAATTTGTATACCTCAGCTAATCATGTAGCATGTTAGCAGTAAATAAGTAAGCTTTCATTGCTCATTTTCAATGATCTTTTAGCGTTGGGAAATAGGTTCATAAGTGCATAGCATACAGTTTCTAAACTGAAATAGTAGAGTTAAGCAGTAAAATAAAATTAACATTCTAAAATAATTCAACTATTTTTTTCACAACGGTTTTGATCAAAATTCTAAAATCAGTATTACCAAATTGGGTATTTAAGTTATGCCCGTCTCTTATACATAATCAAAGGAGTCATTTGGTATGCATTCGGCGTAAAATTATCCATATGTAGTGGCAATATTTTCAAATACATTTTTAAACTCGTGGTATAGTAGCGTTTAAAGTTAATAAACATTATATCCGCGAGTTAATTGTAATGTTTGAGGTATCAATTGTACCATAATAAAAACACTTACCGCTTTGAAATGAAGAACATATTTTATTTATTTTTCAAAGTGAGAAAAACATTTATAATCGTTATACATGCTACGAAACATATTTACTTTTCTTATTTCGCCATGAAAGAAAATATGGCATTTAGTTTAAAAACAAAAAACATGTTCTATTGTGTGTATTTTGATGTTGAAAGAAAGCATATATTTAATATTACTGTTGTTTCCACGTTACCATGCTTAAGAGGACATACAGCAATTTTGTGTTTTTTTAAACTCGCGACATGCCATTAGATTTTCTACATACGTTTCATCAGTAGTAATTAACTGAATAGTTGCAATCTTATGTTGTTTTTGCACATAGCTATTGGTTGATTATATTGCTTCAATAATGGGATTTGTCGATTATCGACATAAATCTGTTTACTGTAGTGCGGGTGTTAATTTACATGGGTTTGTGGTGGCCTTCTTGTTTTTTGTTAGTTTTACGATTTAGTAATCAATGAAGATGGTTGTATATTAATACGGGAGATTAAAATCAAAATGATAGCATGTATCTGGGTCATTTACAAAAAATAATTATGTACATGTTGAAAGTATATACCTATTTTATGTATTTATGACCGATGTTGTAGGATTAATTTAGATTTTCATTCCGTGGACAGGTTCGTGGATTTAAATCTTAAATGTAGGTCTATGACAAGTTCAATTAAAATATTTGTCGAGTGCCGAATTGCAATACTCGTTTAGTTTGTTCATTTCATAGGTTGTTATTAATTATGATTGCTTTACTTTTTAAGTCAAGGTATGGCTGTATTGCATCATCAGATTCCAATGCGGCATGAAAAATGATTGCTGTTGTCGTGAATTGGAGCGGAGTTGAAGGCTGAGCTAGATGTGTATCATCAAGATAATAAGGCATCATCTTTGTAGAAGGGAGTATAACGTTTATTTATCAATAATATTTCAGTGCTTAGATTAACAAGTGTTGACCGAATAATTTAGGTGAAGGCCATTCGGAGATCAGTTTATAATTACATCACTGTCTGAATGACTTGGGCATGGACCGATCACGGACGGAGCAGGTGTTGGATTCCGCCATACTGCTTAGGGGAAATGCGCAGTGAAGCATTCTAATCAGGCGTCTGCTAAGACAATCTCAATTACTCCTTGTATATATAGTGTAACATACTCGAAGACGAGTACCATTTTGTTTTATGTTGTCCATTGTATAATGATTTACGTAAGAAATACGTGTCAAGCTTTTATTTTCAACGGCCAAGTATGTTCACATTTTTACTGCTGTTAAAAGGTGAATACAAAAGGGAAGTCTTTAATTTTGGATTGTTTACTCAAAGCATTTAAATTACGTAATGCATTATTATATAATAATTAAACTATATTTTCCTTCTCCCAAGTAAATCTTCTTTTTTTTCTTCTTAACTATGGATATGCACAAACACTGAAGCAGTCTCTTTGTATGGTGATATTTGCTAAGATAAGCTAATTTCTCCAAGAATATTATTTAATAGTGTTTCAAATAATATGTTTTAATAGACACAAATCCCTGTGGGATTTCATTATTTGTATTTTGATGAATGTATGTATTGATCATCAGTCATGTGACTTTATGTTTGTATAGTAAATATGTTGCCTCATGGGCCAATCTGGCCTAATGGCATTTAGAAAATAAAAACTTTAAAAACTTCAAACTATATCACGGACAGATATGCTGATGCGCTCATTGGCGTGTCGGAAGCTGCGGATGCATGCCAGGGGTGCATTTGTGCATAGAAAAAGAAGAAGAGGAAGAAAAATTATTTCTTTGTTAACTTTACTTTAAATTATTAATTTACATCGATTGGGAAACCTGTTCTTGCAACTTAGATTAACCTTCCTGGGTAGAACAAGTACTAAGCAACGTGGATTAAGTCTCTTGCTCAAGGATAAATTGCATGGCCAAGGCTAAGATTGAACTCTGGATTAAATATGGCAGTGTTCAAATAGTTGATGGTTGCATATGAAAATAAAAAGTTTCATTTAATGTAATGAACAAAGTGTTCATTATTTTAGCAATTTATTTCAGAAATACAGTATGCATAAACCACAGTCACGGAGCCATAATTGCCGTAAAGCAGTCCAGGGGGCCGATGACGACTCGGGACGCAAGAACTGGATGAACCTACCGGTAAAATAGATACGGACAGATGGTATGATTTTGATTTTTAGTTTTATTTACAGCATTTCCTGTTGTTGCTGTTGTTGTCTTTAAATGTTCAACTGCTTACCTCGTTACCTACACAAATTAGCAACTTAGGCCCGTGATATTACTAACTGTTGATTATATTGCAACGTATTATATATTTAAACATGGCATAATAAGAAGAAAACATTTATGCAAGCAACTTCAAAGTTCAAATGATACTGGATTAATAAATTGTTAGGCTAATTTGAATTCTGCTGTCATTATGAGGATAATTTAAATGATATCTTGCTGCCGATAATGCTCTTTAAGTACTATTATGAAAACAATTTATATAAATAATAACTTGTTTCCCACCATGTTGTTAATGAAAATTAATGTTATCGTCGTTGTTGTGCCCTATACATTTAGCTTTTGTTGCTATTATTTACTCTCCAGGGCTGATCATGAAATTGTGGTTGTTGTTGACAGTAATTGCAGTGTTTCTGAAATAGGTTCTCTTAACAAATTGCTGATAAGTAAACCTCGACAGGTTTTTGTTGATGCCAGCTAATTTTAACTAGCTGCTGTTGACGGTGTATAAAATGTCCAGTGTTATTTGTCTATCGATCCACTTTACACATTTATTTGTTTGTGTACAGGAATGTTTTCATTAAAGTGGCTGTTGTTTTGTTTACTGGTGTGGTTGCTGATGCTGCTTACGTTATAGGTACTTAAAGCTTTATTTTATATCACTTTGCCTTATAGTTTGTGTCACTATCAAGTTGAATTAGTGCCAGTCAAAAAAGTGGGTGTACCGGGCATGATGTTGTGGACAGGTCATAGAGGCCCAGTGTTGGTCTTGTATGTAAAGTTCCATTTCTTACATTTATACAAGTTGAACCTAAATCACAAAGCGACTTTTCAAACGTTGCGAATGCCAAATGTATCCAAAATATTTGGTGGGGAATATATCACCAGAACTGGTTGATACAGTGACAATGGATTTTTAAGTAGCGTTCCATTTTCCAAGACCTTGGAAGAATTTAGTTGCTTTTCATATGGTTTATTTTATGGCTATTCCATTGGTTCTATGAGTATTATTTATCCTGTCATTGTTACACAAGGCATATCAAATGGCACCGGTATCTCTTTAATTTGTGTGTGGGGGTGGGTGTAGTTCAAAGGTTTATTGTCCCTCCGCCTTTTAACAGATATGACGTAATGAATGAGTTGGGATTGTCCCTACCCTATATATAGAACTGAGCTCTGTGCATGGTCACTAAACTATAATAAGCACTTTTATGCTATGTCCTACTCGAAATAAAACTGTTTCATTGCATGATCCAAATTTAAATTTTAATAAAACACTTATCACATCAATTATATAACACCTTTAAACCTCCTTTCAACAACTATCTCCGGATATAGGGAGGCATTTATAAACGAAGTAAGGTGTTCTTGAAGGCACAAAATATAAATATTTGTCCAGATGTTCCGGTTGTGTGGTGAGGTGTATGTGCCGGTTGATGGTGTTTGTTATTCACGGTTTTTTTTTTAATGTGCGTCGAGTGGGTTGTGAGTTTGTAACTTAATTCAACACTCCATATTTAGGGTATAGCCTGGCTGGCTTAAGCCGTTTATATTGTGGCTATAGAGTTCGGATACTCAAAATGTGTATGTTATATATATATATCTCGTCATCAGTGGGTTTGGAACCGGTGTACATACCTTGTAAAATGTGGCTGTTGTTGGCGGGATAGCTGCTGTAAATGGCATTCAGGCAGTTAAAGTCAATCGCTATTACATCTCCTTTATTTATATGAAGATAAAATAGTTTTGCATTCAACCTTTAACACGTGGGTTAGTTTACTTTAAACGGATACATATTCCTCATAATAGAATGTATTTGTAAATTTGGAAATGCTTTAGTCCTAGTCTTCTTGAATATTTATTGTTACATAGGTGGTCATTCAAAAGCTCAAGTTAATTGTAACATTGAATTTAATTAATGGTCTGCCTGCGGTTGGATGCCATATCGAACAGAATGAACATTGAAACAGATTTTTCATTGAAACACATTTCTTTAATTCGTTTCTAGCGATTATAAATGTACAAGCTTATATGCATGGTAATGTGCTTATATGCATGGTAACGTGCATCTTAAATTCATTTCAGTGACTGGTATATGTATTAAAAAAGGGAGTAAAATAAATCACTTCTTTGGGTGAGGTTATGTTTGGTTGGAATAGCCTTTAGATGGTTAAGAAACAGTGGAGTCTGCCCAGACATCAATTGAACTTGTGGCCGTTATATATGATCATCAATTACTTAGGCATCCCATTATGATGATCATTTATGAGTCTTAATGTTAAAATAATAATCAACCATGAGTATCCACGAGACAACAGTTAGGCATTACACCTGAGATGTATGCGGGATTAAAGCTTTGATAGCATTCCGAAAACAACTTCAAAACGTTTAAATGTTAGTACGTTTTATTTAAATATAGGCAATCGGATTGAAAGTCGAAATGGTACTAGATTTTTAAATAGAGGGATACATTTAATGCTTGATGCAGTCCTGACTCTAATGCAAGTTTAGGACGTGTTTATTGGTTCAAAGAAGGAAGGACTATACACCTTAAAACACACACTTTCATGTTTGATACTTACTTTAAGATTGCAGTGTGTTCCGTTAAAAAGCACCAGGGATAATAATAATGTATAAATAATTAATACTTGCTCAACTGTGAATATGAATAATGTTTCTATTACGAACTGCGCAGTCTTTCATATACATAACGAATATGAAATACAGCTGTTCCATTAATTCCCCGCGTATATTTCATCCGTTGGAAGCGTCACGTTACATGACATCACTTGGTAGTGTATTTGAACATATTGTACCGCGCAGAACTTTGCATACGAGGGCGCCCAACGGAACAGCCTGTAAACATAGCAGCCTGATTACCTTGACGTCCGAGATAATATATAGTGCCCCCACAATAGCGTAAACAATGGGGTTATTGTTGTGTTAGAATAGAAATAATAAATACGTACCTTTCGGATGCGAGTAAATAAATCACGAGTGCTTCCGAACTCCAAACTGAAAGCACTCGTGATTTAATTACTACGCATCCGAACTCCGAACTGTATTTTATTCACCGCTTAAATACAGGTACGTATTTATTATTTCTTAATTAAAAAAAACATAGTGTGCTTCTAAATTTATAGGGTCTGTAAATCATGTGCTTGTAAGAACATCGCCTTCGGCAAGTATCGCGAGTGCTAATTAACTGTTTGTGCCATAATTATGTGAACACACATATCCAGTATCTCGTTATTTAGATATATTGCGTAGTCGTGTTCTTTCTCCAGAACCTCTTTTAAACCATAATAAAGGAATGGCAACCATACAGTTCAGTAATTTGTTATCGACTTCATCATTATTTAAAATCAGGGCTTTATATTGTTCACCCCAGTTTATATGCAGTGCTTTTATTAAAGGACATCATTTAACCGTAAATACTTTCCAACTGGGAATAACTTGATGACTCGTTACAAGATAATATTGTTTCGTATGTCTCATAGAATGAATGAATGAATGAATGGTGTTTTACGGCACGTCGACACATAAATAGGTCATATTGTGCGCAAAAAAGTTATGAAAAACGAAGTATTAATTACAAATTAATGTAAATATATCAAGATAAAACTATTAAAAAATAAGGGATGATAAGGTGTAATATAAACTATGCATAGCATTTACTTTATTATAAATACAATATGCAGTTGCTTCTTTCCTTTAGCACAGCTATGTCAAAATTTAAAAGTAAGACAAATATAGTGATTGTAATCATTTTTTCCAGTTATTTTGTTAAATACGTCAGTTATTTGGTTGACTAATCGGCTCAGTCCTTCTATAAAGTAGTTCATATCACCCGACCCATAGTCCCGTTATCCTATACAATTTCTAGGGTTGGTATAACTAGTACTCACTTACTAACCGATCACCCGTGACTTTGTTCGTCGATATTCTGGACAAATACAATGCTTCATTTCATGAATAAAAATTATCTTTTGTTTTGTTTATTATTGTTTTACAGGTTATTAATTATACATTTTTACGACTCAGTTTATAGATATTGTAAGTCAGTGCATGGTTCTTGGTAATTTGTGTTAATGAACGAGCAACTTAGAAACTCTATTTTATATGTACATTGTATACTGTATCCACTGTGATACCGCAATTGTTTAAGGATTATGTCCCCTTTTGTGGATCCCATTAAAAGTGCAATAACAAAAGATAAACAAGAAAATTGGTAGGACCGATGGATGCCACCGAAATGTATCCTTAACTTATCACATGTCATTTTATCAGCAATCAGAATTCAATTTGCAGTTCCATTAGTAATGTTTGTCTTATTCTCCGGACAAGAATTACAAATATAAAATTACAAAGGGCAATAATTTGAATGAAGACAGAGTTAAAGTTCTTGCACTCTGCATGTCATTTCATTGCCCTGTATCATTGTGTGAAGTTTCATTTCAGTCCCATTAATGATTTTTGAGTTACCAAACCAAGAAATTTAAGTATTATATTACAAAGGGCAATAACTCTAATTTGAATGAACACAGAGTAAAGGTTCTTGCACTCTGCAAGTCATTTTATTGCCCTCTATCATTGTGCGAAGTTTCATTGCAGTCCCGTAAGTGGTTTTGAGATTGTCATAATTCTAAATTGTGCTACGAACCTGTCGGTCACATTCTTACTGGAAATCTTGATGTAATTGAGAAGAGGATTCGGCATTTAATTGCCAAAGGGCCTAAGTATCGCCTCTCATCTGATATTGATTATAATGCCTGTCGCAATGACATTGCGGATTCTTTAACGGATTTCTATACAAAGTGGCGTAAGCGAGAAAAAGCAGATAAACATGCACTTACTGCTTGGATGAAAACTATTTCAGAAATTGTTGAATTACGTATTTTATTTTACGAATCAAATTCATCCCTGCTTCCACGGCCTTTTACTTACAATTTACCACACCTTAAGAAGGGTATTCAGAAGTTACATACTAAATTTGCTCTAGTTCCAGCAGACAAAGCTTCCGACAATATTATCATTGTCTGACGTCTACATTATATCAATACTTTGAATGATGAGCTAGCGAGCACTTCTGCTTATCTGACTACACCTATGCTGAAGACGGACATTGTTTCCCAGCATGTGACCTTTATGGAGACTATAAAGGCTTCTGTAAATAGTAAGCAAACAAAGCTCCCTACAATGTACTGGATACCCAAACTTCACAAAATTCCTTACAAAGCTCTTTTTATCGCTAGCTCTAGTTCATGTACCACGACCAATATATCAAAACTATTGACTTCCTGACTTTCCGCGATTAAAGAACATATTGTAAAATACTGCGGAAAGGCCTTAGATAACTCAGGAATCAATCTGTTTTGGTCTATCAAAAACTCTGGAGAAGTTCTTGACAAACTACGGTGTAAGCATTTGCATGCCTCTTCTCTCAGCACCTACGACTTTTCTACACTGTATACTACACTACCACATAATCTTATCTTACAACTTTTCTAGCTTGTAATAATGTCAGGGCTTTCTTTACTAACGCCCCCATTGATAAGTATAATTTGTGGACTTGTACTGATGTTTGTAGAGCCTTATCTTTTCTTCTGGATAACATCTTTATAAGATACGGTAAAACTATTTACCGCCAGATTGTTGGTATTCCTATGGGTACTAACTGTGCGCCACTTGCTGCAGATTTGTTTTGTACTGCTATGAAAGAGATTTTATGTTGAGATTGTCGCAGCATTTCTCGATCTTCATCTCTCGATTTCAAATGATTGTATTCATACTAAAATCTATGATAAGAGAGATAATCGAAATCAAGTTAGTACAAGTAAACTTCTTCAGCAAGGTTTTCGTTATCACAAACTACGTAGATCATTCTCTAAATTCTAACGCCGCAACGAGGGCCTGCTGGTAAAGTACAACACCAACCTTAAAACACTTTTGCGACTAGGCATATCACAACCATCATTTTATGGAGATGTGGTCTATAAACTTCGAAAGTTAAAGGGGTCTGACGGGTTTCCTGACCGCTTTACAAATTTAATCAGGAAGTTCGTCAGAAAAGGATATAACCTTTGGTTTTACAGCGCACTGCATGTTTAGTGATTGACCCCTCTACAGTCAGTCATTACGCTTCACTTTTCAGTCGTGCGATGACTGGACTACCTCTTGGGACTCTATGAGTGTACCTACTGAAACCCCAACTAAGGATGGTGGGTGCATGAGCTTTCGTCCCTCGAGTTTTGCTGATCGTACCATAGATTGGTTTTCTCTTTAGCTGCAACTACTATGGTTGTTCAGTACGATTCTGGATACATCCTGAGATGTTTATTATTTTTTTGTATGTGTTTCTTTAGTTAGTTTCTCTGGATGTGGACTTTATTGTTAGAGAATTCATTTTGATGGGATGTAGTTTTCATTGCACTGTCTTTTCTATTTGGGCGCTGAAGACAGGATAATAGCGAGGATTGTGCGCATATAAAATCGATTCAAGCTAACCAGTAGGCCTTATTGCCTACTGACCGTTCTAAGTCGGTAAACCTGTCTTCATCACCCTTTCTGTTGTTTTTTGTCCCTTCATTGTATTTTCAAGTCCTTGTTTATGCAGTACAGTACGGGCCTACGATGCCATTGCGTTCGGACGCTGTGGTTTCTATAGGACCCTATATCTCATTTTTGAATGTATGCACCGGACAAAAAGTCTAAGTATAAAATTACAAATAACTCTATTATTGCACTTTGCAATTTCTCTTATTGACCTCTATCAATATAAGTTTCATTGTAGTCCCATCCGTATTGTTTGAGTTCCTCTTCCGGACAAGAACTCGAAGTATACAATTATGAAAACAGAGTTGCGGTTCTTGCACTCTACAATTTCTCTCATTGCCCTCTATCATTTTATAAAGTTTCATTGCAGTCCCATTAGCGGTTTTTGAGTTATTTTCCGGACAAAACATCTAAGTATAAACTTACAAAGGGTAATAACTCCAATTTTAATGAAGACAGAGTTACGGTTCTTGCACACTACACTTTCTCTCATTACCCTCTATCATTATGTCATGGGTACTAAACATTGACTCTAGCACATTTTGGAGATATATGAAAACGAGAGTCAATGACACTTCCGAGGTAGTGACAAGGATTAAAATGACAAAATAAACGTCAGTTCAGCTCGTTGTTTTTCATAATATCATTAATCCAACGATTTATTTCAAAATCGGGGAATGCTATTCCAATTATAAGTGTTCAAAGTATGTCTAAGTTGCAAAAATATTACAAATTATTGTTCAATTACACACCTAGGTCTTTTATAAGATTGGATGGTGTGTGTGTTTTCTTCGACAGATCGCAATTTTTCGGTGCATTTTCTTATTTATTTATGAAAATCAGCAGTTGTTTTAGTGGAGATGAAAAGCCTTTCATGTAATCATTACTCGGTACTAAACTGGTTTATCAGAAAACAGAGAACAACGGATGTATCGCCAATTTTCGGCAAAAGGTAGAGTCAATGAGCCGAATCTAGGGTCGATGACGCGAAGGATGCGTCAATGCTAGGAGCATTTTTTTCAATTACAATTCCCGATACCGTATTAATTGCCCGGATAAAATTAGTATACGTTTTATATCAGCATGCTTTACCTGACAACACACTGTCGATTACGGTTATATTATATTAGGGAAAGGATTGAGGATTAGTATTCTACTTGTTTTGAAAAAAATACTAACAGAATGTTTGAACATATTACAATTAATCATTTAACTACTAAGAAAAGTATCGATATTTATAAACAATATTGTTTGCCGCTACGAATAATGATGAGTTTAATTGGTCATAACATATCTTATCCGACACCGACAAATGCTGGCCACATTTGCGCTTGCTCGTCTAACGACGCTACTTGTGATATTCAAAGTCTTGATCATCAGTACCGTTTGTTTGCCAATTTTGCCAATTTAGTAAAAACAATATTGCCCGGCCACTGACCTAAATGCGAGTTTCCTGTTATTGCTCTGAACATTGGGGGCCCGGGTCCCCTGCTCCCACCCTCGGCTCCTACGCCGATGTGATGGTTCAGTTCAAACATTGTTAAAAAGTAAGTATTGTGAGAAGAGATTTCTCTGAATTACGGCAACAATATATGATATTAAATTGAAATATGCTTCAATTAGTATGAAACCCATAACACCTTCTCAAGTTAGAAAGTTGATTGATAAACTTGATAGTAACAAATCAACAGGTATAGACGGTGTTGGTCCTAGCATTTTAAAATATTGTGATGATTACATAACATCCTCCGTAGCTTCAATATTAAGTAACAGCATACAAACTGGAGTGTTCCCTGATATTTTTTAAGGAGGCATGTGTGATTCTTATACACAAAATGGAAATAAAGAGGACGCATGTAAATTTCAATCTTACCAACAATTTCAAAAATATTTGAGCGTCATATAGCCACTCAAATACTATTCTATTTCAAGACGTATAATGTTATTCACGAGACCCAGTCAGGTTGCAGACAATATCATTCATATCATACTGCTCTGACACGGTTAATAGAAGCATGGTTAAAGGATATAGACTCAGGTAAATTAATAGGAGATGTATTCCTAGCATTTTAAAATATTGTGATGATTACATAAATATTAATAACTTAACAGTTTGTATGCTGTTATTTAATATTGAAGGCATTCGATCTTGTAGACCATAGAATATTGATACACAAATTGAAATTTTATCATTTTTCATTAAATTATTTGATTCATATCTTTCGAATAGAAAACAATTGATAAAGGTAAAAACTTTAAAATCCGAGATGCTTAAAGTTACTTCAGGTGTTCCTCGGGGATTAGTGCTAGGCCCATTGCTATTTCTATTCGCATCTACCTCTGGAAATACATATATTTATGCAGATGATACTACAGTATACGAATATGATTATAACATTTTGGATGTACAAAATAGACTTCAAGATCGTTTGAATATTAGAAATAAGTGGTGTATTTTGAATAATATGTCATTAAATCCAGCGAAAAATAAATGCATGATCATAGGAACAAATCACAAGCTCAAACATATTGATATATTGATAGTAACTGTTGATAGGTTATATATAGAAAATGTCGCAGTTAAAAAGGTCCTGGGAGTTTATGTTGACAGACCTTTTTGCTGCTTTACTCTCTTAATTGTGTTTGTTGCTCTCAAAGGATCTTCTTTATCAGTATTTATTGACATTCACACTAGCGTTCGTTTAGTGCAGTGTGACGGCTGTAAAATGTCTCCCCGTGCTACGAATCAGTAGTTTTATTTTTTACTGGTCCTTTGGGATCAACGAGCCCAATATAGATGGCTTTGAAGTAGAATAACGCTTAAGCCGGTGCTAGGGGTCGTCTCAAAGGATCACCTTTATCAGTATTTATTGACATTCACACTAGCGTTCGTTTAGTGCAGGTGGCGACTGTAAAAAGTCTCCCCTGCTACGAATCAGTAGTGTTATTTTTTACCGTCCTTTGGGACCAACGAGCCCAATATAGGTGGCTTTGAAGTAGAATACCGCTTAAGTCGGTGCTAGGGTGCGTGAGAAGTGTTGCTTCTTTCATTACTTTTCATGAACAGACTCAATAAAATCGAGTCTGCTGCTTTATTCTCTTAATTGTGTGTGTTGCTCTCAAAGGATCACTTTTATCAGTATTTATTTGTCTTGGAATGTACAAATAGTCAAAATGTGTTCCAAACTCAATTCTAAAATTGTCTTATTGAAAAGTATATCTTACTATTTAACATATGATATGAAAATGATGTTTTGTAATGCCTACATCATGTTCACATTTTATTATTGCTGTTCTGTGTGGGGTAAAAGCAAACAAATAGAGATAACATACATAAAATTCAGAAAAGGTCACCTAGAATAATATTAAACTAACCTTTTCAAACTAATTCTAAGGATATGTTCATTGACATTCAGTGGCTTTCTGTCATTGTCATACTGGTGTGTTGATATATAAGGTACCGACCATTTTGATTTCTGGGGGGGGGGGGGGCCTGGGATTTGTTTTGAAAAAATATTCTGGCCCTTGAATTGCTGAAAAAAAATATCCTGGCTCTGACTTGAACAGTCCCTCAAATTGTTGGAAAAAAATAATCTGGCTCTGAGTCCAATTAGAGGAAAAAAATCTGGCTCCTTCTTCAGTCAATAAGATAAATGTAGATCTACTTCATCAGCCACTGAATTCAACATGGATATGTTTAACCACAATCTGGCTACATCCACAACTTCTGCTCAGAAGTTTATTGAAATCTCAAGTTGAAATGAGTTGTAGAAGACAGTGATAGTATTCATGGTTGTAATAAATGTGATGTTCATAGATCATGGTAGTAATACATGTTGTATACATTAGTCATGGCAGTTATAAATGTAGTATACACTGGCAATGGTGGCAGTAAATGTGTTGTATAACGTGTTATAAAGTGATCATGGTAGTAATTTGGTATACATTGATCATGGTAGTAATGAACATGATATTCATGGTTATAATTAATGTGGTATACATAAGTCATGGTTGTTATAAGGCCATTATTTTTTGATAATTTGTTTTACGAACCCTCCTACGACAAAACGAAATTAGGTTTTTTTATTTTTCCTTAGGGAATTTTTCCCTTCCTCCTTCAGCTATTCTCTTTCTTGATGGTTTGTAAAACAAATAATAAAAAATAATAGCCTAAAAGTGATATAAATTGGTCATGGTAGTATGTAAATATTGCAATCCTGTGATGGTTAGTGACGGTGAATATTTGTCAACCTTCTAAGGCCATTTATTTTATTATACTGAAAAATATGTTTGAAAAAGATATTTGGTTCGGCTAAATTTTCCTTTGAAATACATGGTCACTTCTCTCCGTTCAAAATCACTATTCTGAGCACCTAGAAAACTTTTTTTGGCTGATGGCTCTTTATGTTCTTTTGGAATGTTCAGCTGTGAACTCACGAGTAAACTTCAAATCATCTTCAGAAAGTTGTGCAAACTGTGTCAGCCATTTTAGTAAATGTTCACTGATTTTCATTTGTGTATGTAGACATGCACTTTTCAGCAACTCACTCCACATTACAAGCGATATGCGATATTACAAAAATGGGGAAATAACAGTCTTTGAACATTGAACATGGATGTTTGACATGAGATATATTATTAATAAATATGGTATCAAGTGGTCATGGTAGAAATAAATGTACGTAGTATGCATAGCTCATGGTAGTAATACATGGGGTATTCAGTGGTCATGGTAATAATGAATGGGGTATTCAGTGGTCATGGTAGTAATAAATGTGGTATTTAGTCTTAATAGTCATGGTAGTACTAAATGTGATATACAGTGGTCATGATAGTAATACTTGCAATATGCAGTGGTCATGGTAGTAGAAATGAGGTAAAGAGTAGCCATGACAGTTATAGATGTGATGTACTCTGGACATGTTAGTAATCAATGTAGTATGCAGTGGTCATGATAGTATTACAATACAAGGGTCCTGGTACTTATATGCGATGGACTTTGTGAATATCATCAACAAGTTAATGGACTTAAGAAGCAGCTTAAGCCACATGCAATGCCAGGTTACAGAAGACAAAGCCATGGGATATATGCCAGTGTTAATAAGAATGGTATGGAACATGGTAGTCATTGCCCAGTACAAAACAATCCCCTACCAAACAAAACATCCAATCAATTCATAATTCAGAAGAGCAAAACGGGGCTCACATACATAGAAAGCAGACAAGTACAAGCATAACTAAATATTAACACCAGCACATGAAGTTCTATCCACCAAATATAAAAGAGCTGTCGAAAGGACAGCATTCTCCACTATTCAAGGTCAATTTTAAACAAGGTCACTGTGGTCACTGACACTTCTGTCTCACCAACCATGCATGCCAGTTCATTCACAAGGTCAAGTCTTAATTGTGGAGGTTAATAGGTAGTGGCGACTGAGGTAGGGTGTAGGGGTGCGGGGTGGGGGTGGTCAGTGAACATAATATTCCAAATATCAAAGCAAGACCTTCAGTACCCCAGAAATAATATGAACTTGGAAGAGGGTGGGGAGGGGAAGTGAAGTGTTACTGAATAGGGAAAAAACACAGAAATAATACAATATTTTGATTGGAGATGGGGGTTGAGAGGAGGGTGTTGGGAAGGGGATGGAAGAGAACAGGATGGATGCAGACATGGTAACTGAAGAATAGAATAAATATTTGTCTATCTAGGGAAGGTGTGGGGTTTATGGGGCTAATGATATATACAGGCTTGCCATTGTTATTGGATGTATGCAGTGGTTTCATTGAAATATATGAAGCTGCTTAAAAAACTTTAACTGAAACTCTTAAGTTGAAACAGAAACTATCATCTGGCTAAAATGAAATAAAAAGTTATGAAACATGTGTCTGTAAGTGAAGACACTTGTCAGGCTCCTTTGGCTGAGATATATATATGGCTAGTGGGTATTGAAATAAATGGACTTGCCAACAAAAATAAAATAAAAGCAATTCTAAGTCGAAAATTATAGGCTACACATTTTCTAAAATACAATACAAAAAATATTTATCCAGAAAAAGAGCCATAATTTTGCTAAAATGCAATACAGAGTTATGGAACATGTGTCTGCTAGCATTCACGCTTTACTGAAGTTGTATTAATAATTAACAATCACCTATTGAAATAAAGAACTTGCCTAAAAACTTTAACCAGCATTTTGAAGTCGAACAAAAAAACATAACTTTGCTTAAATGCAATACAGAGTTAATATGGAACATGTGTCTACTAGTGCCCTTGATATTCCAAGCTTTACTGAAGTTTTGTTGATGTACGACTTTAAGTTGTTAAAATAAATGGATTTTGTCAAAAAAGAACTTTAACCAGAAATTCAAAGTAATAAAAAAAACATGCTTTTGCTTAAATACCAAACAGAGTTATTGAACCTGTGTCTACCTGTAGTGTCCTTGATGGTACTGATGACATATTTCAAGTTTCACTGACCAGTGGTTGCTGAAATAACAGGACTTGCTAACAACTGAAAACCAACCTGACGATGCAGACATTGAGTAGATCTACAACAGCCCTTCTTATTCTACGAATAGTAAAACTTAAAAAAAAAATATTCTGGCTTTCAAGTTCACGAAAAAAAATAATCTGGCCAGTGTATTAGGCGAAAAAAAATCCCGGCTTTCAAGAAATGAAAAAAAAATATTCCGGCTCAAAGGAAAATCCCATGCACCCCCCCCCCCCCCCCCCCCCCGAGATCATTTTCAAAATGGTCGGTCCCTAAGTCAATAAACAACATAGCTCCTAATTACATATCACAGTTTTTGACATTCTCGTGTAATAATAGGTATAATCTGCGATAAGCTACACGAAATGATATTGTTATATTTACATCATACAGGGATTGTATGACATTCATTGATCCAGTTTTTCCTTAAACACGTGTGTTTCATATACCGCGTTGAAAGTTTTGTGCTCATCGACATTTTGGCCCATTTTATTAGGGTTTTCCTTAAATTCACTCATTATCTTGTATTAGATACTGACGTGAGTTTTGGACCTCTTTTAACAGTACGTAAGTTTACTAATATTATTTCTAATGGATCTTTGATACGATTCTATTTCGTATCTCTAATAAATCTATACTTATTGGCCCTTATTTCGCTTTCACAGCATGGCATTACTCTCCATAAAAACAATTATGAGTCTTTTAGTTGAAACTTTAAAAATAAATCTTTCACCTCTTCGGTTACACACTGCGTCATCAATACAAATTCCACAAACTAACTCTTCATTCTTAGAACTAAGAAATATAAAAAGATCGGCAGGGAAAGTAGCATTCAAGGAGGACAGTAAACCACAAAACACAGAAACAAACACGCAAACAGACAAACAAGAAAGCAAAAGCAATAATAAATGCAAACGACAACACAAACACAAAAAGGGTTGGCAATAGGGCTACCGCCTTGGAACGGTCAGTGGCAAAGTAGGACACTGGGGGTTTAAACCGGTTCTAGGGTGCACCAAACCGCACACTTACCCTACTGTCATCCCATTAACACAGGACAGTGTAAATAAAGAAATCCCCGCCATGATCTAATCTCTAACCAACAAGGCAGCATCAATAGGCAATATAAGTAAAACACAAATATGCTCGTGTAAATATAATACAAAAAAACAATAGCCTAGAAAGCCACAATGAAGGTACTCAATGACTTTGCAGAAGCCAGAGCAGTAAGAGAATAAACCATTAAGGCCACGACAAGAAAGATCATGGACAAACATCAAACGCCACCGTCCCAATGGGCTTTAGGTAGGCGTCATCAAAGGGTCCACAGCCTGTCCGGTCATCGTACAATTAAATAGGAAAGCGTAGTGGCGAACTGTAAAAGGGTCCACCACCAAGCATGCAGTACGTTGCAAAATGATAGGGTCATAACCTCTTTTGATAAACTTGTTAACAAGTTTAACAAAGATAGTATGAAAGTGATCATGACTTAGAATCTTACGAAGTTTATAAATCACATCACCATAGAAATCAGGTCGTGATAGTCCTTGTCGCAGAAGAATCCTTAAATTACTTTTATTAAATATTTGGAAAGAAGATCAGGGTTAAGATAATACAATTTTGCAAAGGTTTTACGAAGTTTATGGTAACGGTAACCCTGATTGAGTAACTTTTTAGTTATACAAAGATTACGAATATTAAAGTCCTCAACTCGAGTACAAGCTCTAGAAAAACGAATAAGTTGAGACACATATTCCCCATAAGAAGTTGCTCGGGGAACATCCCCATCCAAGTGGGGATAATTAACAATGTCAAAATTAAAATCATCTCTCTTGTCATAGATTGTGCTAATTAATAACCATATGTATGCCTTACACCTTTAAATTTTCATTCGGCAATCTCGTTTCATGTTCCTTCTTATGATATTACTAGGATTTTTAATAATGGCTCAAAAGTTTCCGTAACTCCTCTAGGATCACCTGTTTTGAGGAAATACCATATAAAGTCTCCATTCAGAAATCATTTAGTTCATTCAAGACGCAGGGTGTTTCCCTCTATTTTTAAGTGCAATGCTAAGAGGTGCAGTTGTTGCAATTATTTATCGTGCAAGTCCACCATTAAATCAGCTGTTAATGGTAGATTGTTTAATGTATGTCTGGCTTCAAATGTTGATTGACGTACTACTCACGTCATTTATGTTCTGACTTGAAATGCACCACGTTGCAATATGTTGGACAAACAGGTCGATCCTTAAAAGTTCGATTTCGTGAACACAAATATAATGCAAGTAATCCTAAAAAGTTAAAAAAAGTACTTGTACCAACACTTTCGTCAGTCAGGTCATATATTTAATTACGTAACTGTTCAACCGGTTGAATATATATTTTTGATAATGATGCTACTAAAAGCTTCAAAATAAAAGCTAGACATATTGCAGAACTTAAGTGGATGAAAAAACTTACAGACACCTTATCCTCTCGGCCTTAATGACAACATTTATCAAGAAGGAAATATTTCTAAAGATCCTAATATTGACATTTTTTCTATATTGTCTATTCATAAGCGTAAATCTAGGTCTCATGGTCTTAGGCGTAATGGTAACATCAAACGTAAATCCCGTGTATTTATTTCTATCGCTGATTTACATACTATTTTTAAACAATCTGGAAAGCACTCTATGCTT
Source organism: Cyrtodaria siliqua (assembly GCA_037043455.1). Classification (NCBI taxonomy): domain Eukaryota; kingdom Metazoa; phylum Mollusca; class Bivalvia; order Adapedonta; family Hiatellidae; genus Cyrtodaria; species Cyrtodaria siliqua. Next base: position 315,437 of record JAWPHD010001054.1, read on the forward strand.
TCACGGCTTACCTCTTTGTCCATTTATTCACTAAAGTTGATCGACGAAGAAGCCGACAAAATGTTCATTCGTACAGATCCCTTGTATAACACTGCTTCCATAATTCAAATTCTCCGACCCCATATTGACAAGGAGTCTGATCACGTCAGGCATTTTCTAAACCTACTATATATTAATAAAGGTATTGATTTCATTGACATGCCTAGTATTTTTCAGGATACTCATGTAATTGATTCTATCCCAAAATATTTCAGAAATTCCGAAAGTCCTGTAATTTGTTATAAGTATAAAAAACCTATTAGAAATATTATTTTCAACTACAACAAAATAGTTTCTGACCTTGATATAGTACATAATACTCCTAAGGAATGTGAATGCAACACATCAGCATTTTGCTATGCTCCAGCAGGTCATGTCATCACTTGTAATTTTGATATTGTTGATAAACGTATTCGGCATTTGTTTTCGAAAGGTCCTAAATATAGATTACCTTCAACTATTGATTTTAATGCCTGTCGTGCCCAGATCGCCCACTCTATTAAAGATTTTAGTATAAAATGGTGTCGTAGAGAACATGCGGACCCAAACTCGCTTTCTACTTGGAAAAAGTCAATTCTTAAAACTATAGATACACGTATTAACTTTTATAACGTTAACCCCTCTTTACTACCTCCGAGACCTAGGTTTTCCTTTCGTAATTTAAAATCGGGAATTCAGGAATTTCATAATAAATTTGTTTTAGTTCCTGCAGATAAAGCAGCTAATAATGTAATTATTGTTTGACCTACATTACGTCAATGTTTTATCTCTGGAACTCGGCAGCATCAATTCGTAAACTCCAGTTATTTCTACTGAGGATGATATTGTTTCCGCACATATCACTCGGTGCACTACTTTCAAGGCTGGTGTAAACGATAAGCAAAATAAACTGCCTACCATGTACTGGATTCCTAAAGTACATAAAAATCCGTATAAGGCTCGCTTTATTTATAATTCTAGTGCCTGCACCACAACAAACATCTCCAAACATTTAACTTCTTGTCTTACTGCCGTTAAAGACCATGTTAAACTATATTGTGATAACACTTATGAAAACTCTGGGTTTAATTTATTTTGGTCTATAAAAAGTTCTGGAGACGTTCTTGATACAATGTTCAATAAAGGTCAAGTTTCATCACTTAGTACTTATAACTTCTCTACACTATATACAACCTTACCACATCATTTTATTAAAGACAAGCTCATTTCTCTTATTCAAAAAACATTCGCTAGAGAAAATACTACATTTTTGGCATGTAATAATATTAAAGCGTTTTTTGCTAACGGCAGTTTAGACAAGTATACTATGTGGACTTGCTATGAAGTTTGTGAAGCTCTCATCTTCCTATTAGATAATATTTTCGTCAGGTATGGTACCACCGTTTATAGACAAATTGTTGAAATCCCTATGGGTACGAACTGTGCACCACTTGTCGCAGATTTGTTTTTATTTTGCTATGAAAGGGATTTCATGTTGAGTCTTTCACCAGATACCCAGGCAGATGTTATTGAAGCTTTTAATGACACCTCTCGGTATCTGGATGACATACTGAACATTGACAACCCTTTCTTTCCAACTATGGTTGATACTATTTATCCTAAAGAACTTCAGCTTAATAAAGCTAATATATCTGATAATAACGCTTCTTTTCTTGATTTATATCTCTCGATTGAAAATGGTCAAATAATTAGTAAAATCTATGAGAAGAGAGATGATTTTAATTTTGACATTGTTAATTACCTCCACTTGGATGGGGATGTTCCCCGAGCAACTTATTATGGGGTATATGTGTCTCAACTTATTCGTTTTTCAAAAGCTTGTACTCGAGTTGAGGACTTTAATATTCGTAATCTTTGTATAACTAAAAAGCTAATCAATCAGAGTTACCGTTACCATAGACTTCGTAAAATCTTTGCAAAATGTTATTTTCGTAACCCTGATCTTCTTTCCAAATATAAAAGTAATTTAAGGACTCTTCTATGACAAGGACTATCACGACCTGACTTCTATGGTGATGTGACTTATAAACTTCGTAAGATTCTTGGTCATGATCATTTGCAATCAGTACTGTTATTCATTCGATCTTTGGAGATCGCTGAGCCCGATACTTATATTTAGTTATCGGTGGTACCTTTTCAATTTCTTTTGTTTTCTTACTTATTTTTTGATTCGGTGGTTCCACTACTCCGGCCGATAAAAGGCTCTGGGTATTGTTTAACCACTCATAGGATATGTTGTCTGCTTTTTATACGCAGGCTTCATAACCGCTGCTCCAAACTAAATTCCATTATGTTTATTTCGCTCTTCGGGGCATTTCATTTTATTAGATACTGGGACCATACGCCGTACGACATGGGGAAGACGTATCCTCCATGTCCACCGCTTAATGCATGCCATCTTCGGGATGGTTAAAAGTTTGTGCTGTTGATTTTATGAATATTGAGGTCTGCTCAACCCGGGGCTAGAGGGCGTTAGCGGTAGCTAGCATATTTTACTACCGCTCATGAACAGTCTAAATCAAACCGAGACTGCAATATCTCGTATGTGTCGTGCTCGGCCGTTTTCAAAGGTCCATTATCATACTCTTTTTTATACTATCTTTGTTAAACTTGTTAAAAAGTTTAGAAAAAGAGGTTATGACCCTATCATTTTGCAACGTAATGCATGCTTGGTGGTTGACCCTTTTACAGTTCGCCCCTATGCTTTCCTCTTTAATTGTACGATGACCGAACAGGCTGTGGATCCTATGATGACGCCTACCTAAAACCCATTGGGACGGTGGCGTTTGATGTTTGTCTATGATCTTTCCTGTCGTGCCCTTAATGGTTTATTCTCTTGTTGCTCTGGCTTCTGCCAAGTCACTGAGTACCTTCATTGTGGCTTTCTATGCTATTTATTTTTTGTATTATATTTACACGAGCATATTTGTGTTTTACTTATATTGCCTATTGATGCTGCCTCGTTGGTGAGAGATTAGATCATGGCGGGGATTTCTTTATTTACACTGTTCTGTTTTAATGGGATGACAGTAGGGTAAGTGTGAGGTTTGGTGCACCCTAGAACTGGTTTAAACCCCAGTGGCCTTTGTTGCCACTGACCGTTCCAAGGCGGTAGCCCCCCTATTGTCAACCCTTTTGTGTTTGTGATGTCGCTTGCATTTTTTATTACTTTTGCCCTCTCGTTTGTCTGTTTGCGTGTTTGTTTTTGTGTTTTGTGGTTGACTTTCGTCTTTGAATGCTGGTTTCCCTGTCCGATATTCTTAAACTAAATAACATGATAAGCCTAAACTAAATAAATACATGAAAGACACATTTAGCGACATTGGTCGACACGTTTGGAACAATATACCGGTCGACATACGTTCTCTTCCTACTATTCAGTAATTTAAATATAATTATAAAAATAAATTGTTGCAAAATGCACATTGATATTAATGATATTAAAGTCAATATTTCTTTATTTTTTTTGCTTTGATATATATGTACATTATGTAAGACTATTACTATTTCTTCTATATTCAAATATAATTGAGTGTTTGTCGAAGATTGAATGTTAACTTGTATTGTAAGTGTATTTGTTAAAAATCACTAAATGTTTGTTAATTTATGTACAGAAGGCCGCAATGAAAATATGATGTTTATTTCTTGATATTATGTCATAATGTGTGTATGGACCATCAATTTATCCTGTCTTATCCTACGCCAAATTTCCCTCTGCCATCCCGCCACCACCATCCAACTCCAACACCCGGTAAGAATGTCGGTCCGGTGAAGTATGTTTAAATTAATATTTAGAAACAGAAAAAATGTGCGGTTACCTTGACAATAATCAACGTTAAAATATATGTGATTATTATTTAATTCAACTGAAAGGAACACAGAACGATACGATTTACGTACACAGGGCGACAAGTTCAGTTTTTATACATGATGCAATAATAGGAAACTCGCATTTAGGTCAGTTTATTCTTTTTACTAAATTGACAAAATTGACAAACGAACGGTAGTGATGATCTCACTAGTCGCGTCGTTAGACGAGCAAGCGCAAATGGGGCCAGCACTTTTTGGTGTCGGATAAGATATGGACCAGTTACACTCATAGTTATTCGTAGCGGCAAACAATATTGTTCTTAAATATCGATACTTTTCTTAGTAGTTAAATGATTAATTGTAATATTCTTAAATATTCTGTTCAAAACAAGTAGAATACTATTGCTCAATCCTTTCTCTAACCGTAAACGACTTTGTGTTGCGGAAATCAGGTAAAGCAGGCTGATATAAATCGTATAGTATTTTTATCCAGGCGACGATATCAGTCGCATGGTACCTTGGCAATTAATACGGTATCGGGACTTGTAATTGAAAAATAAATGCCCGTAGCATCGACGCAACCTCCGCGCAATCGACCCTAGCTCCGGCTCATTGACTCTACCTTTCGCCGAAAATTGGCGATAAATCCGTTGCTCTCTGTTTTCTGATAAACCAGTTTAGTACCGAGAAATGATTACATGAAGGCTTTTCATCTCCACTAAAACAACTGCTGACTTTCATAAATAAATAAGAATATGCACCGAAACATTGCGATCTGTCGAAGAAAACACACACACCTTCCAATCTTATAAAAGACCTAGGCGTGAAATTAAACAATAATTTGTAATATATTTGCAACTTGGACATACTTTGAAGACTTATAATTGGAATAGTATTCCCCGATTTTTGAAATAAATCGTTGGATTAATGATATTATGAAAAACAACGAGCTGAACTCACGTTTATTTTGTCATTTTAATCCTTGTCACTACCTCGAAAATGTCATTGACTCTCGTTTTCATATATCTCCAAAATGTGCTAGAGTCAATGTTTAGTACCCGTGTATGTAGTCCCATCAGTAGTTTTGAAGTTGTGCTCAGGAAAAAAGTGGGACGGACGGAAGGTTTGACGGAAGGACGGCCAAAGCGGCGACTATATGCTCCCCCGAAAATATCGGGGAGCATAAATATAGAACTCAAATAATCCTGAATATTTTTACATGTAACTTACAGTTTAATATGTTTACAGTTATATCTAGACAGTGCTATAATGGAATAATTTGAATAGTTTAGTGGATAAAAGTTTGTATTGATCCATACTCAGCTTATGTCATAAACAAGGTTATGTGTGTATTGGCAAATTCACATATTTTAAGTATGTAATAATGTTTACGCGCTACGATGCCTCATGGCAGCTGCATTTGGACACTGACACGTAAGTCGCGAGTTAAAATTACTTTTACGATTATGTTTATTATTGTTTGACAGCTCCCTGATGAGTTAACCCACTCTAACTGCGAGAATAGATAGGTATCAGGATCCAACCCATCAAGAGAGGCTTCTAAAGACCTCAAGAATTGCCTGCATAAACAACCGCCTTATTACAATAGATTGAACCTTAAATCCACGCGTGCATGCAAACAACTCACCAAACTGAAGTATCTCTCGTCGATCTAGGTATTTTTTGTACGAATGTCGACCTATTTGTTTCTGGAATGTGTGCGTTTCAAAATATCTCGCGTTGTCTTGTTCCGTATTTGGAAACCGGAAAGAGTCAGGTGTTTGAGTAGAGCGGGATTAAGTTCCCACATACGGAAAGAGACGTCACACGACAACCAGATTATTTCGAACGTAAACAATGAACATTTCTGATATTAACAGTGACTAACGAAAACCTAATATATTGGCGTGTCATTCTTCTCTTTGGTGGTATTTAAGGTTTGATCTATTAACATACGGCAGTTGCTTATGCAGGCATTGCGTGATGTCGTCAGAAACCACTATGGTAGGTACATACTACCACAAGAGCCATGATTCTAACGTGTCGACCTACTGTAAAACACGTGTGTGTTGGTTCTAACACATATGGAAGCTCACATGTTTTTTTCCATATTAGTCAGAATAAGAGATGTAAACATTTAAGATGGTTTACCACACATACACCAAAGTTCCTCCCATTATAAAAACAATACAGACGTTTCCACGACATCTTGTCAACACTTTTATGTCTCTGGTGGTGAATACTTTGCTTCTATTTATTATTTATTCTAATGCGTCAAAGAACTATCACAACCTGACATCTTCGTAAGATCCTTGGTCAACAACTTTCATACAATCTTTATAAAATTTGTTAAAAGGTTTATCAAAAGAGGTTATGACCCTATCATTTTGCAATGTACAGCATGTTTAGTGGTGGACCCATTTACAGTTCGTCACTATGCTCGGACAGATTGTGGACCCTATGATGACGTTTAACTAAATCCTTATATTACGGTAGCGTTTGAGGTTTATCTTTAATCTTGTCTTGTCGAACCATTAACGGTTTATTTTCTTGTTGCTCTGGCTTCTGCCAAGTCACTGAGTACTTACTTTGTGGCTTTCTAGGCTTTTGTTTCTTATATTATATATATGATCATTTATGTGTTTTACTTATACTGCCTATTAATACTGCCTTGTTTATTAGAGATTATAACCTGGCGGGGATATCTTTATTTACACTGTCCTGTTTGTTGGGACGACAATTGGGTAATAGTGAGGTTTAGTGCACCCTAGAACCTTGTTTACCCGGAAGTCGGACAATATGAAAACAGAAGGCCAAAATGAAGAAACTCGCCAATACGGGCTTAAATAACGTCATTCGCGTTAAGTGACGTCATTAACTCTCGCTTAACAACTTATAAATTAATCAACGCTACTATAAATAAACGTAAATCATGTAAAAATAAGGTAATTAAAATATAATTCTACTTTAGTGGAAGTTAATTAATAAAATTGTCATTAATTAAGTGTTTTCATATTGTCCGAGTTATTAGTCCTCGGACTGTCACATTGGCTCAATGCTGATTGCCCCGGTCAGTATGACAGTACTTGGACCAATAACTGGGCCAATATGAATAAGTACTGAAAAGGGGATCCCTTGGAAGCAACAAACACAAAGAAGAGATAAACGTAGCAGACACGGTTTATTGAGTCTGTTCATGGGAGGTAATGTTAAGAGCAACACCTCTCGCGCCTCCTAGCACCGGCTTAAGCGATATTTTACTTTAAAGCCACAAAGATCGGGCTTGATGATCCCAAAGGACCAGTAAGTAATAACACTACTGATTTGTATTCGGGGCGACTTCTTACGGACGCCACTCAGAACTAAACAAAGGAATGACAATACATACTGAAAAGGGAATCCCATGAAAGCAACACACACAAACAAAAGACACTTAATTAATAACATCATAATACGTCAAGGCATTTCTGAATTGACTATGCTACATATCGCTCCATATATTGTTTGAATTGCAACTTATACGAACTTATTTATCCACCATGATTGTTCTGATAATGCATTGTGATTGCTTATCATTACCAAGGGATTCACTTGTCAGACAGGCCTTTAGATGATCAATTGTTATTTATTGAACATTGTTCACCATATTCATGATTTAGTTACGTTAACCGATGCTTATTACTTGTTGTTTTTGAAGAACATGTGACACACTTTTCAAATAGAATTCAAACAAAAAAGTTCTTCCGAAAGAAACATATATACATAGGTTATACATAACATACAGTATAAAAAGGATGATACAATACTAAACGTACAAGGCGTGTTGCAGCAAGACATAAGAAACAACTGTAAATACGACAAGGTTTTAAGCATATAAATGTTGCTGATCAAACCAATATTTTAGTAAGAAATCTAAAATAACCACGCAAATCAATTACCCCAAAACAAATTAATAAAAATTCATTTGTGAGAGAATATGTTATTTTTGAATAATGATGTTAACAATTTCTATTCATACCTCTGCTACAAATTATAACATGTAACATTACATCTCATTTTAGCTACCTCATAAAAGTATTACCATGCTTTGATCGATGTATGCTTTATCGTTTGAGATCAATCGACCTAACGTTAGTTGATCTGCCAAGGGGGGAAATCGATAGACTGTTATAATTGATTGATTAAACACTGTTTTCTAGCTGTTCAAACTTTTAATTCATATATCAATGCGTTTTAGAGGGACTACGTGTATGTGATTATAGTTTAGAGTTTGTTTTAGTTTAAACACATATGTTTTACATCGATTGAGAAAGAAGTTCTTGCAACTAAGATTAATCACTCGCGATGGCTTCCTGGGTAGAACCATTACAATGCGGATTAATTATCTTGCTCAAGGATCGAACCCTAGACCTCTCGATCTGGAGTTCAGCGCCCTACCACTGGACCACGCACTCCACTAGTGCGTTTGATTTGACTCCCTATATGACACCGAGGCATATGTTTACGTTCACAAAGCGTTAAACTTAGGAAACGAATTATTATTTGACGAGTAATATTTGCTCTCCTGTTGTAAAAGTACATAAACTGTTTTACGTTTGGAAAATTGACTGCTAAATATTGAAGGGTACACAAAAGGTATCATTCTCGTGTGTTTTATAACTTGAAAAATCTAAAGTACTAGCGTTGAAGTTGTCAGGGTTTCCCCCAGGATCATAAGGCATGTCGCATGCAACATGCCTTCCTGGAAAAGAAAGGAAAAACAACATGCCTTCATCAGAGCAACATGCCTTAAGATTTTCTTAATTTTCATGAACAACAGATTTAAAAGAAGAAAAATAGAATTTCTTGGGTGATTCTTGTTCCTTTTGCACCAAAATCATAAAAGCTAGTATGTTATTTTGCCATTTTGCCAATAATAGGCACTATTTTATTTTTTTCAAGCCCAGTTTGGTAAATGTAATGTCAGAACAACATGCCTTCACAATTTTCTGGGGGAAACCCTGGTTGTAATCATATATATTTTAAATTCATACACATTTGATGTATTATATATATTCTGCATCATTGTTCTTGCCATTGATGGTCCCCAAATGACCTATGACGAGGAAATAAAAGCTTCTTCTTCTTCATATAAAACAAAATACCCGAAGAAGGTAATCTCTAAGTTAAGTATGGTTACACGCTAGGATACTTAGTTAAAACGCCGAGGCGATCCATGAGATATTCCTCTTTGCCAATCTCAGTAACATCATATCCTATTTACGCTTTGACACTCTCCGCTATAGGATCTGACAACACTGCCTTGGAGGTCACGTCAGATCGACCTTTCATCTAATCAATATTCATGAGAAGAACAACAAAATTCAACCAATGAAATCGCGCGTTTTATATGCTCTTCAGATGAGGTGGGAGCGAACGAAACAAACGAAAATACACATAAAACTAATAGATCTAGATCTATATCCGAATAAAGATAAAGTCGTCGTGTCTTATTGCTGTGGACTGCACGATAAATTCAAAGAAATGCGCTAAATGGCATGTTTTACATCAAGATACGAAAAAAGTCATGAGCCCTGTCATGTGCGTTTTGAAAATGTATATTCCACCGAAATTATTACAACATTAGATATTCTAAATAGTAAGTGGCCCTCTTAGCTCAGTTGATAGCGCAGTCGACTATTGACCCGCGAGTGTAATGTTAGTGTGGGTTTAATCCCATGAATAGGTTCATGTTATTTTACTGCTATTAAATGCCGTCAAACAATTATTTTTTTTCTGTTAATATTCAATAATAATTATTTTGTGTTTTTAAGCTAAAATTTACGGACATTGTGTCTTTCAATACCGAGCGTAGACAGCGGTATAGTCTATACCGAGCAATTTTGAAAGCTGAAATCTGACTGGATAATCGTAAGATCAATCTGACGCGACATCCAATGCAGTGTTGTCAGATCCTTAGTCGCGTAGGGTATCGTAGCGTGATAAAGGGTCTGTTTTAATGAGATTGTCCTTATTACACTTGGTGTTACTATTTATTAGGAAACTGTTAATGTTCCATCTATATCTTTGAAACATTTTAAATTTCAAATTGTTATTTCATAGCATTTTATGAATTTTAATAAATGTATCCATAAAATATGATGTACCTCCGTTAAATGGCAATCAGTAGCACTAATACAACCTTAAATGCGCAAGCATTAACATCATATTCTTGCAAACCCGATAAGGTGATCCGCTTTTAACATAGGTGATGGAAAGCCTGATCTTACACATGGGAGAGATAATTAGAGAATATCATGTTAGTGCCTGATCACATCCAGTTTATCAGGTGAACTGAGAAAAAAATGAAGCCCGAGGCTGTGCCGAGAAATGAATGTTTTTCGTGCCGAACCTGGCAAACTGGATACGATTATGCACTAACATGATATTCTATTTATCATGTTGATCGTTTAAAATCATTTAATTTACCTTTTTTCCCATTTTTTTCCGTTCATTAATACCAAGACGTCATCAAATATACCATGACGTCATCAATCGAGATGCTGACGTCATCAAAAGAAGTGCACCTGACGGGATAGGAACGTAACTGCCGAGATAAGGTTTTATCTCAGGGACCCTATTTCTCGGCAGAATTATACAGATCGACATGATAAAAGTCGCGCCCTGATATCAAAAATGACAGTTGCATGACGTCATTGTGTAAATAAACCATGTTTAGTAGTCGGCGACGTCAATGTGCAGAATGTAAATAATATCCAAGAAAAAGAATCAATCATGGGATTCCGGTTCAGATAGATTCCAACACTCGGTATAACAGTTTATAACGAATATACCTCGTGTTCCCCAGCTTCACCGGATACCCATGAACTATTCTTATAATGTTCATCAGAAAATGGATATCATTGTTTAAAAAATACTTACGTTGAGAGAAAGTGTTGAACTTGCAGAAGAAACCTCCGAGCACCCAATTATTGTTGTTGAGATTATTGACCAGATGTACCCAGGTACAAAACACTGTCACGAGGATGTCCGCTACCGCCAGGTTCACAATGTAGAAGTTAGTAGTTGTGCGCATGCGCTTTTGTCTTAGCACCACTACGACAATCAAAGAGTTTCCCACCAGTGAGAAAAATATAAGCATTGCGTAAAGGTATGATTTGAGGACGATTTCGTAAAGAGGTATCCTTTTAATGTCGCCTGGGTATTCCATATTTTCATAATCAACTGTACCGTTTGCAAACTTTCCGTAGGTATTAGACGTAAGTTCATAGTCATAATTGAGGTTTGCTGAGTCTTCATTCATATTGGTATTTTAAGTTTTTCAAATCCAGCAGAAGTCCACTGTATAGTTGCAATTTTACAAGTCTTGTTTCTTATCGAAACAACGTATCTGCCGTATGCAGTTGCTTTATTACTTACTATATCACAATTAAAATAAATAAAACATAATCCAACAGTTTGACATTAATGAGTGAAACAATGCAAATGCACTAAAATAAAAGAACTAAAATAATTAGACTGCGTAAAACATATAACAATTATTTCAATAATCCATTTTTAATCACAAAATATAATACATGTGATATTATTAATTATAAGTCAACTGCTATCGCTTCAAAGATGCCGACTGAAGGAAACAACCGTCGTTCCGTTTTTATTCCGATAAATGAATTCAGCTCAAAGAGCGTTGCCATATTCAGTAAGACAGTATAAAAATCCTATAGTCGGTTGATGATCTGGGCAGCCACGGGATTGGTAGATACAAACAATGTCACTAGCATTAATGTAACAGTCGGCCATCTGAACGTTTGCAGCTACAAAAACGGAAACGTGTTGTTTTTTACCGAGTTTTACTATAAACTTCAAGACCCGTTCGTTTGTGTTATCGCCAAAACAAAAACTTGTTTCAAAACAAATGCGAACACCTTTTTCCAAATACCCAAGTGCTCATGCGCAAAGTTTGTGTCAGAAGAAAACTAGTTTCTAAACACACCATAGCGGATTTTTTAAAGTTCGTTTAAATACATATGTGTTAATTTATGTGTTATGCTTATATGTTTACCCCAGGTCTATAATGAAAACGTGCATTGTAACAAAGAAGAGACAACTTATAATACATACGCAAGTCATATTTAAAACCGTATTAATACGCCAAAGTAGCCTTTCCTCCAAATGCAACTCGTACTATGTTAACAACCACATAAGCATTTATTTGAAACTACAACTAGTGTGCATTGTCCGACTACTGAATCCACTATTTTGAATACTTTTTTATTGCATGCTTGTTAAAGATCCCGATTGCATATAGAATACGGCAAGTAAGTACCCGTGAACCAGAAACCGGAACCAACGTTATGTTCATTTCAGCGACAATAAGATCACAATATAGGTATACAATATCGAAGCACTTAAAGTGCTGATGGATGGTGCCACTCAGAAAGTGTTGATCAAAGTCAAATTTCGAAATAAAAAACGGAATCCCCCTATTCGGCGTGGTATAAAAAGTAAAGTTATTTAGAAATTTTTAAATTTTTAAAAGTGTCAAAGTGAAATAATTGTAAAAGAAAATGTCGCAGAAAGTTGGTCACAACATACGTATACATGAGAGCTCGGTTCCTATCGAAAACCAATCAAATTCAATCATGCATGACAGAGTTATCGCTCCTCTGGAAAATCGGATTTCTAAAAGACGTTTTCGGTGGCGATATGGCTATAATAAAAGAAACTTCATTGCTTAGGATAAGTATTTAAAAAAATGCAGCAACAACATACATGTAGTCTTTGATGAAAATAATTGCATGGTTTGATAATGAGATGTCTGTGGTACATATTTATATAATCTGTTCTACTCGCGAATTTATGAACAGCCTTTTATAGTTACTTGTACTATGATGTAATGTAAGAAAAGGTTTCAATTAAATATCACGGTAATCGAATTATTTACTCTTCAATGTGCATGTAATGAATGTAATTATTAAAACAAGTTTAATTACATCAAAATCAATATTTTGCAGATAGACAAGGTGTCCATAGAAAGTGTTTGTCATATTTGTATAAATATTGCTGATTAGTCATGTATTCTGCTGTTAAGATCTGTAGTTGAAATCTGCCATTTTTTGAAGTGTTTGTCACACCTTAAATTACCAATGAAAATTGTTACGTTATTTAATGTCATTAATTTCTTGGTCATGTTATTAACCCCAAGCCGGTTATTTATTTAATAATGCTGATAACATTACAACTTTATTTGTGATAACTGTTACACAAATGATATACGGTACGGCACGGATTCTATTTATTATCCAGTTACTCTGACATATATCTATTTCATGTATGCATGCTAATTGTTCTAATATATGCTATAAATAAATTAATACACATTATCGTCATATACATCATTCATACACTGATCATATACCGATAATCTCTATTAGATTAGTTATTAAACTATTCATTGCTACTTTCGGTATTCTCCGTACTAGGCATCTGCTATTTTCGTTATATTTCGGAATGTACGGTACGGTACGGCTTTTACCCCCAACCTCATGTAGACGCTTGTTTGCGTTATAAGACATATGCGCATTAATTTGTACAGGAACAAAACCCTTCAAAAACAGCGTCTTACTTAAACTTAAGTTAAAATCACATAATGTTTGTCAACGCTTACATATTTATCAATATGTTGTCAATATACGGATCTTTTGCCCATTTACAGCCTTGCAAATGCTACTTTTATCGCGCTGTCATCTGGTGATCTTTGGTTTCTTGTAGAAATTCGGTGGTCGCCATATTTCCTACTAAATAGGACGGTTGCCTGACGGCTACGTCCAATAAAAGGGTTTTGAAATTTGAGGTTTGGGGCTTTGAGGACAATGCTATAATAACACAATTTCAATTTAACTGTTTACCCCGTGTGTTATGGTTCTTGGAGAATCATAGAATTAAAAATGTATTCTAAAATGCTAACTTTTTGGAGTAAATTAGGAACTGGCAAACCTGACAAGATTTGTTCAGTTGTATACAAAATTATATACAGCATGTGTATTAAAGATATGTATCATTGTCCTTGGACTGAGAAGGTTAAATCCCTAGACAATATAAGTTGTTCTGAGAACTAGATTTCTCAAACTGTGTCAAACCTAGATATATTTAAAATAAAGTAAAAACAGTGTTAAACGACCAATTTTTACAGTCATGGAATAGCAGTTTTAACGATTCTGTAACATGTCTTAATTATAGATTGTATATGACAGAATTTAAATTAGAAAGCTACATACTGAATATTCCTTGGTGCTTATCACAACAGTTATGTAGATTTAAATGATTGAATAGTAAACTTCCTTGAAAAAGGACGCTTTTATAATGATGATAGACATAAAAGACTTTTTAGACTGTGTGATAAAAATGAGATGACGAATTTCATTATATTTTCATTATATTTTCAACTGTTTATTCAAAACTCCAAGAGAAAAAAACATAGATCCCATTTATTACAGAAACCCAAATGTTCTAAAATTTCAGAATCTTATGTGTAATACTGATAGAAAGACTTTGATAAAATTATCAAGTTTTGTTTAATCAGTTATGCTGCAATTTAAATGAACCATCTTCCTTAATACATTCTTCTCAGTATTACTAATTAGAATAGCTATCATGCAGTTTATTGTGCTTTCAAACCAGTTTGTAATATTATAATTGTTGTAGACGTTTTAATCACAGTACATGTTTTAACAAGAAATTCATAAGTGTTGAAGATCCTCTTTGAAAAATTGAGCCTGTTCAGTACTGTATTTAACGTAAATAGTTTGCAAAAAACTAAGTTTGCGCCAAACGCGTACTCTGTCAATAATGAAACTTTGCAGGTATACAATTTGCTGTGTTACGTGTTGTGTTAGTCTTTTTTCCGAACGTGGCCATGTACCATTTGATTAACAGCAGCATATTGTACATGCAATACATAGCGGAAATTCCCGTGTCGCGTTTCTTTTTCCTTTCAGTATATTTAAGAAGCATTATTCCTATTCATTTCACGCTTTTTTGTTATATATTAAAGCCGCTACCGCACCAACTACACATGCATATTTTACAAAAGATGAACACCTTTTATAAGCCAACTAACGATGATATATGATATATGTAATTTACACATGTTGCGAATCCGAACTCTATAACTACAAGATAAACGCCTTAACCGGTCAGGCAATTGTTATCGTTGCCGACGCGTCGATTTATGACTACTAATTCATTTTAAATATTCAGTTTCGGATATTTTAAGTACCCGTTAATAAATCTAGACGTTTAATCTGCACATATGCATTATTCAATGACCTCAACACGTGGATAGAGTTTGGAAGAACGTTTTTTGAACAGAAATTTGGCGGCTTATAGTTTCTATTTTTCTCAACAAAACATAAAAGTGTGTACTATTTTAAACCGATCACTGGTATTTATGTTCTGCTGTTTATGACCCTTAAAGTATTTATTGAATACATTAATTCAGTTTTTACACGTGAAAACTGGTAAATAGATAGCGATTTTCATCAAAATGTATTTGTCAAATATGGCCTATAAAATGTCGAAACGTCGAAAACTTAATCAATCTTCTTCTCATGAACCATTGGAAAGATTTCGATAGTGGAAAATCATGCCTTCTAGCCCCTGGTTGAGCAGAACTCAGTATTTAAACTGTCAATAGTACGAACAACTGTATGCATATGACAGTGAAAATGGCACTTCAATGTGTTATTTTCATACCATTCCATGGCCATCAGTTTCTAACAACATGCTTTGCCATAAACGTGAAAATAATGAGCGAAATAAAATAAAAAAGGAATTTAGTTGGGAGCAGAGGTTATGAAGCCTGCGTATCTCAATTTACATTCAAACGACAAAATAAAAAAAAACAGACAACATTTACTAAGGGTGATCAAACAATACTCAGAGCCTTTAAAGCCTGGAGTAGTAGAAAGACCTATTCGAAATTAAAGTAAGAAAACGAAGTATTCGGATATGTACCACCCATATCTGTATATAAATGTCGGGCTCAGCGAAGACGGGAAGTCGTTTTACCGCCACCACACTGCATAGGCAACGCTATAAAAATAGTATGAAAGGAGAACAACGTTTGCTCAAATGGGGACACTAGGGTCAAATGTGTCCGCTTCCAGGATACACAGTTTTATATAATAGTATATAGGAAGAAATTTGTTTTTTTATTTTGTTTTTGTTGAATAAATTGTGTATTACTATTTTGCTACATATGAATATGTTAAGCACGTTATAAACTTGTTATTGTGTCATCCAAGGACATTCATTTATAATTAGTAACATACAAAATTTTCCTTTTGGATGAGTCAATACAATGTTTTCACATCGTATGACTGTCATTCATGGTTATTTAAACATAACTCGTTTATCTTAATAGCTTCTGTGATGTGCTATGACGTTCTATGACAGTATGAATACAGCCTTTTAGGGGTTGATATTTGTTCAGTATCTGGTTCAGTATTTGGATTGAGAATGCTCTTCAAATTCAGTATAAAATGAAAATATTGGATTCTTTGAATTAAAAATATACTGTGAGAGGATAAATATGATTGTGCTCATCTATACTAAAGTGACATTGGATTATTTGGACTACTGCGAATAAATAAACCAGGAGAGATTTGAAGTGAAATTGGGTTAAAGTTGACAATTTAAATTTAAAGACACTTGCCAATATTATTTGGGCTGTATTATTCTTATATCGGATTTTAAAGAATTACTAGATCCATTTTATGTATGTTCTGTAAGTGAATATTTTCATTTTACTATTTGATTTGTTGATTATATATTATAAATAGTTTTTGCTGGTTTTACTTCTTTTCTTGTTGCGTTTTACCCGCAACAATATCCAGTCAAGCCATGAGGTGGGGCATCATTTCCGACAGAAGGGGAAAGTCAACATCAAAGAAAATAGAAAAAAATCTTCTCTGCGCTGCTGTATAGATGACACTTGGTTATTTTGCATCAGACTGACATAATTTATACATCGCCACATATATTGCTACAATTGTCATGTTAGCGTCCATATGTCCTATTGTGCCTCTTGCTTGCGTAATAATTTACAGTATGCACACGATTCACTTGGATAAGACATTCTGAGAATGACCTAATCTATGTGCTGTCCAAACGTAGAACATAATTTGCTTTACCATCTCACCTCCCGTGTATAGCAGGCGTAAAGAACGACGTATAATCAATATGCAGTGCCATGTGTTATCTCGTATTAAATAACTATGTCTAGCACTGTTGAGGAAGAATATGTTTACTGTATATTTCAAGTCAACGCAACACGTATTTGTACCAAATGAAAAGATATAGCCGTGTTCCGAAATAATAACACTTGCTCATTTAAAGGTATTTGCAATATATCACGACCATGAAATACGACCGTTCAGTGTCTTAATATCGCAACGAAATCGAAATGTGCATATTTTGCTAGCGTAACCTTTGCTCCCACCCTCCCCAATACTCACACAAAAATGGTTGTAGCATTAATCAAATGTACGCCTGATACGTTACAGAAATGAGCCTCAGGAGTAACTAGATACATGTTGATTTATTCCGCGCTGACTGTCAAAAGCAATGAGGCATTCTTCCATGTGTATTGTACGTAACGTCATCTGGCGTCCTAAACAGTTAAGAAGAAGAAACAACGGTTTCGTCCACGTCAAGAATTACATTATGTTTAATATATACAGCTAGCAAGCCGTACATAACATGTGGATAAGCTACATAATGAAAATAATATTATGTCAGTGACTTTAACAATCAAGGCTAGACTTGGAGGACAAAAATTAAAGCGTATTTTCCGAGCTATTCTGCGTTTTCATGCTAGCTCTCAAGATAAGGACAAAATAAGCCAATGGCAACTTTCACGGACATTCACGCTATCCGCATGATCCGCTAAATAAAGTAACATTTATGTTAGATCGACTTTGCACACTCCGTGGTATGCAGATACTCTGGATACAACATCATGCTGTTATGCACAGAAACAGTTAACATTTCACATACAGGCTTGTTGACTTTAATACAATCACTCACGTGCTCATTATAACCAGAAACGAATTACATAATTAACTGTTGGTTTCGATCTTATGTTTTATACTGTTTTGTACACGTTTAAATGTAATGTTAAAATGTTTTGAAAATAAAATCTGTTTCAACCAAAAGTAGATAAAACTTTAGCAATGTTCTGAAAATAGTAAAGATAGACAAAACATGTATTAGTTTAATCACATATCTTGAAATCAACATATTGAAGCTATCGATGCCTTGAATACACCACAAATTACATTGACAGGTAAAATAATTTATAAAAATCTATCAGGAAATGAAGCATTCTAGGTCCGAATTCAACGGAAAACACGCATTAAAACACAATTTACAATGATAAATAAGATACAAGGTGTGTGACATCATGAATATAAACGTTGAACAGTCAGTGGCAAATGCCTCACTCCTGCCCTATTGTTATCCCAAATAAACGGGACAGTGTAGATACAGAAATCTCCGCCATGATATATAGAACCATTATTACACTAGGCAATATAACACAAAGATGATCATGTATATATGAATATAAAAGCCTATAAAGTCAAAAAGCAAATACTCAATGAATTGGTAGAAGACGGGGCAACACGAGATTAAACCATTAAGAGCACAACAAGACAAGATTGAAGACAGACATCAAACGGTAACGCATGTGGCCATCAGCATTTTAGACCGTACAATAAGAGTGTATGCGTTCAATACAGCATGCGTTTAAAACAAGATATGGTATAGCCCATTTCGATCGATAACATACTTTACTTCCCTTTAAAGTAAATGAATTATCATTTCCGTCATACGGGGAGCAGATCTTATCTCAAAATATGTCGCTTTTCTAAGCTCAAAGGGTAGTTTCTTTCGGCATGAACAATATTACTCTATGGTAGCAGACAACAGTTTTAGCATCAGTTTCGAATTGGCGCCGGTGAAATTCTGAAATAAGGTGTAATTGTGAATATTGAATGCTTATCTCTTTTTGTAAACATTTATCTTTGCTTTATTTCTGTTATGACTGGTGAGAATGGAGTTTAAGAAACAATTTGACAAGCTTTCCTGACTGATTCTCATAGAATTGTATAGGGTTGAAATGCGAAACTGAGGCTTTGTGGAAAATCTGTGAAGTTTGTGTTTTTTTTAAAATGTCAACAAACAGCTTGAAATACTGGAACTTATCAATGAATGGTGGGTATATTGGTATTGATTTGTTGGTTGTACTTCTTGTCGACAGCAAGAATAAATGCAGCACTTTGTGATATAATTTGCGCCTAACCTGTGCGCGTGTTTTGATAAATGTCCACTTCGACTCGGAACAGCAACAGTTTTCGCGACTTTGTTAGACAGAGTGAGTGTGTCAGTAGGTTGTAAGAGATGTGGTTGAATGTTTCTTATATCTGATTTGTAAAGCAGTAGGTGTTGTAGATTCATTGTTGTGCTATTTCTTTTTCAGGTGTGTGACTAACTTGTACAGAGAGAGGTAGTTGAGTCCGGGGCACTCCGCTCATCTGATATGGAGAGAAAACTGTTGTCTGCCCCCTATACGTGCAGAGTTGTTGTTTCCAAGTTCCGGGGAGCAAGGCAAGCTTTTATATTCTCAAAAGTTGAAGAGCCTTTAAGCGGACGTACTTTTCGGATGTACTCATCAAAATAGGCTACAGTTTCAGCGAATATTATCTGCCATTAAACAGACTGAATTAGTGTGTCAAGTATTACTCTACTACTACCATAAACACTATATATGTAAATGCGCCATTGTTGTATCTGTCTTGTCCCATTTGAACTTAATTTAACGTGATATCCTATTTGTCAGATAATATGACACGAAACATTAGAAGATCGTTGGTTTAGGCAGGAATCAGAAACAGTGAGATTCATCTCCCTTGCGAATGTAAACAATATTATAACATGCGTATGACAAGGTGGATAATATTGCAGTGTATTGATATGTACCGTATCCTAAACTTTGTTTTTTTATTCTTAACGTATGTACTATTTATTGAATTTGCAAATCAATATTGTAACTCTGAAGTCAGTATAATGTGCCATATAATAAGAATTTCAAAAGACATAATGAACTTATTAAATAACATATATTAAAGGTATAAATTCAAGTATAAGTGTAATTTTTTCATTGCGTTTTACCTATAGTTTATATATATGCTGCCTAATGTGCAAGAGGATACGGCCAGGAGTGATGTTTGGTGCACCCTAAAACCTGGATACGGCCAGGAGTGATGTTTGGTGCACCCTAAAACCTGGTTAAAAACTTCTGCATCATTTTGCCACTGGCCGGTACGCCTATTGTCAACATTTGTGTGTAACGTCACACACTTTTATTTCTTAATGATTATTTATCCTTGTAATGTTTTTTGTTTAAAATGCGTGTTATGGTTGAATGCTTGTGTGAATGTTACATTTCCTATTCAACGTTTGTATCTACTTCTGACCATACACTCAAGTGATATGAAAACGCAACACGGGAATTTCCGCTATATATTGTATATACTGCACACTTAATTGCACATAATATTCCAAAGAAATCCCAAGATGTTTTTTAAAAAGAAAGTTGCAGTTAACTAGAGAAAGGACACAACTGTGATGTTGTAGACGTTTTAATCACACTACACTTTGTAACAAGAACTTCATAAATGTTGAAGTAGCTCTTTGAAAAATTGAGCTAGTTTTAATTAGTACTGTATTTAACGTAAATAGTTGCATCCTAAGTTTGCTCACATGATTGAGCCGAACGCGTACTCTGTGAATAATGAAACATTGAAGGAATACTATTTGCTGTATTATTTGTTGTTTTAGTATTTTTTCCAAAAGGAAAGGTCTTACGTAGCCATGTACCATTCGATTAAAAGCAGCATATTGTACATACAATATATAGCGGAAATTCCCGTGTTGCGTTTTCATATCACTTGAGTGTATGTGTAAGGCAGTAAAAGTAGGTATACAAGTCTAATAAGATATGTAGCCTTCACAGAACACAGTCAACCAAAATCACTCATTTAAAACAAAACACAATTATAAAGAAAAGAAAGGCAAAGTACGCGACGCCACAAACATAAAAAAGGTATATGTATACCGGGTTATAGGATGCACCAAACCTCTCTCTTACTATATTATCATCCTCATATGTTTTGATCTACGTCTGTTTGCGTATTTCTGGAGTATTTATACCAGGTTATAGAATGCAGCAAACCTCACTCTTACCATATTAATATCCTCATAATGTTTTGATCTACGTCTGTTTGCGTATTTCTGGAGTATTTATACCGGGTTATAGGATGCACCAAACCCACTCTTGCCATATTAATATCCTCATAATGTTTTGATCTACGTCTGTTCGCGTATTTCTGGAGTATTTATACCGCGTTATAGGATGCACCAAACCCCACTCTTACCATATTAACATCCTCATAATGTTTTAACATACGTCTGTTTGCGTATATACCGGGTGATAGGATGCACCAAACCTCACTCTTGCCATATTAACATACTCATAATGTTTTAATCTATGTCTGTTTATGTATTTCTGGAGGGCTCCGGGAACGTATAGTTGATTGAACTAAGACATTACTTTCGTTAAATAACTATGTTACTTTCTGTTTAATAACTACCGTTCTGAAAAAATAAACAAACGTACTGCCACTGATTGTACCGAATATGTTGTGTGTGTAAGGATGCATACTTTTATGCATATATTTAAATGTTTGAATATCCGTGTAATGTATTACTGTTCTTTTAAATTTGATATTTTTATCTGGTTACATTGTACACTTCCCGTTCAAGTTTAGTCTTTACTTTTACTTAAATTTAGTGACATACTGTAACGATGGCGACGTCTTAACATACATGGCAATGTACCATGCACGTGAGGGTATACTTATAAGGTCTCTCTTTCAAATGTTAAAGTATCATTCCGTAAATCACCTGACAAAATAATTGTCCCTAGTAGATCGTGTTAACGCTAATTAAATCATGTTGCCATATGTGAACAAACACGTACGTCCAATATCTACTGATTTAGATGAAGATTTAGTGTATATCTCGCTATGTTAATGATGTTAAGGGTGAACTACACTGAAAATAAAAAAAGGAATAATGGGTATTTCCGCTATATATTGTATGTTAAATAGGCTACTGCTAATCGAATGGTACAGGGCGACAGTAATGTAGTATGTAAATTGTTACGCGTGATATCCATTTGATTAACCATAACGTTTACGACCACGAGGCTTATATTTACGCCTTCGAATAGAATATATAGAATCAGTATCAATATATGGGCCCTTTGAAATATTTCCTTGCTGATAACTTTAGCATATACGTACATATTTTGACTATTTTTGACAAACTGTCTTTCAAGTTTATCGTGGTAGTTAAGATAATCATTACTTTGTTACAACAAGAAATATAAAAAGATCGGACAGGGAAAGTAGCATTCAAGGAGGACAGTCAATCACAAAACACCGAAACAAACACGCAAACAGACAAACAAGAAGGCAGAAGCAATTATAAATGGAAACGACACCACAAACACAAAATGGTTGACAATAGGGCTACCGCCTTGGAACGGTCAGTGGCAAAGTAGGCCACTGGGGGTTTAAACCGGTTCTAGGGTGCACCAAACCTCACACTTACCCTACTGTCATCCCATTAAAACAGGACAGTGTCAATAAAGAAATCCCCGCCATGATCTAATCTCTAACCAACAAGGCAGCATCAATAGGCAATATAAGTAAAACACAAATATGCTCGTGTAAATATAATACAAAAAAACAATAGCCTAGAAAGCCACAATGAAGGTACTCAATGACTTTGCAGAAGCCAGAGCAGTAAGAGAATAAACCATTAAGGCCACGACAAGAAAGATCATGGACAAACATCAAACGCCACCGTCTCAATGGGCTTTAGGTAGGCGTCATCATAGGGTCCACAGCCTGTCCGGTCATCGTACAATTAAAGAGGAAAGCATAGTGGCGAACTGTAAAAGGATCCACCACCAAGCAAACCCCTTTTATTTTGATTTCACTGTGACGGGAATGGATGTTGTTGCTAGCTTGTATTGGTAGCTCTCGTGGTTTTCAAATGAAACGAAAATGAAACGAATAATCAAAAATTGCCTATACTACACTATATACACCTAATTCCACGTAATATTACAGATATATCTCAACGTGTTTGTACAGAATAAAGGGCAACAACTAATTACAGACGGACAACTCTGTCATGTAGCAGACCTTTAATCAAAGTATACTTTGTTACATGAAATTCATAAATATTGAAGTTTCGCTTGGAAAAGCCAAGCCATGTCAGTATTGTGTTTAATGTTAAGAGATTGCAACGTTTAAATCCTAAGTTTGATCACCTGCTTGAGCCAAATGCTCATTGCGTCGATAGTGAAACTTTAAAGAGGTAACCATTGGTGTGTTCGGTGTTGTTTAAACCTTCTTTCCGAAAAGATAGGCCTAATAAAGAGCGTACATTTGGAATGCACTCTATGTTTTCCCGTCTTACTTCTATGTTCTTTTCTCTATTTTCTGTGGTATTACCATTTTCTATTCGAAAGCATAAATCATGGCCGCAGACGTAGTGGCATCAAACCGAAATCACGTGTAACTATGTCAGGAGCTAATATACATACTATTTAAGCAGTCTGGAAAGAATTCTATGCTTTCAATGCCCACATTTTATTTTCATTTCTTCCCTTCAAGCTGTACATTCCCTATTGTAACTGGTAATAACTCATGAATATGAATGAGTCACGTGTGAAGTAGTTTCAAATCGACGAACACCCCAAAAGTCGGTATATAAGCAGAAATCGATGCGTAGTATTTCACATTTTTATTTAGCCTCTGTACAGTTAACATCGATAGATATACAGCTGCAGAATATATGTGATAAAACATAGTTAACCGGAACGGGATTTGAACCACCGCCTTGCACTTGTAAGTTTTGCCACATGACCACTGCTATTTGTTGGTATGTTGTAGCATTTTTAACACTAAATAGACATTACGTAATAACAAGTGCGCGCAAACAAACTCATCAAGCGCTTAATAGCAAGTTGATATATGGTTGTTTTGATGTATTATAGTTTCATATTGATAACATACAATATTAAACCAGGCATTGTTAATGTACACGTGCGACAATATGGACAATATTTATTGATCCATCTTGAGTTGCGTTCAAATATGTTAAGTTATTTTGCCTAATAATTAATGGTAGTTAGTATTCTCTTTTTCAAGTAGCGTTATAGTTCAGTGGATAGAGCACCGGACATGAAACCAAAAGGTCGTGTGTTCAAGCCCCGAAAGAGGCTAGCTTGTTTTTTTCTGACAAAATTACTGTTACCTGTGGAAAGGAACGATGTGCACTGGTCGATGTATGTACAGTAAATGATTTCCTGCGCTATATTTGATCGCTTCGACATGAGCTGGAGAACATGAAGTTACAAATAAAGACACACCTACGAAGAAGAAATCGATTGATATAGATACTCTGTAGCTTTAAGCTGACCAAAGAGGAAGCATGCATCATATCTGTTTGTCCATACCCAGTAAATATATGTATGGTTATATGGTAGGGATATCATCGGTTTCCAAGTTTAACACCACCGCCATCACCATTTGAGCAAATTTGGTAGAGGACTTAATCAATCTTTTACATCTAAGCTATCTGTACTCCTCCGTTTTCTTGATTTTCATTTCGCGACTTAAGAATGATGTTGTTCCCAGACATATAACTCAGTGTATCGCTTTCAAGGCTTGAGTAGACAGAAAAGCAAAACAATCCTCCAGTCAATGTATTGAATTCAGTAAGTACGCACACATCATTTTTAATCCCAAAATAACTCCAAATGGATAATACGTTTCTTATCTCGATTTAATTCTCTAGCTTGAAAAGTAAGCAAAATCTTCAATTGTGACATTGTTAAGTCTCCCACTTAGTCGGGGATATTCTTGGAGCAACTTTATATGTATAATTATATTTCTCAACTTCTCAACGCGCTACCGTAACTATAAACGTTGGCTGATCTACTTTTAAAATATGGAAATAATTTAAGAACTCTCCTGCGACAAAACTTATGACAACCTGACTTTTAATTTTATTATCATGCTGAATTCTATATACTCTTTATTATTTATACCCCGCTAAGTGAAGTTTAGTTGGGTATACTAGTTTCACCCTGTCAGTCCGTCCGTCCGTCCGTCCGTCTGTCTGTCCGTATGTCTGTCTGTAGACGCAATCTTGTCCGCTCCATAACTCCTCTCCACTAAAGCAAATATCATAAAACTTCATGGGTGGACTGCCTGTGATAAGTGAATGATCCTTATTGAAGGTCAGCAGGTGACCTGATAATGAAAAACACTATCCGCTCCATAACTCATGAAACTTCATAGGTGGACTGTCTGTCGTGAGAGGATAACCCTTATTGACATTGAGGTCAGTAGGTCAAAGGTTAAGGTCACCGTGACACGATAGTGAAATATCTTGTCCGCTCCATAACTCCTTTATCCCTAAAGCAAATCTCATGAAACTTCATAGGTGAACTGCATGCGCTACGAGAAGGACCTCTATTGATTTTGAATTTAGTAGGTTAAAAGTCAAGGTCACTGGGACCCGATAATGAAAAAACGTGTCCGCTCCATAACTCCTCTCTCTTTGAGGCAAATCTCATTAAAATTCATAGATAAACTGCATGTGGTACTAGGATGGCCCTAATTGATTTTGAGGTCAGTAGAGCAAAGGTCAAGGTCACCAGGATCCCATAATGAATAAAATTGTCCGCTGCTTAACTCATCTCCCCCTAAAGTTAATCTCATGAAACTTAATAGGTCGACAGCTTTTGATGAAAAGGTCAGTAGGTCAAAGGCCAAGACCACCATTACCTGATCATGGAAATCCCATTCCACTCAATCTTTTCTCAAATGGTAGGGTGGAAAATTGGTGTTGGGTGGAGGGGGCTGGTAGCGGGGGTATATTTGTCGCCCTTAAAAGGCAACAGCTCTAGTTATTAGATTGTTTATCAAATCAAAAGAGGCTCTGACTAAATCAACGCCCGGCATGTTTAGTGGTTGACCCATTTACCGTTCGCCACTCTTTTTTTTCTCTTTGATTGTGCGATGACGTCTATACTCAAATCATGGAAGGGATGGCATGGTAATGTTTAATGTTTGTCTTCTATTTTGTATTGTCTTGTATTCTCTTGTTGTTATTGAGATCTGTTTGGCTTTCTATATGTATGTTGTTGTTTTTTTATTCATATATACATGATCATCTTTGTGTTTTACATATGTCGCCTAGTAATGATGCCTTGTTTGTTCGCGAATAGAGCATAACAGAGTTTTCTTTATTTACACTAATGACAATAAGATAATAGTGAGGTTTGGTTTAATCCAGGTTATATTGTGCACCAAACCTTATCTTACCCTATTGTCATCCCAACTAAAGGAACTGTGTCTATTAGGAAAGCGAGTGTCCCTCTTGTGTGTCCCTCTTGTTATAAACCATGTGTTTAGCACAACTTTTAACACCACATCAATCAATCGGGAAAAATGTTAGATGATACTCTAATGAAAATTTTACATAACGCTCCATTAAACATTTGTGTGGTAACAAATCGCTATATAGTTTACCACTATGATCCTTTTGATAATGGGAAATGATTGATAAGCGGCAATCCCTGGTGCTTCTCTTGTCAGATATAAAGAGGTCATATGTAACATGTATATTTTCATCGTTAATTATTCACCAGATCAATCATTTCATTTTACTTGCCATGCGTAAAGTATTCGTGACCCTCTTTTCAATATCATT
Organism: Cyrtodaria siliqua; assembly: GCA_037043455.1. Classification (NCBI taxonomy): domain Eukaryota; kingdom Metazoa; phylum Mollusca; class Bivalvia; order Adapedonta; family Hiatellidae; genus Cyrtodaria; species Cyrtodaria siliqua. The sequence goes on from JAWPHD010001054.1 coordinate 342,206, forward strand.
CGAAAGAGAACTTCTATAGAAGTAGAACTTGTACAGCGATGTGGTCTAGTGCTAAAACGTCGAACCCATGATCGAAAAGTCAAGGGTTCGGTCCTCGCATTTCCGTATGTGTTGTGTCCCTGAGCAAGACACTTTATCTGCATCTGCTTAGTACTGGTTCTACCCAGGAAGACATCTAGAGTGATTAAAATAAATTCACAGAGCTTTCGTTACAATCGACGTAAAAAATAAATAACAACAGCATGACACTGGACAACCAGCGACTTGAAAACAAAGTCGATAATGTTCACGCACTAAAATGTGATGAGCACACGGTATTTAAATGACCAAACTTAAATTTTAAAAAATAAAGAAAGTATATTCTACAGCAAGATGAATTTCCATGTTAAAAGTGTGTAGCTCAACAAATTGAGTTTCATTTAATTTTCTAAAATTTAGTATAGCTTTTTTTATTCATGTATGTCCGTCACAAAGTATGCTCCTTAATTTTCGCAAACTTACGATAGATATTCGTATTGATTTGTGTCTTCTACAAACTAGTAAATGCAACAGATAATATCTAAAACGCATTTTCATGTTAACTAAATGAACCCTTCTCGCCAGCATAGTTCATGCTTGATAATAGATAGCCGTATGATATTAAATATATGAAAAATAAAACTAAGTACAAAACAAGTCGTACAGGAAATGTAGCATTCACAATACGCATTCTACCAAACCACGTATTTAACCCTTAACCCGCTACATAATTTATATATAATTATAATGGACTGTTCTTTCTTTGAATTAAAACCATTCCATTTATGTGACAAAGGGGTGTCGTGGGGAAATGACTGATCAGCAGCCGGACATTGTAAACCCTGATCATCCTGCGGGTTACTCGCAGGCTGATCTGGGTTTACAAAGGACGCACAGGCTATTCTAGTCGTACTTAGCGGGTTAAGGGTTAAAACAAACACCAATAACATGGATAATCCTGTCTTGGCGTATCGTTCAAGTTTAATTTGTTGTTGCGCTGTCTTCTATGAAGTAAATGAGTAAATTCTTGGTGGGTATCTTGGTGGTTTCATTTATATTCATATATAAATGATCATCTTTGTGTAACACTTCAAAGGCGGTAGCCCTATTGTCAACACTTGTGTGTTTGTGATGTCCTTTTTTTATATATAGTTGTTCTTTGTTTCTGTGTGCGTTTGTGGTTGACTGTCGTCCTTGAATGCTACTTTTCCTGTTACTTATACTGTGTTGATGAGCCTATAAACAACATTCAATTCGATTGTTATATCTATATTTGTGTAAAACTTAGATCGCATATTAATAATGGTATGTTTGTTAGAAGATAGCGTTAACCACTCCTCGGATAAAACTCATTGACTATAGTACCGCAACTGCGCAAACATAGTTGAAGCGTTTAGTGAGCTCTAAAACCCGGTTTGGATTCCGTCATTGAGCGTTTCAAAGCTGTTCCCCAAATTTCAACGCCTCCTTTTATGAGAGAGTTTACCGTTATCTAAAGAACCATTCAATGTTGCATACATTTAAGAAATTTAAATAAATAAGTAATATTAATTAAAAGTTTAAAATAACTTTAATGTTACAGATGTCATTGTTTCAATTATATTATACACGAATGGACTGTGTTTAAAATTAGGAAGTTAGTTAAGTAGTACATGTATCTTGTCCAAATAATTACCGTAACAGTCCATACAAAATAAGGCGAGTTTAAGAAATGTTAAGAAAGTGATATGTTCTAGATTTTCATGAGTTGTTGATAGTAATATGTACATGATCATATCTGTATCATACTTAGATTGCCTATCAATGCTGTATAGTTTAGAGGATAATGTGTTCATAGTTTGCTTTTTCAATGTAATTATTTGTATGCTTGTTTTTCGTTGACTTTATTTTGTCAATGATATATATTTTCTGTTCGACTTTTAACTTCTTGTGCGATATGTGAATATTTCTATTGATATATTTAATTACTTACATGTGCGAAGCTACCTCAAGTTTGCACGACAACGCCCTGAAAGTATCATTGATTACAAATGGAGACATAGGCCCATGTTTATTTATAAAATTCATCAATAGACAAAGACAAATACTGAATAAAACCGACTCATGGATTATTTACAATATATGGAACATTTATTTAGGGGGACAATATAACAAGGTGGAGAATTCTTCAAAATAGTCACCTGCCACTAGTGGAATCCAGCAAGTGACCTGTCAATTAAAGATAAGCACGCTACCGCATGACCATGCTTGATTAATTGTATAAGGTAGTAAACCTTTATAAAACTGTCGTGACATATGAAGGTTTTAACTATAATGTAATTAATACTCAGTAGCATATCGCACCTCATGTAATGTATAAAGTTGTTCCTTACCTTGCGAAAACGTATTGAACTTGCAGAAGAAACCGCCGAGCACCCAGTTATTGTTGTTGAGATTATTGACAAGGTGTACCCAGGTACAGAATACTGTCACGAGGATGTCCGAAACCGCCAAGTTCACGATGTAGAAGTTAGTAGTTGTACGCATGCGCTTTTGTCTTAGCACCACTACGACGATTAAGGAGTTCCCCACCAGTGAGAAAAATATCAGCATTGCGTAAAGGTACGATTTGAGGACAATTTCGTACAGAGGTATCCTTTTAATGTCGCCCGGATATTCCATTTGTTCATAATCAAGGGTATCATTTGCGAACGTTTCGTAGCAGATGGACGTCAATTCATAGTCGTATTGCTGAATTGTTGAGTTAATATTCATATTGACAAATATGTGAAAGGCGTGTTTCGGTTAATACTGTAATATTATCAAATTCAACACAACTCCATTGTATTGCTCAGGATTTTTGTTTTTAGCAAATATTTAATAATAATATGTCATGTCTAATTGCATTTAGTTAATATATCAGTATATAAAACATTTAAAAATAAAAATAAATCAATCCAAATAACGGATTTTTAAAATTGTCGTCTATAAAATCCAGTCACTTTATGAAATATTCATCCACTAGAAGATTTGTAGCATAAATATGTATATATACTGAAATAAATAATTGAAGCAAATGCAACTTACATTTAATTTAAATTTATGTTTTATACTTACAACCAATCAAGATGTTTTTGATAATATTTTATTCTATATGAACTATTATCACATCAAACTAACTGACTAAATCAACGTTCCGTTCATTTCTGTTCCAGTAAATGAATCCCGCCTGAAGGAATGTTGTTGGCATATTCCAATAAACAAGAAAGGCCGTGAAATATTGCTTTATCGTGTTGATCATATGTGCAGTCACATACTCCGATATCGGGAGTGACAGGTGCTGATGCCGTCTCTATGCATTCTTTAACGGAACTGTCGGAAATAGATGAGAGTAATGATATACTCGAACATATTCAATTCCCATAGGCTCCAAGTATAGGATTGTCACAAATAAAGACACATTATGCAATACATTCACATAAACTGCATCAGATGCTTGTGAGATTGAAGCTAGGACTTTTGAATTCCTCACAACAAACATACTACTCCGCGGTATTTTACAGAGCTCTTCTCAACCAAAGACGAGAGCGCGCGCCTGCCTTACGTCATAAACTTCAAAAAGTGAGAACGGGCAGTATGAGTATTAACTTATTGTTCTTCAAATGCAGTTAAATAAATGAAATAAATGATGGAGAATTATTTTAGCCCAAAAAATACTTATTTAACAGTACTTCTGACGTTTTGGACAATTCTCGCCGGGCGCAGCCCAGCCCGGCGTCGAAGTTGTTCACTAGTAATCACTTTTTCGGTAATGGCGGCGATTACAGTAAAAAGTCAAAACAATCCACAAAGTAAACTTTCACGAAAGTCGTGAAAACAATACGGGCGAGCAAAGCTCGACAAACTAGCCACAGAGCTTCGGCAAAGCCCCGAAATGAAACAACACACATTTATATTGTCACTAAGCTTCGCGCAGCAAACCCTCAAATTATTCATATTTACGACATTATGTCGACCGCGTTCTTCATGCCCGGAGTGCTTCATATTTTTCAGAACGGCGTATGGTACGCGGATTCAGACTTGCATCAATAAGCGTATAAATGTAAATACTTTTTCCTTGTGTGAAGCAGCATGTGACGTCAAGACTTAAGTAGGGGTAACTGGTGCATCAGCGACTGACGTTAAACATGACGTCATGCGATATGTTAAAAATGACGTCATGCGATATTGTAAACATGACGTCATGCGATATAGTAAACATGACGTCAACGGTCATGTGCGTGAACATGTGCTAATTGCTGGTCTACAATGTTTGCCAGTCTGGCAATGGGGAAGGGGATGTGGGTATTTTCATATACACGTCTGTGACAGTTTAATTACCTAATTAATACATTCTAAAATGAAATAAAAAGTCCGGAGAATCATGCCTCCACGCCCCCAACCATAGGCCTATGCTGTCATTTGGGCCTAGCTATGTTATTGTATATGTAGTCCGGAGTAAACTTATGTAATTCGTGAAAATTTAATAGTTACAAAGTATTGAGCTTCGCCCGAAGCGAAGCCTAGAACATTAAATAAAACAATAATATCTTGGTAAGCTTCGCGAGGCGAAGCCCATAGGCCATAATTCGTCCTGTTCTTCCATTTCGTAGTTGACCTTATTTGACATTTTCAATTCGCACGAAGCGAGACCCCGAACATTAAAAAAAATCATAGATCACATACTGCCATAAGCTTCGAGAAGCGGAGCCACAAATCGCTTACAAATTCATATGTTATAACATTTTTATGACAGTGTGGTAAACATGGTGAAATAGTGCTGTAAACGCCAAAATAATGCCGAGCGCAGCGAGGTGTATAACAACAATTTAATGTGTGTATTAAAAGGTTTAATTATTTACAGTTGTAGTCTCCATTATCCAAACACACATAAGATGATTGCGAGCACAAACGATCGTCTGGTCTCAATTTCATTAAAATGTTTAAAGAAATATTTTAAATATCGCTTCATAATTTATAAAGGGGCTGGCGTGGCCCTATAAATAACCGCTGAACTTGAAATCCGGTGAACCCGGGGTCAAGCCTCACCATCGCCACTGAGTTTCGTCTTTGTGTTCTTAGACCGTGAGCCATACACTTTTTTGTTACCATCTCAAGGGACAAATTCTTACTAGTACCATGTTATTGAGTACCTTGTAGAGAAACAAAAAATCCATGATAGCAGTGTGAACAGGGTAGCTGATTCCTGTTATTAGAGTTATCTCCCCCTTTTAAGCAAAACTCTTGTTTCTTTAAAAAAATCGATTTCGCTGAAACTAGAAGAGCTACAGGTCTAATACTTTGCATGTATTATACATTTAGGGTCCTCTACCAAGTATTTATAAAATGGTGACCCCAGGGTCAAATATGGCCCAGCCCCGGGGGTAACATTGTTTCATACAGTTATATAGGAAATCTTTAAAAATAAATATTTTTCTCTAAAACTGTAAGAGCTAGAGGTCCCATATTACGCATGAAGCATAAGCTTATGGTCCACTAGCAAGTATGTTAAAATGTTGACCCTGGGGTCATATCTGGCTCCGCCCCAGGGGTAATATATTTACATAGAGTCATATAGAAACATCTTTAAAATCTCTTCTTTACAAAAAAACAAGAGCCAGAGGTCTACTGTTTTGCATATTGTACAAGCTTATGGTTCTCTACCACTTTTTTTGTTCAAATCGTGACTCTGTGTCAAACTATGACCCGGTTCTGGGGTTATTGAATTGAATTGGATTTTAAGGCGCACCAACATATGAAAGGTTATATGGCATCCTCCATGTACATCGAGATAAAATATGGAGAATGGGCCTAGGACCTTCTCACCCTGAACTGCAGAGTTGCTGCAAATTCTATTGTAGACACTCCTTTTACGCAGGAGCCACGTTTATTGTTTTTCTGCCACTGCTCTTAGTGATGTGAGCGAGATGGCACCTGAAACAATGCAGGGGTCATGATGAAGACCTTTAATGAGCATGAACAAAAAATGCCAAAATGAATATGAAAGGGGTGGGGGGGGGGTCCTACCCCTCTGCATGCGACGGTGTGTTTGCAGTGGTTGTATTCTACCCCGACAACCACACGGGGTGTGTGTTGGGTGGGGGGGGGGGGGGGGGTTCTGGGGTTAACGTTTTACAAAGAGTTATAAAGGAAAGTCCATAACATATTCTTTTTCTGATACTACAAGAGCTAAATGTCTAATACGATGCATGTAGCATAAGAGTATCGATCTCTACCAATTTATTTTGTTCAAATGGTGATATTATGGTCAAATTTCGCCCGGTCCCGGGGGTCACATATTTACATAGAGTTATGTAGGAACGTCTATAAACATCTTCTCTGAAACTACAAGAGCTAGAGGTGTAATAAGCTACATGTAGCTTAAGATTATTGTCCTGTACCAAGTAATTTAAATGGTGTCCCTTGAATCAAGCCTGGAATCAAATTTGGCCCTGTCCCGGGGGTCACACTATAACATTGAATTATATAGGAAAACATATTCAAACAGCTTCTCTGATACTTTAGAAGCTATATAATAGTTTGCATGTACCATAAGCTTAATATCCTCTACCTAGTTTGTTCAAATGTCGACAATGGGGTCAAATATGGCCACCACAGGGGTCACAGTTTTGCAGATTTATATAAAGAAATTGTTGTTGTTTCTTAAAAAATGAGAGCACTTTGAGACAAGGCGAGTGTGCCTCTTGTTTATGGCTTGAAGTTGTACACTTTTCATAAAATCACTTCAAAAGTTTTATTGAATAAATCCACGAACTAAAAATCACAAAGTAGACCACTGCATTTTCGACAAATTGCAAAAAAAGAAGAAAGAAAAAGAAAAGGCATTTTACGGTTTAACTGTTGATTTTTAGGTGTTTGTTATACAAATTTTAAAATAACCCGCCAAATTACGACAAAATTACACTACAAAAACAGTTTATCAAAACTCTATCCAGGTGTTCATCTCATATAATAATGGATATGTGTCGCTTAAAAGTATATGTTTATTCATGGGTTTTTGTAATATCCGTAATTAAATAATTGTAAAATGAATTATTATCCTTTTTTTTTTGTCTGGCTGGTTAAAGCTTTTTATATTGTATCTATAGAGTTTTTATTTCTCAAACGATGTAAGTTATGTATATACCTCGTGGTCAGTCGGTTTAGAAACGATGTACATAGGTTGTAAAATGTGGCTGTTGTTGGCGGGATAGCTACTTTAACTGCAGTAGCACCTGTTTGTCGGATATAGCTTTTATAGTAAACATCAGTAAACTAACCGTGATCACTAAATGTAATCTATCTCGATGCACTGGGTACCGATTCTTATCTGGACGCGTTTAATTTGTTTCTATATCTTATATGTATGTTATATTGTCACATTAAGTTATATTATTTAAATTAGATAATATGTACTGAGTATTCTTAATTGTCCTGTTTTATCCCAAGGCTTTAATTGCCAAGATTATCAAAACAGCAATGAGCTGGGCATATATAAGGCTTGCAGGCACATTGCAACTCGACATACATGAACTTGATGCTAACTTGCTAGATAAGAGAGACCGTTGTGAACCCAGCTTCTTGGATATAACTTTTATGACGGATTAACATTTTAGTTGTATTTATTTTAATGCAGTCATCCTGCTTGAGCTCATACAGCCTGTTGATGCAGTGGATAGCACGGGGGACTTTAAATTCAGAGGACCTGGTTCAAGCCTCACCGGAGCCAGTGAATTTTGTCGGTGTGTTCTTGGGCAAGACACTTTTACCCTCGGCCGTCGGATGGGACGTAAACCAGGCGATCCCGTGTATAGCTTGTTTTTTTCTCCCATCATGTTAAAGAAATATAGGTGTCTATTCGTCAGTAGGGCAGGTTCCTAAATGCCTATATATCCAACCCCTCCCCCCTCCCACCCCCACATACACACTCCCTCTCTCTCTTCATTGGCAATACACCTTCTTTTTTAGGTAATAATCAGTCCGCTTGCACGCGCAAAAGTAGGGTTGATGCTTACTATCCTAGGCTAATTCCATATCTAAATCAAGTACGGAGAACATCACAACCTATGTTTAGATACATATCCTAAGCAGGTGATATTGTAACAACTGCACCAATACTAACAAATAGTTGCCATGGTAAGTAGTTAGTACAGTGATCTGGGTTTCACCCTAAAGATATTTCTTCGTCGACGCCGTGTGGTTCCCGGGCAAGGATATGACCACTGCATATCCAGGCAAAGGGGTAAAATTTCCCCGAATTCATGTTAATTTTGTCATTTTTGTTCATTATTTTCATCATGAATCCTATATTGTTTCAGGTGCTACTTCAGTGGTGGCAGTGATCGTGGCTCCAGCGAAAAACGGAGTGTTTACTAGAGAATTTGCAGCAACTCTGCAGTTCTGCAGGTAAGAAGCTTCTAGGTACATTCTGCAAATGTTTATCTAGATCTAGATATCGTGAGCCGGGTCGAATGTTCATTCCTGTTGGCGCCATATAACATGTTTGTGTTGATGCGCCTTAAAACCCCAATTCAAATCAATTCGTCTTCGTCGATTTTTTTTTCAATAACACAAAAATGGTTCGTGCAAATGCATATACTACTATTTTTACATTTCATATGCAGAATTCTTCATTGTGTTGTATATGGATGGGGTAATTCAGGTGTAAAAATCCTTAAAATATGCATAAATTGTAATTAAAAAGTTTTAAAATAGACAACTTTTAAGTTTTTGCGTTGCAATATGCAATGTGTAATTCATGTATTTATGTGTAATACATAATTCAAAATTGTAATCATAATAAGTATTGCCATGACGCATACACCTAAAAAAGACTTTTGTTAAAAATAAACACGCACATTTCCTTTATCTGGAATCCTTTGGACTATGTGTCGTCTGTGCAATATATGTATATATCAGAACATGTTAATACTAGTTATGTCGCAGTTACTTTGAGGAAGGCTTATACTTCCAGTTTGGCATGTGTCTCAACTTATCAGGCTTACTGAACACATATGTGCAATGCCATGAACATTGCTTAGTACTTAATTTCATAAATATATCATAACAATCCCTTATTCATATTATAATATTATTTAAATCATGTAGAAAGGTTGTAAATTACTGATTCTTACAAGTTTACACATATATTGTAAAAAATATTAACTAAACTAAATGCATAAAAATGTGTCAGTAGTGGGTGGGGTAAATGGACTTCTAATTTGAAGCAAAATAGAGCTTTTTAAACTGAATTCAAGGCTAAAAAATAGCTTATTTACGCTTTATGTAACTCAATGAATTGTAAACTTAAGTGCATCTTTAAAAAGTGCATCAATAATTCACACAAGCATGACATTCAAAAATGAACATCAAAAACTTATATGAAAGCGCTACAATGATAACCTATTAATGTTCGATTTTTTTATATAAGCTACCTGTTCCAGATTGCTATCATGGAAAAATGTAATATATGTACATTGCTCTTTTCAAAAAGTGATGGTAGAATTTGTCCCTTGAGTTGGTAACAATATCGAAAATTTTGGGTCCTGGCTCAAGGCCTATCTTCAGCAAGACGCTTTTCATTAGCCTCGTCCATTGGATGGGGACGTAAACTGGGAGGGTTTTGTATATTGGAGTCTATCCTCCAAGCACGTTAGTTTAAAGAACTATATATAAGACTATATTCGTTATAGTATGTCAGGTTCCAGATTTCTGTGTATGATCTCCTCTCTCGAATAACGAATAATGTGTAAATGAGTCATTAAACAACATTCAATTCATACCTTACAGACTGAATTGGCGTATCCCCAAATAACAAGGGCGAACCAGAGGCTATCATCCCACCCAACACCATCACTCACCTAAAATTCGACAAGCAATGTTAGCCTATGCTTGATAGATTTTAAGGGCCCGCACGGGGTCATTATCATAGGATTTAGCAATTAAATGTTTTGAAAATGCACTAGAATACACATTATGTCATGTAGAAAACAAAGAAACTTCGGTAAGAGTAAGGGTATGGGCCTGTACACGTTTCATCCCCCTCTCTCAAGGGCGGCTCTAAATAATCTATAATGTTTTGATGGGCGGTTAATGGCATTCATCTTAAATTCTCTGATAATGATATGCATATTGAATATGACCACTCAGAATTAAAATTATTAAAACATGAAATTAAAAAAAACTTTCATTTGAAATGAAACAACAGGCCTAGATATATCATATATTTAAATACAAATTGACAACATATATCAATCATTCACCCAGTTTTATTAAACCAGTATAAATAATTGTGAATTTCCCACTTCGCTGTACTCTCCTTCTCCCCTAGCTTGACCCCTGAAATATTAATATTATGTTCAGAATTGTCGAACTTTTTTTCCAGCAGCTGTGCTGCAATTTCTTGTTCCCTTTCTTGGTGACAAACATGAGAATGGACGCCATTTCCATGTTCATCTTATGTCCCATTTTATTCCCCGCTTCCGGTTAGGTATAATTTATAATTGGATGTATCATCCCTAGATGATACTTTGGGGTGAAATGCCAAACGTTTATCATATTTATGACAGACCAATAAATAAAACAAAACTGTGTTTTAGCAATCTAATTTTATTTATTTAACACTTGTTTTTAATTTGCGGGGATGATATAGGTTGTGATGCATAGTAACACTGTCGATGTTCATCTGTCTAATACGGTCTGACATGTACATTAAGTAGCATATTGTATGTGTACAGAAAAACCAAAAATAGGAAACATTGTTCAAATTAAAAGTATGTTTTGGGATAAAAATATGTCGTTAACACATACCTTATTGTTTCCTCTCTGTATCAACATTATGCTGATTGTGTTGTTAATAGTTTGTTAGAGTGTATATATATCACACAGCTGGACTTGCTTTTTTAAAACGTTCTAAATTTATAAAATCCAGTGTGTTGTATTTCAATCGTCATTTATTAAATTTTAATAAATATGTGTTACCATTATTATATATAGATTATATGTTACAGTTAGTTTGTCTTAAAAATTAGATTATTTGTTTTAAATAATTTAATTTGTATATGTGTCGTACGAGTATGTTCAACTCTTCACTACTGATATTGAGATGAATCCCATTACAGAACTAGTTAGGTGCCGTTTCCTGTTAAATTTCGATCTTTTGCAGATGATGTTGCACTAACATCAACTAACAGTGCCTCGCTCTATAGCTGAGGCCTAAATAATAGGTTTGTTTCCTGTTAACCGTGATTTTACCCCACGCCGTATTTTTTTTATAACGGTCTTTGTTTTTTGTAGTGGTAAAAAAATGAATTATTATAACAGTCCCGTCATCTAGCAACGATCGTTTCCGTTTTCGATTTCCAACGCATACGTCTTTTTGGCATTGACAGTTATCGCTTTTTTCATCAGAATCAGCATACGAAGTTAAAAACATACATAAATTTCATTATAAATGTTTTAATTTACTTGTTGCGAAGAACTAAATTCAAAATCGATTGAATATTGTGTTATACACACGTTTTACCTGCGACACACATTCGCGGATTACACAAAATGTCTGCCATTTGCATTCAATATTATCACCATGTTATTGTTTTTTTCACAGCATATTCCCCTAGCCATAAGCTTGATTCTTACATTGTTTGTTCGAAATTTCTAAGGCTAAATATTATTTTTAAAACAAAGATAGATAATTGATGTTCTACGATTCGGAGGATAATGGATTACAATGGATGAAAATATACTAATTTTGGAAGGGGTTTTCCCGGAATACATATCACGTGATACCTCTATTTTTAAATGTCCAATCAAATTTAAGCGCACTAGCGAGAAGCAGGTCGACCTATTGCGTTGTTTACATAAGCAATGCACTCGACAGATACACATAAGACGATTTGGGGTAGGAATTTAGGAGTTTTCCCGGAATCCTTAATATTTTATGACGACAGAGTACCTGTATCTGCATCTCTCTATGTGTACCAAAGATGTTTTATGCAACTTTAATGACAGTGCTGTTATATATAATTTGAAACACACTGGTATTGAGGTCTTAAAAACTATATATATATATCCGACCTACTGACCCTCGTTTTTTGGGACAGGAAAAATCACTATTATTTTTAGGCCTAAGATTAAACCATAATACATATTCTGTAGAATACATGATCTGTGCTATTATTTATTATAACATATTATTTAAAAAAAGAAAAGATCCATAGTGATATGTTACTAAAAGTTAGCTCCATACGTATATCAATTGTAAAACGTCTAAAACTACATTTTCCACTAAAACCATTTAAATCACCTGCCTACAGCGGTAGCAGTCGTCACATGATGTGTTGATACAAGTAACATATACTGTTTTGAATTAAATAGAAATAAGTAGATGACATATATGCAATATTGAAATTAGAGCCATTTACTTGTACTTTACAATGTTTACATTTGTCGACAAAGACCTGTGCTGCAACGGGATTCGGTAGTGTGGAGTTGACTCACGGTGATGTTGACATCTGTCTTGGTTTACTGTTTCGATGATAGTGCCAAGAACTTAAAAATGGTTACTGTAAAATTGAATGCGCATCCGGTTTTCTAAGACGCTAAACCAAAGTTCCCACGGGGAAATATTTTCTACCATTTTCTTAATTTCAGTAGTGATTTCATTTGATTTTTGCCGTTCGTTTTGCACAGACGTGACGCGGCTTGTTGGTGCAGTTGGTTAAAATACCCCTATCTCTAAATTATCGGATGATTTTACAAGTAATACCATCATTATATGTGCATTAAACTATACGTTTACATACAGCTCTTAAAATATCTAATGCATTGATGCCTTTTCTCAAAATATCAAATAATAATCTTATTACATTGTTTAACTTAAAATTGAGAAAAAACGTCTTAAATGACGTACAGATGTAACACGTGTTCATATTCTTTAAGGGAATATTAGCGAAAAAGAAGTGTTTGCGTGGTCGGATTTAAATGAAATTTTCGTGACGGCAAACGCCGTTATTTCTTTAAATGACGGAACATTTGTGTTACGTATTAGTATGAGGCAGCAAAAAAATATGGCGAAAGGTAAGCGCAAAGATATTGGGCAGAATTGAATTTTAAGCCAGGATGCCTAATTAGAATATTAATTTCAACGTTAAAGATTCATTACATACTTATTATTTTATGCATCACTAAAATGCAAGAAAACACTGCTATCATATACAGCATTATTATCAATTTCAGTGTCAAACTCACGTAATTCCATTCAATTTATGAAGTCTTAATGCGATGTCACACTTTCAGAAAATATAGCATTTCAGCGACCACGCGTTTAACGCACGGATCAGTTATTAGCAAACGAAATAGCTGACACAAGTGTTGATTCTACATAAAAATGCACATAATTTTTTCTTTTCATTGATGCGATGATATCTTAACTCTTGTATATGATTTTTTTTTCAGTAAAAGAAGAAGTCTTAATGAAATGTCACACCCTTGTTTTTTGATTTGGACGTCAAACGTTAAAATACATCAAGTGCAAAAATAAACGGTCATTGTGAAACACGCTCATTACGGAAATATATACAGACTGAACCTGATGATAGAATAACTAATATATAGAGAGAGAATGTCCGAAAACGAGTCTGGCCTTCTCTCTTTGCATTAGTCATTATTCTATATTTATCACTTTTCATATTTATCATATTTTTAACGTAATGGGCGCCTGAGGTTTGTAAATAGGCCTATATAACAATAAGTAGCCTATTTACCCATGGAAATAATTCTACTACAGTCCTACATAGTATAAACGTGATACTTGCAACAAATTAACTTTCACTTTTTTAGTAATTTAATTGTTTTAAACTTGACATTGTGAATGTTGGAACTCTGGTGGTAAAACTCATCTGAATCAACCGTTAACCTGCCGAGGGTGTCGTATCTGTATGCGAACTTTAATGACGTTGTTGTATGATTGTAATCACTTGTATATATATAATACAAAATAATATTTAGAAAGGATATTAATTTACAACATTTTAGGGAACAAAAAAGAGTAGTAAATCAGGAACCAAAGTTGCATTATGCCAATGATTATTCTATTGATGCTAATAATAGTAATACTTAAGTTGTTCCTGACATAAATATGAAGTATATTGTATCGGAATCAATCATTCAAACCATTAGGGTGTTATAATATTAGACTATTAAACAATGTCGTCCTATTTAACAAAAACAACAACAATAAAAAAATGTTACGTTATGTTTCTTCAACATCGCGCGTCACGTCACAGCTATCAGTCTTGTTAAGTTGCAAAACCACATGCCAGTCAAGCTTAGCATGTAACATAGTACCATCTAAATCAAATGTCTCCATTTCCTTCATTTCTGCTAGAATAATTGCAAAATGCACTCCCGGCGGGTAAGACTTAAAGCAGTTGTTTGGTTTTAAGTTTGATTCGCGTGGTTGAATTTTTAACAAACGCTGTCCTTGTTTGGCTTACGAAAATGTAGTTAGCTATACTTCACTTGTTAAACCAGAACTTAAATGAAGTAACCCGTAAAATGACCATGTTTAAGATGAAGAACAGAATATGCATTAAACAAATTATGGAAGTTGAATTGGATGTTATAGTCGCACCAACAACTATCCAGCCTCCTTTGGTGGAGGAAGACCCCATGTGCCTCTCCGTGCAATGTTCGAGCACGGGTTGGCACATGAGTAGAACCGACGACGTTCCGCAATCAAGCTGGATAGCTTCCTCACATAAAGATTCCTAGGCCCATAATGGATCGAGCCCACATCGGTGAGGGGCAAAATGCCCCCAGACTATGGAAATAGTGTAACTGTGTGCCAAATTCAGGATGTCGAGTTTTGCCCACAGTCACAAAGTTATACTAAGGAGTTCGTCTGATACTGATAATGTGAGGATTTTAAAAAGGATGAAAACATATAACTTCAGTAAATACATTTATTATGCATCTCTTAATTATCAAAAGAGATGTAAGCAGTATATTAGATTATGTCATAACTATGAATTGTCTAAATTCTGACAACTGGTATTATACATCTCTAATTTCTGACAACTCAGACATTTATTTATTATTAATCCTGTTTATTATTAATCCTACTTATTTAATATATTACAAATTTAAATAATTAAATTTGTTTGCCTCCAAATTTATATAATAAAAATATTCATACAATCTCAGAATTTTTTCGACAGATCTCTCTTTTGAGTATATGACATTCAAAACGTTCTCTCTGCAACGAACAGTGTGTGTGTGTATTTCTAAGGATTATAGTCCCTCCACCTACGACAGGCGTCCTACCTGACGATTATAGGCACAATGTCTGGACTTTTATCTGTGTGTTGCTGTGTGATGTGATGATATGTCTACTTGAAGCAGCGAACTCAATGGTTTCTTTATAGTGCTGCCACACTGGAATACCACGCCGTAGTAGACATGATACCCCCACCCACCCAGTCACATTATTCTGACACTGGTCAATCAGTCGTAGCACTACCCATTATTTGCTCGTCAGGCAAGGGTTACAAGTGAATACTCCATTTTTAAAGTCTTTGGTATGACGCGGTCAGGGGACTCGAACCCACGAGCTCCCGAATGCAAGGCAGACGCTATAACCACTACACCACAATGCTTCGGTTCTGTAACGAACATTCTAAGGCCGAACCTTATATAGTCTGTTCTATCCAATGAAAATGACGCTAACATCAATAAACCAATGAACAGCGTCGTCTTATTCTATCGCGTGAAATAACAACTGGAGGCTGACATTTTGGCAGAAAAACTGTGTTCCTTAAAGACAGAAAATACTTAAATTATGTCGAACATGGATAAAGTTAAATTAAAAGAGCGATTGCCATCAATGGAACACTATAACAGGTAATGAATCGCGATATCGGATAACAAATATGTGTTACAACGGACGTAATAATAGTGATCGAGTTCGTGTGTACATGCACAGCATGTCACGTCTGCTAGTTTCGGAACTATTCCAAGTCAATGTTTATCGTAATATATGCTATTACAACAGCATTTGCAGTTAAATTTAAGTTATGAGAGTAACAACCGTTCGTCAACAACTTAAAATATTCATTTAAAAACATACACGTTTTAAAATGTGATATTTTTAAGTTTGAGAAAAGTCATTCTAAAATAAATCTGCAGTTAACCCAAGGTTAAAATATGGTGGTAAGCTGTTACTAATATCTGCACTACGTGCACACACTAAATTGACGTTTAGCACGTGGGTTGTTGTTGTTGTTATGGGCTCGTGATACATTTTATCAACCAAAAGATGTGCGTTTTTAAATGTACTGAGTGTTTATATATCCATAACAGAATGAACAGCTTTCATGTATTATCCCAAACAACCAAAAAAACTGGTGAGTTGTTTTATTGTGTTTATATGTCTGGGGTTACTGCCTTCTCTGTTTTGGGAAACCAGTCGGAGTGAGACTTCCCAGTGTATTTCCGCAGTTAATCATGATGCACAACCTTAGGTTTGTGTCTAGGATTTTCTTGAATTCGATACAAGATTTCATTTAATTTGGCAGTAATAGTAAATGGTCCTGACCATGATCGTTGCAATTTTGGATTGAGGCCCACTCTTCGTTTTTGGTCAAAATACCAAACAACGTCTCCTAAATTGTAAGTTGAAAGTTGTTATATTTACTTTCGGGTCCTAATTCATTTTCATTGTATCAGAGGCTAGTTGCTATTTTTTTCCTGCAAAGTCATGTACTTTTTCAATATTTTTCTCTTATCCATATGCATAATTTGATTTACACTCATCATTTACAGATTCTGTCATTTCAGGTTTGCCGAATACCAAGTCTATACGCAACCTGATCTCATGACCAAACATCATAGCACAGGGACTCACACCAGTAGTTTCATGTACTGATGACCTGTATGCCGTCATTATCAAGAGTATGTATTCATTTTTTTATAGCATTTATAACTGCTAACAACTCTCTTCTTGTCACACAATAGAGTCTTCCTGTTTTGGAGAAACATTTACTGTAATATGGCATAATGCAATAACCCGTTCCTTTCCATGTTGTACTTGGAAAAGAACAGCACCCTGTCCAATGTTTGACACATCACAATCAATAAAAAAGGGTCATTTTCGGTTGGGAATGCACGTAATGGGGCGGTTGTTACATTTTCTTTTAAAGAATCGAATGAAATGCGTTTTGACACTCCTCAGTCCGTTTAAACCTTCTCCCACTTTTAGCCAACTGATGCAGAGGCTTAGCAATATCAGCAAATTTATAGACATACGATCTGTAGTAAGAACATAATGAGAATTTTTTTTTTAGCCTCTTTAGCATTTCTAGGCATAGGCCAGTCACGTACAGTTTTTATCTTTTCAGGTTGAGTACCAACACCTTCTTCAGTTACCAAGTGTCCCAAGAAAGAGACTTTCGTTTGGAATAGACAACGTTTTTTCGGATTCAACTTGAGATTGGCGCCTTTCAATTTCTTAAAGACCATTGTAAGATTTTCGAGCTGACCTTCAAAAGGTTTAGAAGGCACAATTGTGTCATCTAAATATAGGATGACGATCTTCCATAACAGTCCATTGAACACCATCTGCATTAATTGAGTGAATGTGGCAGGTGCATTGCATAGCCCGAAAGCCATTTTCCGCCACATATTTTGCTCGCCTCCAGGTATTGCGAAATCAGTTTTAATACGATCAGTCGCTTTAATGTCACATTGCCAATACCATGCTTTCAAATCTAAACAGGACCACCATTTCGAACCTGACAGTGCCGCTAGACTATCATCGATACGGGGCAAGGGCTGTGAGTCGTTAACAGTCACATCGTTCAGCTTCGAAAAACGCAACAAAATCTAGTTGACAAATTTGATTTAGTTACCATAACTACTGGGGCATTCCAAGGACTCTGGGAACATTTTTCTATGATACCATTTTCGACCATTTGCTTATTTCATTCTCTGCGGTTTGTCTTTTTGCAAATGGTAACCTATAGGGTTGAAGTCTTATGGGTTTAGCATTCCCCGTATCAATGTCATGTTCTATCAAAGTCGTGTGACCAATATTACTAGAACCTTTGGAGAAAGAGCACTGATTTCGTATCAGAAATGTTTTCAGTCTAGCAATCTGATCATCAGAGAGATTCTCAGAGGAGTTCTCAAACATTTGCACTAAATGGGATGGCACCTCGCTGGGAGTTTTAATACCTTCGGTACACGTATTTACAGGTATATCTTGAGTTCCGGTCCCTATAGGGGCACTGAACTGCTTAACCGATTAATATGCACCTACTACAGAATTATTGTAGACTATATATTCTTTGTCACTAAAATTTGCTAACCGTATTGGTAGTTTATCACTACTTGGATCAACCAGTGTTTTAGCTACCATTATTCCATCTATGTTTGACAATTTAGGTGATTACTCTATAATCCCATAAAAAATCTTATCAACCGATTGTAACGCTACCATAAATGATTATTTCAGAATTTGGGGAAAAAAGTACAGTCTCACAAGCAGCAACTCTACAACAGACTCGTGCCATCATATGATTGACATAACAGGTAACTGTTTCTCCATCAACTTTCAGACATTTCTGGCTTATCAAGAGATCACATTTGTTAGCTGACATAAAGTCAATGCCTAAAATTCCATCTTGCTGAATATCAGCTACATACACTTCATGTTTAATCACCCTCTTTTGAAAACAAATCTCAACCATGGCCATTCCGTAAAATGGTACACTATCACCAGTTACGGTAACTAGAGTGCAATTTACACTAGAAAACTTAGGAGTCTCTGTCCAACTATCTATTACAATTTTCCTTATAATCGAAACACTTGCTCCACTATCACACACAAATTCTACTTTGTTGCCATTTACATTAGCTTTCACAAAATAACCTTCATCCTTCCTTAAACTATTTAACATGAATACTGTGGAACCTAGTTTTGAGTTGGTCGAGTTGCAGTCCCCAGTCTCGACCTGTTCTCTTTCCCGAGGTTGCTGTTTGGTAATCAGTTATATTATCATTTCTAGGGCTTGTTCTATTTTCCCAACTATTCTTACCATAACCATTATTTCCCCCAGACTGGTTACTATTGGCATTATTTCTCCAGATATTGTTCCCAAATCCATTACTATTCTTTGGGTTACCTCCCTTGCCATATCTTTGATTTTAACCCCTGTTTTCTTGATTTCGAACGAATCTATTTTCAGACCCCCTATCACCCTGGCGATTATTTGCACTAGTTTGAACATTTCTGACTTGCTCAGAAAGCTTGTTTACATTTAATTTCTCATTTAATATATCTAACTTGCAAGTCAGATTGTCAGATTGGTTATTAGAAATTATTTCTCTTTCTACATTCTCAACAACCATTTCTACTGGTCGAGTTCTTAAACGGTCTGCAATTTTATGAGTTTCCATTCTAATAGCCAAAGTTTCGGCCTCGGTCATTGATATGGGACCTTGCTCTCTCAGTCGTAATCTAATATCAGTGTCATTCAGTGCATCAATGAAATGATCTAATGCCAAAGTGTCAGTTAGCTCACTACCAGCAGAAGGAAAGGCCAGCCTTGCCAGTTTTCGTATATTTTGTGCCAACTCTGGGATAGTCTCCCCTTTTCTCTCACTCGAGACTTAATTTTGAGCGGAACATTTCTGCTCTATGAAGCGAATCAAACCGTGTCAAGAGTGCGCTAACAAGACTATCAAACTCTTTCCTTGATTCATGATCAATTTCACTTAACAGTGCAGTTCCAGACAGACTACTGGCCAAATGTAGTGACTTCATAGCAAAAGTCCAACCATTTTGAGTATATGACATTCAAAACGTTCTCTCTGTAACGAAAATTATAAGGCCGAACCTTATATAGTATGTTCTATCCAATGAAAATGATTGATTTCAGCAATAATGTTGAATTGAGTTAAATTCTCGTCAATATCAGAATTACCATCAAATAGTTCATTTCTGACCAGTCCCAGCATTATGAGAAAAAAACATTTGTCTTTTCAACTGTATCTATTCTCATTCTCATATCTTTCATTTGAGAAGACACATCCTCAAATCGTGTCTTAACTTCATCTGCTAAAGATACAATAGCATCTTTCAACTCAGTTGCAAATTCGGACACAGTTTTGTCAATCGTTGCTTCAAAGCTCCCTAGGGAAGAATTGCTAATTCCAGCCAACTCATTTTCTTTTGGAACGTGGTCAGTAATTACTTTTTGATGGTGTTGTTAAAGGAGAATAAGCATGCCGAAATTCATCCATTTTTAATAATCCTCCACCAGTATCAGATATTGTCAGACTTATGAAATCAATAATCTGTATATTTTTCCTGTTTTTAGATTCGTGTGAAACCCAACAGAAAAGAGAGAAATAACACGACAGAACTGACTTTCGTTTGAACTGTATCTTTTTCTTAAAATAAAATAATAAAGTATTTTATGTTGTCAGTCATTTTTCATACATTCCAACCCATTATAATTCCTGTCATCTCCAACTAGATTAAAAATATAAATAAATAGACCAGAAATGCAAATCCCACTTCTGACACCAATTGTAACTGTGTGCCAAATTCAGGATGTCGAGTTTTGCCCACAGTCACAAAGTTATATTTAGGGGTTTGTTTGATACTGATAATGTGAGGTTTTTAAAAAGGAAGGAAGCATATAACTTCAGTAAATACATTT